>JBBMOC010000076.1:1297734-1391228 GCA_037975185.1 Centropyge bicolor
GGTGGGGGGGTGGGGGTGGGGGTTTGGGGAGGAAAAATAACAAATGAGAACAAGCAAGACGGTGAGAGATAAAGACTGAGGGACAGAGAGATGATAAACACGCAAGAGGGTCTATGCGGCGACTGTGAGATGACCGTGGGAATGGCAGCTGTGGCAGCAGAATAAATTTGAATGCTGATCTCGGTTAATAAATAACTTTGTGAACCGGAGCACCTGGCCCAGTCTCCAGCGCAATCCAGTGTCGTGGCGGGCCTGTGTTGATTATTCACTAACCTCCCCGTCAAATTAATAGGCCTCCCGCTTCTACACTTTGCCTCTACGCTTGTCTGCTGTGGGGTGAAACGCAACACGCGGCCACAGGCGGTAGGAAGAGAAGGAAGCATTAATATTCCATAGACAAACACAGGCCAGGGCTAATTGAAAGATCCCATTCTAACTGAATTTACAACACTGTCTTATGGGATACAGAATGTTCTGAGACTAAAAGGAAATGTGGTAGATAAAGAGAGCACAGAGCTAAATGAACGAATGAATGAAAGTATGCAAAACAAAATCAGATTTGCTTTTTGAGCGGGAGGCTGAAAGCTTATGTTAGCGACAGGAAGTTCACAAAAGCTTTGAGCCACATTGTTCGGTCTCTGACTCAAATGGACCCCAGATGATATGATGACAGCCTTCTCATCAAGTTGCCCGGGAGTAAGGCACAATGTCATGATTGCAAACATGGGTTAGACATTAGCTATGCAAATGCCCCCCCCCCCTCCAGCTCACAATTAAACATGCCACTCTCCAATCATAGCCTCTCCTTTTTGCCCAATCCTATGTTGACTCCACCTAATCTCTGTTTGATTTTCTCTTTCTTCTCTCTCTTGATAATATTCCCATTATGCTCTGTCACTTTCCCCGGGCCGTGACTCCTGCTCCCAGGGCAAACTGTGCCCCCGCTGGGAAGGATGAAAACCAGAGGCTTTCCTATCATTAAACTCATTTCCTAAAACAACAGGGCGCACTAATGAGAAATTCTAATTAATATTCTAATTATTTTTATAATTGCCTGTGCCGAGTGATTATGTGCAGGGCCAATTCTTAATTCTGCCGCAGCAACAGATTGTCGATAAGAGCTAAAGTTCATATTCTCGGTGTTCTCTTCAACATGTTAAACTATCAAGAGTAATTAGAAAGTCCTTTGATGATAAATAATGCCCTCACAACTCATTTAGCTTAAGTCTACATGACGTTCTACCTCATTGTGCACGTCGTCGCGCCTGAGGTCATGAGAAAGAAAATGGGGGAGCTGTTAACGGGATTGAGATGTTTTTGTATTTATAGAAGGTAATGATCAAGGATGGTTAAAGGGCTGGTTTGCCCAAATTAAAAGAAAACACAATTTCTCAATTTGACAATTTCCTTTAATGCTCTCCAGCCATGCAAATAGCTTTTTTTACAACTAGATTAGATAGATAATACAATTGTTCATAGTGAAGTCAATGGATGATCCAAAGTAACTTGGGCATCATTTCTGGAAAGACACTTTGCAAATGCTGAATTAATTTTCATTCTCATAAAGAATTTGCCAAGCATATTTTCTGTATCATTTAAATTGCACATTCATATCCACATCAATCTTCCTCTTCTTTGCCTTTGTTGTTTCTTTGCATGTTACTAGTGCCAAAATAGCTCAGCACCAGGAATATTTATTGCATCTATGTGTGTGTGTGTGTGTGTGCATTCTTATGCACAATACACTACAACATTTCAACTATCCAGGGTCTTACCTATTAAAAGCATTTTGCTCCACAGTGCTACAAATGGTCAAAAACTTTACAGGATAATTTTTAAGATTAGTTCCAGTCAGACCCACAGCATTTAGACTAAAGACTGAAACCTGCTTTTCTGGGCTGCATCTCCGCAAATGTGCACGGGGTTGTTCAAAGATGTTTGTGCAGCAGATTCTTGTTTACCTCAGAAGTCTTTCGGCATCACATTTACATGGTCTGTATCACAACCAGCTTGCTTGATCTGCATAACACACATTTCTGCATTTCTGCATCTGAGTAGATCACACTGAGCATTTCCATGTATCTTCAAAGAACTTTTGTTTGAGTCTAACTCAGCACATTGGCATAAAGGCCCAGTACTGTTGTATTAAATTAAATTAAATTAATAATATCTATGATAGACAACATTGAATAAAAACAATATCTTAGGACACACTACTGCTTGTGTAAAATACAAGAGGAGAGGGTGCAGGGCTCACTAATAAATACATGCCTATGATGTAGCATATAATACCACAGATCTGTGTTTCTGATGATCAAAAGATGTGTATGTGTTTATCTGTGTATGTGTGGTGCTATGTAGAAAAAGCTTTATCTGTTATTGCCATGCATGTGACTGCTGATAAGAGCCACACTTATAGAACTGTAGGGGACTGAAACGGTCAAAAATCATATAGCTAAACATGATGTCATTATGCCTAAAGCCAAATGCATCATGACGACAGCCTGGAGTAGTCTGGTAAAAGCCTTCTTGCTCGGAACAAATCGTAATGCTGAATTGCTAGCCGTGCCGTGGGTGAATCACCTTGAGCCATAGCAGGGGTCCTGCCTTCCCACCAGCCGGGGTGCGTGGGCTGCGGGAGATCAACGGCAGATGAGGCTTCTGACCAATTCATCTGGACAGGGAGGGAGCAGAAAAGAGACATCCCAATACTCCCCTTTGGGAGAACATCATGGCGAGGCGTGAATATGGCAGGAGCTGGTGCTATCAGACACACAGTTCCCTCTGAGAAAATCAGGCGAGATCAAAGGGATGGGGAATATTTCAGATAGGCAGCGTTTCCTCGAGGGCGTTGTAGCATCACCCTCACACCGGCTGCTAGATTAGGTTATGCTCTCAGTCCCGAGCTATAAAGAATAATAAGCCTTTGTTAAATTCTAAGTTGCATTTCCACTTGTTCTCACGTGCAGACAGATAAATCTGGTCATGTGATGTTTCGCCGACGTATAATTTTGCGCTCGCCTAATGTGATTTCACACACTCACGTTGCAATTTGACTAAGCTCCGGACACATTGGTGTGTTGCTTTATCAACAAGCAGCTGTAAAAATGAACAGTGGAGATGTCGAACACATTTAATTTGTCTGCTTCACCGTGAGCCGCAAACATTCGTGGACTTTTCCCTTAATACTGTTATTTTTCCATTTCTTATTTTTTTTTCTCCAACCGTTCCTGTATTTTTTTTTTTCCCCCCGCATTTATCTGGGGACCGTGCGCCTTGTTTGTTGGAGGCACAAACTGTTTTGCATTCACTAACATACACAGAGCATAAATATTGGATTAAGTAAACAAATCCGAGGGGCTCACTTCTGAATGATATCGGCGAGTCTGCCTTTGGAGCCAGCAGGAATGCCACGGTCGCAGTCTTTACTTGAGACTCGGCACATGAAAAGAGGGAGAGAGGCAGAGAGAGGCAGAGGGAGAGAAAGAGTCAAATGGCAGTTTAATCCTCCCTGAGTGTTATCTCGCAGGTGTTTTGCAGACTGTGCTCTCTTTGGAAACTTTGAAATCGGGCCAGGCTTTCATGTGCAGGATAAGGTAGAGAGTCTGTGCCTGGCTGTTTGTGGGCAATAAACATCAACAGAGCAGTGCAGGACTCTAGCTCACAACTCCACTTAACATGTTATTCCCCCAAGCACCTTGTTAGGCAGTGGGCCATGTTGCAAACTTAAAAACAATCCCAGCACTTTCCCTTGCTTTGTTTCTTTTGTACTAAAACTGAAAAGGGAAAAAAAAGAAAATGGCATCCTTGAATTGAGCTTCTGCTTTCCTCAAACAGGTAATCACGATGCAAAATGAGTCACTAAAAGCTGCAAAGAGTCCTCTAAAGTCATTTAAATCGATGTCATTTTACCTTCAGCAATTAGCTCGCACCAGCGTCCCGCAACACCCAAATGGATATAGAGTTACATTTATCCAGCGTATTCACACAAATGTTCCTGACTTCATTAGAATTGAACTCTGCACATAGATTTCCTCCCCAGAAATTAGCCATATTGCAAAAGCCGAGATGAGAACAGACCCCCGGCCCCCTGCAGGCATCCAGTATCGGGTATCGCTCGGCTTTAATGGCCCAGTACATCACCAGACTCCGGTGACGGCGGATGGCCTGGCAGCGTTCGGTTCCCCAAGAGAATGTGCTGTTTTATTGGCCTCCTCAGCGTTGAGTTGTCCCCTGTGCCCATGTAATACAGCAGCTAGCGTCAGAGAGGGGAAAGGCCCCCTCCCTGATTAATCGGTAGTGTATGTTTCTCAACGCTAGCTTAGCGCTCATGCTCCATATTTTCTAATGGTTATGGGCGCAGTCATTTAGAGTGCTGCTGAGGGAGCCATCAGTCAGGATGTTGCATGGCTGAAGTGGGCCCGGGCAAAGATGGCTTTTCTGAGCGAGGCACATGCATATGAGAGTATATCTGGCAGGAAGAGGGAGGAGGATGAGGACAGAAAAACAGATGCATGGGTGCATGTGTGACGTGGGTTTTCGAGTGTCCGTGTTGCATCCAAAAATAGCGACCTTCGGTTTCTGAAAGTCTTTCAGCAGCATGATGTGTCCATCGGAAGCAGCGCTGTCGAGCCACCCCACTCACCTTCTGTTGTGAAAGAGCCCAAATGACGTTTAGCACCTCTCACCAGGTAACAGCTAAGTCATTCTGACAACAGCGTGGGGCGCACATTAGATCCGAGGTAGAGGGCCATTCAGAGCACTTGGCTCCCTGTGGCCTAGCATTATGGGAAGCGGACGTGGGGGCCAAATGAGACAGACCATGGCAAGGAGTTTTTTTTTTTCATTACATTATAAATCCCACGGAGCCTGGCAACACCAGTGTCTCAACATATTCACCCAGATTCAATGTGGCATTTCATAACTGTGCTCTCTTCACGGTACTGTAACCATGCTGCTCGTGGCAGAAAGCGCAGCTCTCTCTTCCTGAGAGGTTGGGGAGTTATACATATTAATCAGTGCTTTAAATATGATGTTTTCGGGATAATATGCAGGCAATGCACTGGTGACATTGTGAGCAACGATTTGTGGAAACGTCAAAGTTAGTGTTGTCATATTAAAACCAATTTAGTGTCAAAATGTTGAGCTGGAAGGCCCAGGCATACCAACATTTAAAACTGTGAAATTTTGCTCCAAAATGACTTCAATGAATCGGTTGAATTGCTCTGTAGTAAATCCACACAAATCTGTTGAATTGCGTCAATGAACTTTGACAAGTGAACTTGTGCTGTTGACCAAACAGTGCTGAACCTTGAGGTAACAGAAAGCTGGAGAGTTAGACGTAGAATGAGTATGTTGTGCAACCTACTTTTGCTGCACAAAAGAAACATGTTATGTAGGCAACTATGAGTTGATGGAGTTGATGGTACAGATAGAGCTCTTGATTAAAATTTGTGAAATTATTATATGTCCTGTTGGCAACTGAGCTGACAGGGAGCAAAATACCTAGTTCAGGGAGCTAGCCCCCACGAACAGTGCTGAACAGCGTATTCCGACACACTATCAGTGCCAAAGGAGCAGCTCTTTACATTATCAGTATTCAATCCATTCAATCCAATAACATTTTGAAAGTTCCAGGAGAGGCCAGAGGTAGTCTCAAACCCACATGCTCTCAAGTGGCTCATTCAGAAAAGAGTTCTAATGTACATGCTCCATTTAAAAAAAAACTTTATTAACAGAATATGTACAGTAAATACAATGCATGTGCAAAAAAAATGTAGGTCAGTAGTTCATCAAGTATGCCTGCACATAGTCACAACATCACCAAGCTTCTAGCACTACCTATTTTGCAAAGATACACAGATGAATTTTACTGTGCCACTTGGTGTTATGACCAGACCTTAAGGGCTGAGCATGTAGCACCTAAACAATGTGAAAAGAATGATACAATTACCTTTATCAGAATTAAAACATTAAATTGGAATTTAGTTGCCCATCACCATGGAGAGAGACAGAAAAAAAGACAAGCAGTATATAAACACTGAGAGATAGAAAAATTGGATGTTCTTGAAGCCAGCAGCCAGATAAGAAAAATAATGATTGAATAAGATTGAGGGCAGTGAGTGACAGACAACCAAGTGGGACTTGTACCGTACTGTATATGATGAAAATAATAACATCTGAACTGAGCAAAAAGGGCAGATTTGACATTTCAGCAGTGTAAGGGCCAAAGGCACGTACAGGTTGTACACCCTGGAGCCCAAACTCGCCCGCTTCACCAGTCCTCGCAATCTCACCTTCCATCACCGAAAGCAGGTTTCTACATCTCCCCACTGTCACCTTATTTCATTTTTTCTCCTTACTCAGATCAGCAGCGGCAGAGTCAATAGAATTCCAGAAACATTGAATCCATCCAAGCAGAAAATGTGCTCCAAACACCGACCTGCTTTGTCCGGCGGCGACACCGGCACCCTGCTTTGTGAGAGGTTATCAGCCGGAGCAGAGATGGCCGTGGCTGAGGCCTGTTGGTCATCCTGAAGAGCGGCTCAGAGGGCTGGGGAGAGAAGACGGGGCTGATGGATATCTTTAAATTATATCTCAGAGACGGCACCTATGGCTGCCTCGATGAATGCTAAAAACCTCGCTGCTGCTGTCCAGCTACAAGGAGCAATTCTCACTACTCCTTTCTCTTCGCAGTTGTTTCACAGTTAACATGTTTCTGTACTTTTTATTTATCACTAAAGCAGCATGACTGTGGATATGATAGAGTCTATTGTTGGGTCAGTCATTCATTTGGTCAGTCCACTACTTTAGTACAGACTGAAATATTTTGGCCCCTAGACATTCATGGTCCCTGGGGGGGTGGGGGTGGGGGGGGGTCTGATTTTTAATCAAGCACCATCATCAAGTGAGAATTTTACACTGGATTTTGGTTTATGACCAAATACCGGCAAAACTAACGGCAGTCCCATGAGCCTCAGCTGTACTTTAAGTTTACTGCTAATTAGCAAATATTTGATTGCATGCTCAAAACATCACTGTGCTTAACTACAGTGTGTGTTTGCAACCTTACTGAGCCATGAACATGACTCTTGGTCTTTTCAAACTGCAAGTGCTTTAGTGTGTATATTTTTTTTTAGCAAGCAAAACCACTACATGGTTGCTGCATCCATCTACTCAAATGTGAGGATATGCTGTTTTTCTCTGTTTTACATCATTGTCAATTTAATATCTTTGGATTTTAAACTATTGTTCAGACAAAACGAGCAAACTGAAGATACCATCATGGCCTCTGGTAAATTTTGATGGAAAAACTTAGCCGGTAATCAGCGATGCAAATGATTTAAAATAAATTTATGCTTTTCACTTCAGCATAGCCTCACGTCCAAGGTTGAACATCTGCTGTTCACCGCTGCCCACGTTCATTTGGGAACATATAAAGGTTAGTAGTTGCAGGCCTAATGCATGTATTTTTCAAACAGAAAATATGTTGGATATCTGTTGTCAAATAGCACAAACCGGCAGTCATTTTGCTTCCGCTTAAGTCAAATTTCAAGAGACTGTACTTCTTCTTAGCAGGATATGTGGCTCATCTTTCCACCCTGCTCTTCCCTCATATCTTCTACCCCCTTTCCCCCCGTCTCTCCCCTCATCTCTCGTGCTGATTGCCTTGCCTGCTATCTCTGGGCAGCAGTTCTGCTTGTGCAGTGGCTCTGTATGTCAAAAAAAGACCAGCCTGTTAATTTTGTGATCTGTCACACGTCTGCCTTTCTGCGAAGGGCAGTGGGCGACTGGGGTCTGGACTTCCTTATCGCTGCGTTCATTCCTGTCCACCCCTGCCAGACTGGAGTCACATCACATATCTGGGAAGCAGGAATGAATTGGTCTCCACATGCTATGGAGAATAGGTCAGTTCACAGTGGAGATTATTTGGATACTTTGACTTTGAATATGGTTCAAACCAGGTTTGGGGGCAGTAGACTGCATCAGTAAAGATAGCTGTAATCATTTCTACTCAGACTGCAGCCAGAAATAGTTAAACTTTTTGGTTATTAAATCCCTGCCTGATCTAAATACAGTACCTATTTGTATGCAGATGATGTTGATCATTCAGTTGCAGCATAATTCAATTTAACAATGGTCCAAGACACAATTCAGGGAATGTAATATCGCTTTGACAGCTATGATATCCCGTTGAGCATCTTCATTCACTCCAGTCACTTTAGTTTCTGCGTTCAGAGAGGGTGGGGGGTTCTCAAAACAAGCTTTCATCAAAAGGAGAAATGAGAAAATGATCTACATGACACTTCCTCAGTCACTAAGCCTCCCGGGAAATGTTTCATAATGCCAGAGGAACTGTGTGTGTGTGTGTGTGTGTGTGTGTGTGTCTTTTCATGTGAGCATTTGTCGGTGTGTATTCTCAGCAGGAAATTCTAAGAGAAATTTAGATGAAAAACAATGAATAAAGATCTCACATTTGGACTAATAACAGGTCTTTGTACATTCAAAGCCGGGGAGCCAAACACCGGAGAAGCAAATTGTGCATTCCAGAGTTAATGGAGGCCTTTCCATAACTCAAAGCATGTTCATTGGAAACTTATTACAATGTTTGTCTTGTGCTTCCTTGAATCATTATCCAGAGAAGTGTACTGTAGCTTTTACAGATAGCTTTATTTACATAAGGCTATCTACTTACATCAGCACAGGAACAGAAATACAGGATCTTTATAAATCCAAAAACATGAAGCACTCAAGTAACCGAAGCTTTGTTAGGACGAATTAGTAATCTTCTAATCAAATCTACAATCTTAAACAAAGACACTGTATCCTTCTCCCTCTGCTTGACAAACACAGAGCAGGTGGGCCACTCCGCTATGTAAATCTGACGGCTGTCCGCCAAAACTGCATACAGCCCGAAATTAGAAGGACGCTTTGTCTTGGAGGAAAGCACAGACATATTTAAAGAATAGAGGCACAGGCATTTCAAAACCAATGGGCAAACAATCTTCACTTGAATAACTGCAGATGAAAGCAGACATTTCTGGTGAATGTTAAAGCACTGGGTGATTGCCAGGAAGTAGATTTGATTTTCTGGAGTAAATGGTGACTGAGGTACATTGTTCTGGGTCGTGTTTGCAGAACATGATGACGTTCTGGAGAGAATCAGATCAGAGCCTTGCGACGACCGCCTGGGGAGTCAGGGTGATGGTGTACGTATTAGAGCCCTGGGTTTTTCTGAGACGGCTGAGCAGCAGTCACCAAGACAACAAAAGGACCTCCGTGCCAGAAGACATTCCTTCTTCCTCCCACTCTCATGGACCGCTAATAGGAGACAGAGTGAAAAAGCAAAGCAACCAATGGAAAGGGGAGATGGGAGGAATGATGAGAGCTCTCCAACCCATTTCAGAAGAGTTCCCATATAGTGGGCCGTCAGTGGGAGGACTGGGCCTTTACAGTAGTTTGCCAAGTGTTTTGTCTGGATTCATTATTGCATCTCAGTTTTCACAAAACTATTTAATTGTTGCAGGGCAATGAGACATGATTACAGCAAGTTCATTGCAGACACGAATGGAACATTTTTCTCATTTTTCACCACGCACTATAGAAAGCATCATTCTGTTCCACGTGAATGATGCACTGCATTGTGCGGTTCTTAACGATGAGCTCCGCACTGCAGCATGGACCCCGTGCCCCCAATGGTTTCCAACTATACAAGAATGAATACTGATATTTCCACATTTTGAAATGCATTACAAAAGATGTCAAACCAAAAGGCCTCTGTTTTGAAATTACAGCAGACGTTCATGGCAATTGCGGGGGTTCTCACTTTTGTTGCCTAAAATACATGTGAAAACATGGCAGTTATGTTTTCCCGACACACTCACAGATGGAGGGCATTGCATGTTTGTAGCAGTGGTGGTTGTTTTTGTCTGGGGCACTTCTTTAGACTCTGTACTGAGGGTGGCACACTTCAGAGGCCAGATGGAAAAATATGCCAGGCAAATAGAGCAGAAATTCTATTGTTGTGGCTAATGACTTTCTGCAGGATTCATGCTGAGAATGTGAAAGGCAACCTCATCCTACCCTCCACCGCGACCTCTCTCTTCTTTTCTCCCCCCTTCTGTCTTCTCCCCTGCTCTCTAGACAAAGCCCACAAACTGCAATGCACAAAACTAAACTGCCTGAACAATGCACAGGTATTCATTAGAATATAAATAACACAAAACACATGTATATGTATGTTTAAATTATATTAGCACCTAGAGTGACTAAATATAGCCCTCTGTGTCTAATAAGCAGGTGCTATCCCATTGGGCTGACATTGGAGCTTCTTATTAATCCATTATGCCCATGATGCACTTTTCCTGGGTCGAGGCAAACAATTAGCATCACTGTGATGCTGGCTAACAATATTTCCACCCTGGCTTAATTAGGACTCCAGCCACAGTGGCTAACCATCAGTGGTTTGAGCACAGACTCCCACAACAGGTGACCATCTGCAAAGAGGGACTAAATACAGAGTAGAATTAAATAGCACAGAGGTTAAGTTAATGTCATGTGGCATGATTTAAGATGACAATTTAGGTAGAAAACAGTCATCAATTTTTCACATAATGTGGATAAATCATTGTTGAGCTCTATCAATTGATACAAAGATAATACAGAAATGAACTGCTACAAAAAATGTCAGAAAATTTACGGATAAATCATGTTGAAAATAGCATGAGAACTCCAAACAACCACTAAAGGCCTATTGAGTTGCCTTCCCAATGTCAGACAGAAGAAACATTACGATTAAGAATTACCTATAAAAGCATACAGACAGTCCTAAACACAGCCAAGGCTGCAGGAAATAGGAGGAGAAAGCAATTACATTTACCAATCTATACACAAAAACATAAACACAAAACTTTTTTTTTTCTGGCAATAGTGAGTCATGTTTGTATTCACCATGACTGAGAAGCTCCTTGACCAGTGTGAAGTGGAGTTCAAAGCATCTCAGTATAACGGTCTTATAATCTATAGTGGTCATTTGACCAGCACGATTGCACAATACAGCCACTAAGTACTTCCTTCGTGTCAGTCACAGCAAACATCGCCACACACATGCACATTGACTCTACACAATACTGTACACCCCAACCGTCATGACCTCTTTTTCTGTGGTGAGTAAAAGAAAAGCACCAGAGGCAAGGAGGAAGGTTTTCATTACATAGGGTGGGGTGTTTCTTTTGATTTGGAAGAAATAGGTTCTGCATTAATGGAGTCATTCTCTGGCTCGTCTCCTGCTTCAAAAGAGGGGGAAACAATGGCTGGGAAATGATAGCCGCAAGCGCTGTCTCCACATAGAAGATGCGTGATGGCTATACATTATTATACAGAACTGTGTTCATAATATAGAGGTACTTATTTTGTTATTCGAATGGTATTCCTATGCCTATTCCAAATTCATAATGCAAGTCGGTTGATAACAATTCCATTAATGGTAAACATAACCTTGCATGAAGATAGGTCGAACACCATGTCGTGGCAATGAAATATTTACAATGCTGCGGCCTTGGGTTTCTGGATATTGCCTTGAAACATTACACAGACTAGAAGTGTTTTATAGGATGGCAATATTTCACAATTGCAAAATAACATCCTGCATGATGTGACTCACATCATGAGTTTACTCTGCACTTTCACTTACTGTATAATTTTATAGCACTAATTTCATCAACACATTTCTCTTCAAGTGACTGCACACAGCTGGTTCAAAAGACTTCAGACTTTTACCTACATTTGTAAAAAAGTTTCCATATAAAATGCTACACTTGAATACTGGTCCCTGCTGTATACAGTACACGTCTGCGTACTTTGATTTAGCAGCACCCAAATCCTGTAATTGGAGAGTTTTTGGAATGCAAGAAAACAGATGAGCTCTGATGATAATCAAGCTGAAATTAGCGCAGGGCTGCAGTCACAGGTGCCGGGCTCTCGAATGCAGAAACAAGGGCTAGCGATGCTAACTGTATTGATTAGCTGCTAGCACTTGGTGCCACACAATCAGCCTTCCGTGCACCATTGGAATTAGCCGCATCTGCATCCACTCCTCGGCTCTGCAACATGGTCAACTAATCATCATCACAGGCCATTCAAACTTCTGGGAGAGGACTTTGATTGCAGTGGAGAGCGTGTCGTCGATTGCAGCCGCTCCGTCAAGTTTGCAGAGTTTGAAGAACGTCAATTGGGCATTCAGTTGTTATAGATGTGCCATTTTGTATTATCTTATGCTCGTCTTATTTTGGTCAACATCTCAAGCAGTTGCTGCAGTGGAGCTTTTGCACCACATGTCATAGACATCACTTAAATAAATCAGAGTGGATGACTTCGTTTTTTCTTTAGGAGCCATCTCTTTCTTTTTCTCTTCTGCCATTCAGGCTACAAGTCAAGATTTCGTCCATTCCTTCCAAACAAATCGCTCTTGTCGCTGTGGCTGCAACCAGACACCTAAATGTCATTTCAACCCGGCTGTGCTAAATTTGCTACAATGCTATAGGTAACAAGTCCAAATTCTGGTACCATGACAATACTAGAAGCCTGACCTTTTTAAATTCATATGAGCTGCCTCATCTCTTTATAGGAGAGGCTTTCTGTGAAAAATAGAGAGGGCACAAAAGAATGGAGGGGGAGAGGGAGGGTGACAAGGACCACCTGAGACAGAGAATCTCTTATGTGGGAGAGGACAACAGAGGTGTAATGAGGATCGTGATAGACATCAGCCGGGAGTCATGTTACATCAGATGAGAGGCTGACAGAGAGGAGAAGGCCTGAGACAAAGCATGGGGGCATGAAATAACCAGGGAATAGCAAAATCCTTCTCTGCTGGTCTGACTCATTCCCCCCTTTCTCTTGTTTATAGCCGCACAAACCTTCTCTTGAAAGATGCAAAGCAGTCCAACTGCACATTGCATGCTGTTCTTAACAACTGGGTATACAAGGATGACAGCAGCAGACGGTGTAGCGGCGAGGCTACGTGACAAGAGCTGGTGAAACATGAGATCCTGCCACCTCCCCAGTGTACAAACAAGACATGGCTGCAAGGGAAGTGTGTGTACTCTGCAAAAACTCTCTCTCTCTCTTGCCTCTCGCCTGTGTTTCAGAGCGTTTGGTCGATGCTTATCTCCTACTGTCAAGATAGCTTTCCCCATGTAGAGAGGACAAAGGGGAGAGCACAGTGGTCTGCGGGCTGCAGGAGGAGCTGAAAGGGAAATGTGTTGGCCTCTGAATGTGGAGGTGGTGGCTGTGCCTCATATACTGTCCGCACAGGAATGTTAAAGCTGCACCAATCAATATTTTTAGATGAACAGTCCATCAAGTCACTTTAAAAAGGGTCACTTTATCACCTAATGATCCCAGTTCCCTTGACCCTATTATAACATCCTTCAGCTTATTGTTTTGGTTTTTGTGAGCTACAACTTAGCTTTTCTGTTTTCCTGACAGTTCAGGGGTTGTTACAACTTCAGTATAAGGTACGTGAACAAGCCCAAGATGCCCAAGCAGATCTGTTTAACTTGGGTGCTGATTAACTCTGTGTCTTCCATCTTACTATTTTTAGCAATGGTTCCACATGCCCAGATCTCAGCAATTAAGGTGGTGAGTTTAGTGTCGTTATTATCAATGATCAATAGAAAAGTCAAAGCTACAAAAACAAGTTGTCTAAAAGCGGAATTTCTCAGTAGAGGTCTGGCTGGCCTGCTACCTACATATAATGGAATAATTTCATTACATGGGCAACATCTTCTAGACTCCTTTTTTTATCTCTTTTTAAACTCGCTCATGTTCAAGGATCTTCAAACTTTCATCTCAGTGTTTTAATGGTACTATTTTAGGTCATGTTTGCAATGATGAATATGTAAATGTTCGGTGTTTACTCTGATAATGCTTATGTGGTCTCATAGACGGTGGTTGGAAATCCACAGAGGACTGGTTGTAACCCCATTAGCACACTGCTGGATAACCAAGCAGAGGCCCAGGGGAGGTCATTATGAAGAAGCTGTTTGCTATCTTCATATCTGTAATTAACATATGCAATTACTTCTTTCAGCGTTTAACCTAGATCTATGTTTGAAGCAGTCTATAATATGAAAAAAACAGGGAACCCAGAAACAATCAGAAGAAATTCTTATGGTGTTAAAACATCACTCACATTCCTTAGACGCCGGTTTCTGTCAACAGGTTGAAAGCTGTAAAAGAAAAAAAAAATCACAATACCAAAAATTTCATGACATCCTGTCTGTTTAGGATTGTTTAGAGGAGGTGTGTTTGGGTTTGAATGGCAGGAAAATGTGACAGGAACAAGAGTGGGATTGTGTTGTATCCCAATGGTATCCCACATCTCCACGCGAGCTCTCTGTGACGACCAGCTGCAGAATTCAGTTTACACTTGACGGCTCCATATTTACGCGGGAAGGACGGACATGTGCGAAGAACAATTCAATCACCGGGGTCCACCTCTGTTTCCACTTCCCCAGCATGCAGAAAGAGGGATTGAAAAGAAAGAGAGAAGAAAATCGTGTGAAAGAAAGCAGCAAAGCACGGGAATGTTTGATATACACTTGGACCATGAAGGTAGAGTGCAAAGCCAAATGTGTGTGTTTGTGATAAAACAGGTATGAGTCTTTCATCTGAAGGGAAATACAGGAGAAAGGGTTGATCTTCCAGCGCAATCACTCTTGTTTTACTCTGTTTTTCATACTGAGGAACCACAAACAACAATTTCTCCCAGTTCCCTTCAGCTACCGCATTGTCATCATCCTTTGATAACATCATTTTGTCGGGAGACGGTCGCTTTGATTTGTATTCTTTTGAAAAAAAAAATGCATGAATTCATTGAGGGAACAGGTGGGGAAGTGGTGGTCTGTTGGCGGATTTTCTTGAGTCAATTCCCAGCCTGTGTTTAATTCAGTCATTGGGAGGCAACGGCCAAACGTTCAAACAAACGCCAGCTTCACTTATCGGGGTACAGCCTCACCCTTCGATACGTCAATCTCTTGCCAAGTAGTTCTCAGACTGGAAAGTACACAGATGTTTGATTTCACAGGCTGCTAGTCGAACTTCTAAACAGACAGGCAGCGGCGTTCTCTGGCCTAGTTTGTTCAGTCACATCATTAGATACAGTACAAGTCCCAGCGGATGGCTCTCATTGCATATTTAATGCAGTGATGAGCACAGTCAGATCTGCAGATTCAGCTTGAAGTGCTTGTGGCTACCAGTCGGAGGATGCTTTTGTTAAGAGAGGAAAATAGTTTCTGGGGGTTATTATTCATATTTGCTGAAATGCATCCACTAGAAATTGTCTTTCTTTGCTAACAAATTATCTCTACATCAAGGTTGCTTAAGAGTACTCATGAGTTCACTGTATCGCTTCAAAGGGGTGTCTTCATCTATTTCAGTCATCATATCTGACAGACTTTCAAGGTCTCTATCTGACTAAAAATTGATATATTTTGAGAGCGAGACTGTTGAAAACAGACACTTAAACCTATTTTTCAGATTTTTCATGAAAAATCAAGAATACAAGGGAACACTGCAAAACTCTACTCAGTAAATAACACAATGGACCAGGGTCATATTGATTAATGCAGTTGTTCTATTTTATTCTATATCTACGACTTTCAGGGCCATTTGTTACTTTCAGAATCTCTTCAGACCTACCTTGTTAAACTTTCAAGGAGACACTATGTTTAAAATCTGCTCAAGGACAATGACCAGGAACACAGACTTATCAATAAATGTTCCTTGGGGCCCAGTACGGCCCACTGTAAGAATAACTGGGCTGTCTAGGGTCAGGGTTGGGTTGTACTAGAAAAGATGTGTCGTCTGAAAACCAAAGACTTCAAAGCAAAAGCTGGCTGTCATACAGAGGCTGGAGATGGAATATTGCTTAAATCTGTAGACGCTGTAGACAGTCTCTCCAGCATTTATAGTATTGCATTCACCTGAAGTGACCATGAAAAAGAGAGCTATAGAGAGAGGTTCAAACCCCGACTTCTTTCCTTTCCCCAGTTGACCAATAACAGTGTAAAATGGGTGTGAATGTTTGGATCACTCATTTTATATTGTTACAGAAATGGTTGGACACCTCCCCTTACAAATTTGATGTCAGAAAGGTCAAGTGGAGGGGTTTTCTGAAGCTTTCATGACTCGATGAGATGATCCACAGTCTAAAACATCACATATGTGGCTGTGCTGCAGATTCTTACTATGTTCAGTTCTCAGCTTGTAAGTGAGTCTCTCTGTTTGGAAGCTTAGTTTCACACCTATGCCTTATGTTTTGTATTTTCAGCCATCAGCCCAATCACTGTCCACTAATTGCTCTCACAGCTGTATCAGAGCAGTATTTGAGTGTTTTTGCTTTTTGCCAATGCTAAACAAACAATCCTGCTGCTGCTGCGTATTAGAAGTTGTTTTCAGCAGTAATCTGAAAGGAGGTTTTTATTAGGCGATAAATTCATACAGAAATAGAAATAATGGAGAGCAGAACTTTGTTAGATGTGCTATACTCTTCCATGAAAAGATGTGGATGTATTTTACTCTAAACTGATAGCAGGGAGAATTAATTAGCACAAACAGAAAAGCAGAAAACAGGCTCTGTTGCAGCTTGTGAGAAACTGCGAGCCTCCAAACATGTCATCAAAGCAAACAATACCTTTGCTTCCATGCTTTCCTGCAGACAACCTATCACACGATGCCAGTATAGCTTGAATGGTCATGGTTGCTCATGACACAGCTTAGCCTGAGTACCCCAACCCCTGTCAAAAATTAGAAAGGATATGATTTTTTTTTTTTTTTATTAGACATAGCAGAACTAAGTCATTGCATGGCTATGTTTTTGTTGTACATGACAAAAGCATAGGTAAGCTAAAGAGGCTGTGATGACCTTTAGCAAGGAAAAGGTTTCTAAGCTGCTGTGCAGACTAATACAGTTGCCCTGTGAGAATCTTCATTAGCACACACTACTTTATTTGTCCTTGTTGTCTGTTCACACACTTTCCACTCTCATTGGCAACTAGAACGTGAATGCAGCAGAATTAAAAATATGCACCATCACATCTCCTTTTGAAAAGTATCCTCATGTGCGCTCGCTCGTTGCAGCATGTAAATAACCGGTATGAAATACCGACAAGGATTTTGGCTCACTATTGTTGTTTGGTAATGTAAAACAGCAAACACTTGCCAGGGTTTCCTGCTGTTCATCGTGTAACGAGCCAAGGCCCTGACAAACATAAGGTACCAGCTGGTCAGCACCCATTTCCACAGAAGTAATTTGCAAATGGAAAATGCTTTCATGCTACACACTGATATGCATGCACACACACACACACACACACACACACACACACGCACACGTAGCAGAAGTCTGAAATGGCCTGAGGCTGTTTCGATACATCCAGACCAGGGAGAACAGTTTTGAAGTTGTGCAAGTTTGAGATGTTAATGTTTTCCAGGTTGAGTCTGGGTATAACAGGGCTAGCCTGAAGTACATTACATGCTCCGGATGATTCTGTACCTGATCCAAAGGATTCTGGTGCTCAAGTGGGGCCCAGAGGATGAAGGGAAGCAGAAAAAGGTATGAAGGCAGGAAAGCTGAAGATGAATGAGTTCAGTGGGAGTTACAGACATCCGAGTTTTCTAATCTTTGGCCGACATGTTTTTGAATTTTAAGTTTTCTCATCTCTTTTCTCTTCCATGCCTTAAAACTGTTTTGATAGGAGTGGAGAAGTAACTTTCCTGCGCTGTAAGGATAAGAATGTAATTCTTATCCCCAGAGTTTTCCTACAGGTGCACAGCAGTAGTTGCATATTAACAAAAGAGACAATTGCTGACTGTTTCTTGAGGGATTCAAACAGAGCTTTGGGGCATCACAGTCCTTCATTAGAATGCTGATCCAGTCAAAATGCAAGCCTGGAAAACACAAACTTGGTGAAGAAGGGAAGGCTTGCCTTGTCAGGAGTTTACATTGATACACCAAAGAAGAGGGCAGTCTCTCCTCTTTCTCTTTCTGTCTTCACTTGTTCTGCTCCGTGGCTTCATCAGCAGTTTCACTCCATTTGAAAGCGTGGGATTATGCAAGAGAGGCAGCATCAAATGATAGGTAACTCACCCACCCCTCCCCTCAATACCACCCCCTCTCTCTTGTCTTTAAGTCTCCCGGCTGCTGAGCATGTAAATCTGTGAAGCCTGTAAAAACACAACTCAACAGTCAAGTCACTCGCTGACAGGCAGCACTGTCAGCACACACACACAGAAAATGGTTTTTGAAGTCAAGGTCAAATGTATGAAAACATACAGCAGTCCCTGCAATGTGTGTGTGAAATATTGTACGTGGGTGAGCCGATACATAATGGAATGTTTCTAAGCCGCTGAAGAGCCTTCAGGATACAATTGTCAGTTTCACTGTAAAGCAGCAGCATTGACGCTATTGTGAGCTGAGGATCCTGTGTATGAAAGCCGGGATGAAGTCAGCTGGGTGTTTGGTTATGACGCCCTGCACTGCTTTTCAGTCTGTGGCAGTGGCAATAAAATACAAAAGACAGACAACTTATTTTTGTTTTCTCCCACTTCTGCATTTGCCATTGGGGAAAAAAAATGGAGAGAATTCAGCTTCATTTCCAAAGAGTCCTAATCCAGTGACAATGAACTACATTTCTAGTGACAAGTGGTGTTAATGCTTTATTGGCTATCTGCGCTCTGCTCACTAACTCCTTCCAGAACAAGATTAGAAAACGTCCCGAAAATATGAGGGCACCCAAATATCCATTTTATGCAAAGATGAAACAAATAAAAAGCTAAAACACTGCCTTGACAACTTGATTACAAATGCATTTTTATGAAGAATAGCCTATTTATTTTGCATTAGAGTGAAGTCTCACAGCACTCCTGCACTCATAGGGTTTCTGTAAATGGTTGCTAACACAGGATGTACTCTCACAGGATTATCTGAGAGAGTCAATCAAAATAAAACCTTTGACGCACTGTTCTTTATTGACCTGTGACAGAACTTGTGAGGACGAAGTAAAGTTGTTGTTATTGACAGCATGGGTCTTATGTGCACTGCTCCAGAAACTCATCTGATGCTGTCAAGCTAAAGCACATTGATTATTGGGTGTCAGCGAGTGAACTGTCTCTGAACCTTTGTGTCTCATCTGAGGCGTTGAGTCGTCCCTTTGAGTCATCATGCTGTTTCTATTTTCTACAGGAACTCACACTGTCCTTTTAGTTGATGAAATCTCTCAATCTCTGCCCTTTAAAGGATTCAGTTCAATATCTTTTCCAGACTGCAGAACTTTCTGATCCTGGGATTAAAGCTGCTGTGCCTTGCAGCCCGTCGATCCAAGAAGAGCAGGATTTTTTGTTTCATTCACAACTTTTTCATAGATGAATCCATTATTCATTTGAATAAGTTACTTTACCATTGATTTTCCTGATAAGGTGAAGAATTGCCTGTCTAGATTTCCCATTACACAATCAGTGTCGGTTCCCCTGACAGAATTCTCTGGCATCTGCATTTCCTAATTAGTGATTGCTAGCATTGAACCTATTAGTGACACAATGCACGACCTCTTGTTTCATTGACAGACCTGTTGATTATCCCTTTAGCATGCCAATAATCCATTAAACACATTGTTTACTTAGCCCATGCAAATAGATCCACCCTTACATCATATGCGTGCGGAGATATATTTCGCCCCATTTAATAATGCTATTAAACTTTACTGTGCAATGAAAGGACTGTACTCACAGCCATTAGAGGCAGTAGAGGAAACCAAGTGTGCTGTAATTTGCACCACATTATCGCCTCCGCTGCATTTTACTGTTAATATAATGACCAAATGTGGTGGACAGCTTAATACTTGTAGATACATTAGGTATGATTTCACAATAAAGGTCTGAGAGTGGATTTATATTTACTGTTTGTATATGTCTATGCTTTTGTCACATGGGTATCCATACACATGGTTGAACAATGTTTTCCTTGAATTGTGAATGAGTAAGGTTTTTTTCTTTTTTTTTGCTGCCATGACACATAAAATCTATCCTGCCACAGCATGCTCAAAGAAAGATCCACAACAACGAGCCACGCTTAATGAAACTCCCTCAGCTGATTCCCGCACGGAGCCCAGTGATAAAACATCACATCCTCTTCCCATGTGTGAGTGTCAACCTGCATTACACCTCGGTGGCTGCACAGCAAACCAAGCAGGCTCAAGTCATGCCTTGCAGCCCTCCAACCCATCTGCCCAGCAACATCTTATCCAAAGCATGACACATAAACCGGGAGGAGGAAGTGCTGGTGAATGTGTGGGTGGTCTTCGTGGACGTCGGGGGACAGAGTGTCAAGGGGGTGTGTGGGTCTGCAGCACGTTGAGTACGTAGGGTTAAAATGTAACCAGGACCTACAGAAGAACTGATAACAATGAGGCTGCTGACCTAATCTTACGTGCGTGAACCTCTGGGAAGTAGTTGATCATTTTTGGGAGCTGGATTGATGCTTTGTGAGGCTGTTGTAGTGGCTCCACTAGAGCTGATGTGCACCTCCTTAAAAATGTCAAATAAAACAGCACGGCTACAGCAGTTGAAAGATGCAATTTGGGGACCGCATCAACTATGATTGGTCAAGACAATATATATAGCTGGTTGAAGAAAGGGTCAGTAACCTCCTCCTTTTCAGTAATGCTGGACAAGTTAAAAATTCTGTGATCTAGCAAAGTCATTTCCACTTCGAACCTTCCCATCATGTTCGTTACTCTGTCACAGAGTGAATGAAAGAATCATGACTTAGTGTGAATAATTGAAGGGCTCAGTACTCACCCACTTTTAAGCACATAGAAAAATTCTCTTGTTCTACGCAGCTAGCATTTAATTTTCAGAGCAAACCTTTCCTTCATCACCCTACATCACAAAAATGAATGACAGGATGTAAACGCGATTACTTTACATGCACTAAATTCATAAAACAGCCTGATAAGTGCCTGGCCCCACCAGATGATGGCATAATCAAATTAATTCACGAAGCTTGGTGATGTAGTAGCTACTTTTACGAAATAATAAAATTCAATAATATCCCCGTTCTCTTCATTGTGTCAAAAGTCAGCACTATTGAGGCAGGATGTGATGTCAATGGTGTGAATCTGCACATCAAAATTCACCAAATTTGAGCTCTACGTGCAAGCACTGGGCAAATTACTCCACCTTCATAATTGAATTCACCAATCTTTGTGATTCCACTAACATTTATCTTATAATGTTAGTGTGAGTCATGAGGCAAAGCACATGCATCTAGTGCTGTGGTTATACTACAGTGGGTCAGAGTCTATGTGGAATTCTAAATTTATTCCCAGTCTTGGGCCATCTTATGCAGAACCATTGGCTGTGGGTTTGATTTTCAGACACTTGGCGATGCAAGCTGGGAGGTTGAGGGATGTAGGAATGGGGGTTGGTCATAGTGGGAAAGGGGAAGGGTGGTGGTGGTGGGGCAAGCAGTTGGTTCAGCAATGATAAGGAAAGCCAATACTGTAAGAAAGAGACAGAGTACAAGAGAGATAAAGTCCTGTGATGACTTATTCCATAAAGGACAGATTGGGATGAGGGAGAATCCATGAACACACACACACACACACACAAACCCACACACATCCATTGATTTGGGAGAGAGGATGGGGTGTGGGGTGATGGACGCTCATGGTGGATTTCCACATTATTGTTCTGGCAGAGCAATCTTCTCCAATCTTGGCAGTGCGTAATGGAGGCACAAGAGATACCAGGTGCTGTTACCTTCTCCATTCGGAAAGGCAGGGCCACATGCCAGACTGAATTGGATGAACCTTTTAGTGTTTGGCCTGCGCTCGGCCGGGTTACCGCTGTAGGGCCCCACGGTTCGCAAAAACCCCCAAGGACAAGAGAGGAAAAAAAGGAAATAGTTGGCTTGTAGATAATATATAAGACATGAAGAACATTAGCCATCATTTCGTCTGACCTACCATATAGTCAGCTCACTTTAAATGTTACCTCCAATTAAAGTGTTGGACTTTGTAGCTTCGTCAGCCATCATGTCTATCAGCTATAGCACTGTAAAAGCATTCATTGATTGGGAAACACGGTGGCACAACAAAGACAAGTTGCAATAACCTCGACTTGCCCTTTCAAATGAAATATTTTGTCCTCAGTAACTTTCCTGTCACAATCAAACATGTAGATGGCTCTTAATTTGGCGATGCACTGTTATTAACACAGTGATTACGCGCCCCTCATCACTCAGCCTGATTGCAAGCATGTCTCGACCAGTCCGTAACACACACATGTACACATCCACGCAGAAGTGAAAAGAGAGTGAGACAAATAAAGAGCTGTGAGCAAGGTGGTGGTGGTGGTGGTGGTGGGGGTTATATGGCACACAGGGACTGGAGATCATCAGATTAATAACCTCGTCTTTTATTAAGAAAACAGCATTATTGTGTTTGGTCATCTGAGCGTAGCAAACAAGCCAATACACTGACTGCTGCAGAGCTGATTATTGCCCATTATGTTTGTTTGGAGGACTTTGGTCAGACCCAAAAGGATTAGGGCTGATTTAAAGACTGAAAGGGGGGATTTGGAGGAGTGTGTGTGCGTGTGCGTGTGTGTTTGTGTGCATGTGTACAGATACTGTTGCTGCAAAAGTGTGAAGCAAACACTTTGACTCTTTAGAACAAGGCCCAGAACAGGGAGCGCGGCGCCTCGTTGCCTGGTGACTCTGTTGCTAGCCACACTGGCGATACAATAGGATAATGAAATCTCTTGCTGTTCCAACTCTCCAGGCTACAGCACAAACAGAGAAGAGGAAAAAATACACTTCAGTTCATTGTAGCTTGTCGGATTACGGCTCACTTAACAACGCCTTTTCTTTTGCGAGGGAATAATAGCTCGGGACATTACACGTGAAGAAAGAGGGAATTGTTCCCACCGGCACCTCCGCCATTACCATAAAAGTTGCCACCGCTTTAGTGTGTCGTCATTTTTGATCGATCGCTTCAAAACCCAAACGCGGACAAAAGACGTGCGGGTGCGTTAAAAAAAGATTTATTGTCGTCATGGCTAGAGCCAAAGGCCACGGCGAAGACGGTTGGCAGCATATGATAAGCCTCTGAAGGCCTCCTCCTCGGTGTTCTCGCCTGTCATTAGTGAGGAGGCCTTCTCCCACAGGCAGGTCACCTCAAGGAAGGTGTGAGGAGAATCTATTATAGCCACTGTCATGTTCCTTCTCGGGGACAATCACAGACTCTGACCCCCTCTCCTCTCAGGCTGGTCGGCTGTAAACCACCTTTTTTCCTCATCTCCTCTCACCTGTCCTCTCTTACCTCTGCTCACTTTTTCTCCTCGCCTGCACTTTTGTTCGCCTCCTACTCTCCTCCTCTCTTCTCTCCTCACGCTCCTCTCGTGCCATTCCCGACTTGCGTGAGGTGTCTGAGAAAATCTGGAACCCAAAAGCATCAAATCGCCTTTTTAGACACGGGATTCAATCCCTCACCGGGGCGCCCAATTCACTACGCCAACCTGCCATCTTGACAATTACTGTGAGCGAGGAGGACAACAGCAACAAGAGAAAATACATGATTACCTGTACCTGAGTCTGCAGGCTTGACGACACAAGGGAGAGGAGATAGAGGGAGCAACAAAGACTGATAGCTGCTTGTATTTGGGAGAATCGAGGGGGGATAGCACACGTGTCTTGTTAGTTGTGTGTGTGCATATAAAAGCACGCTCCCTGTGCTTCTAATTAGCTGATGTGTTCATTTGCTCCATCACGAGAGTAGACGTTCAGTCAGTCAGGGCGACAGACTGAAGCTCGGTTGTTAACGTCCCTCTCTCCTGTGATTAAACCCATGTTTAACTTGCGCGATAAGCTGGAGACGTCCCTCTGATCATTGTTGCCGCTCCGCTCTTTCCCCTGCTCGTCGTTCTGTTAAAAGAAATAAAAAGTCAAGGCTTAAAAATCACTGTTTTCCTCCTTAACTTCTCTAACATCACCTTGGTGGCTTCGATTTATTTATTTATTTATTTTCGCCATGAAAGCCAGCGCAGCATTGTTTCCTACCCACACATCATTCATAACCTTGAGGAACCAGGGAGAAATAAGAGACTCCCACCACTTAAATTCAAAAGAGGGATGTTTCAATAGCATCGGCAGGGAAGAAAAAATAGAGATGTGGCCCTCATGTATCCATGGTTACCTTGGCTTTATTGCTGTTTGTCTTGGGCAGCAGATGCAATAAAAGTGCTGGGAGAGAAATGACTGGGCAAGGGGTGTAATTGCAGAAGAAGGTACCGCACACAGGTGTCGGGAGGGTAACGGGAGGCTGGAATTGACCCGAAACCTTTTCTGCTTCCAGACATTTTCAAAGCTATCTGGTTTACAAGGGTCTCATTAGCCATGATTGGACGGCCCCTGAATGCGCACGTACATCATATTTTAGTTTTCCAATTAAGAATCCGAGCTCCACGACTCTCAGGTACGCTATTAAAATAAGGCCAAATGTAAAATTACATGTCTCTCGCAGCAGGCTTGATCAGGCTCGGCCTCATTCGCGGAATAATGAAATGTGGAGGTGGTAAGTCATGCGTGCATTGAGGAAGAGAAAAGTGGAAGAAAGAGGGTGGAGAAGGAGGGGACAAGTGAAAAATGAGTGTTGTGAGATGCAAAATGCCTGTCTGCAAATCATTTGAAGGTGCACTGGAAATCGCTCCCGTTGTCTGGCCCGGTCAGCCACTGCGAACATGCAATGGAAGTATCATTCCTGCCTCCTGTCACCTTCTTCATTTTCCCCTGTCGTCTCTTTTCATAATCGTACCTTCTCCGAGGGCCCGAGTGCTAAATGAAATAAAGGCAGGAATTCATTCACACCTCCGTGGTCCTGGCGGGACAGCAGGGAGAGAGAGGGAGGCGCATTATCTCCCGCGGTGTGGCCGCCTCAGATAGATGGCCCACTGGGGCTCGGGATAGTAGCTGACGCACACACAAATCAACACACACACATTTGGATTGAGCACGGGGGATTGAAAACTCAGGTGTTGTTTGCTACTGAAATGAGACTGTTTAGAAGAGACATTTGGAGAAAATAGAGCTGAGAGGAAGGGTTGTGGGCTTGTAGGAGGGAGAGATGAGGGGGGGTCCGGCAAATCCCACCCAGACTTTTACTTTCTGCTGGGCTATAAATCATGAAGAAATCACTGGAGTCCCCCACCCCCTTCCCACACACACATACATGTGTTCCTGGCTCAGATTAGATGTGAGGTTAAATTTGTGATATGTCCCATGATGTGCCAGTTTCGAGCTGCATAATGCTACAGTTTGTGAAGTCTTCACGCCAGCTGCTGCATGTCATTGACATTTCCAGCATTCTGAAACGACAGATGAATAGTGATAGCCTACACAACGGGGAATACGGAAAAAAACAGAAAACAGTAGACAGTGAAAAGTCGCTGATTGAAAGATAGACAGGTTCACACAATTAACACTGACACATAAAAGCATCTACTGTCACAACCAGCTGGTAACTAGTTATTGTTCTGGCGCTGGCTCATCAGGGAGAGTGTTGCCTTTGGGGAAGGACACCCATGGGAGCCTCAGGAGAAAGCGCGATGATGACACACACGGCGCTCATCATTCAGGCACACCCCCCTGGGGCTCATAACTTCCTGATGTCACACCAACAATTTTGCCACCGACAAGCCATCTAATCAACATTCTTGTCTGGGAGGATTGTTGTCTAGTGCCGACTCGTGATATTCTTAATTAAAAAAGGAAGGGCTTCAATTTATGAGTGATACTGCTCAAATCATGCACAGAACAGAAAACAGAAAAATGTTTCAAAAATTCATCATCGCAAAGTGCATCTTCATTCACAAGATGTGTCTAAAAATCCTCATTCACTCACTTTTTGAGCAATTCTTTTCAGAATTTATCCCCATTTATGATATATAATCAATAATTTACTAGTAGTGAGCAGTAAATTGAAATTTTGGACTGATGGCATCGCTGACTGGCACAGTGTCACATAACTGTAATTTTGTGCTTCTGATTAAATTAAATTTTAATTGTGGGATTGTTAGCAAAAAAGTGTCTTTCCATTAACACTACATTCAATTAATTGTAGGAATTAATTCTTGTAAATTGTGCATAAATGTAACACAATTTACGTGTGTTAAAAATGAAAGATAGAAAATACAGTATATAGCAAATAGGGGAACGGAGTGACTATGACATTGTGTGTTTTCTAAGAATTCTTTCTTTTTCCATCACTTTGTTATGATTGACCGTCTTTCACTATTGAAATGGAGAAGAGGCCAGTCTACAAATGATGAATCTGACAAACCTCTGCATGTTGCAACTGGGAAGAAAAAAACAGTATCATAGTGCCAAAATTGACCTAGAAACTCGAACGTGAACTTATTTTGACTGCTGAATCGTTCATCAGAACACTACAAAGCAAACTTTGGCTTCGTCTCACTGCGAGCTGGGCATGATATAGAATTCTGAGCCAGCTGTTGAATGTGTCTTGCTAAAGTCGTGCTCGGGAGTTCGGGTTGACTTTTTGTACCTTTGACAGCTCATCAAAGAACCAGACGTTTTCTAATGCAGTTGCTCATTTCTGTACCGGTGATTCATCTGGACAGTCTTTTTACATCTAAGCCTTGGGAGTGTTCCTAGACTACCTGTCATATGCCATCGTCTGTTCAGGAAAGGAACAGGACTTTTATGGACACCTGAGACAATTCCTCTGACTTTGCAACAGTATGAGAGGAGCCGTAACCCACAAACTGTTATCAGTGCAGTAGTCTGCATGTTTGTGCGACTTGCATGTGACAATGCAACACTTATCAAAGCTAATGTCTGTCATCTCTCAGTCTGAAGGAGCGTTCAACAAATTGGAGTGGAAAAGCGTCGGCCCAATTATTTAGCAGAGTCTGAGCAGGTGCCATTACCAACGACCGCATTGATCGCTTCAGTCGTCTCGCAGATATCAAATCAGACAAACATCGGCATAGCAGGCATACAAATGAGACGATGAAATGTGTCGGCGCATCGAAATGTTCGAATCTGAACAATCGCACAAACTGCACAAAAATCACTCAGGTCAATCTAAATAAGCTTTTGTCATTGATTGACCCAGGGAAAAAAATGGAGATTTTACTTTCAAATGAAATTGAGGAGGGAGAGTGAAAGACACAAGATGCTTTAAAAACCTCTCTTGATTCATTAAAAAGTCTCTGTCACCAGAGACGAGGGGGAGAATAGGATTAATCTGTGCTCTCTGTGTATGTGTGTGTGAGACACAGCTGAGTGATTCTCTTCATGTCTCCGAGGGGTAATTAGCTCTGGCGTGGCCTGTCGTTGCTCTACAGGCCTCTTCAGTCCCGGGACTCGGCTGGCTGTGTCATCAGAGCCGCGGCGTTCTGTCTGTGGGGAGAACAACATGCAGTGGACCTCTTTCTTTGGAGCCTGAGGGGTCACTCTCAAATAATCAGTCTGTCAGGCCGCGCTCTTTGTGTTTCATACTCCCCAGTGATGTTTTCAAGAGTCCTTGTTATGTATTCCAATTTTTTCCTCACCCTGTTCTTTTTCCTTTCTCTTCCTTCTCTACCCTTTTCTTTCTTTCCCTTCCTTTTCTCGCCTCTTTCTCTGTGACTTTTTCTCTTTCCTCTTCTTTCTCTTTTTTGCCTTTCAACTCCTTTTCTTTCGTTTCTTCATCTCTCTTTTTCCTTACTATTTCCCTCCTTCCCCTTTTCCCTCCTGTCTTCCCTCTTTCCTCCCTCTCTTCCTTATCCATGTCCTTCTTTTCCATCCTTTCCTTTCCTTTTAGTGCCTTTCATTTTTATTCCATATCATCTCCTTTCATTGTGTCTCTCTTTCTCTCTTCTCCATTTCTCTCCTCTCTTGATTTGCTTAATTTATTTTCTCTTGTCGTTCCCTTCCCTTCCTTTTCATTTCATTTCTCTTCCTATCTATCCTTTTCTCATTTGCCCTTCCTTTCCTTGTCCCTCCTTTTCTTTCCTTCTCTAAGTTCCTTCTTTTCTGTTTCTGTTTCCTATCATGTCCTCTCTCCTTATTTGTTCCCTTTCATGTCCTTTTTTCTTTTCTTCCCTCATTTCCTTACCCTTTCTTTCCTTTCCTCCTATCATCTCTTTATATTTTCTTCCCTTTTTGTCCTTCCTTTGTCTTCCCTGTCATCTTGTCTCCCTTTCTTTCTTCTCTCTTTCTCTCCTTTCCTTTTCCTTCTCTTTCTATCTTTTACCTTTTCTTCACACTTATCCACTCACACCATCTCTCCTGCTCCAGCTTTCTTACCTTGAATTGTATTATTGTCCTGCGTAACACAGTGGCTGTTGGACATAACAAATCCTCTTTCTCCATCTTTCTCTCCATCTCATTCTTTATTTCCATCTCTCCTTTCCGTGACTCCTGTCATTGATTTTCCGCAACAAGGAGCATGAAGCCTATCAATATTTCTAGCTGAAGAATGAAATCAATCGACAGCGCCCCTCCTCGAGTGGTTAAAAATGAGAGCCCACTGGTTTATTATTAAAAAGCCAGTAGCCAGTGTTCACCCACCCATCTCCTCATGTTCTGCTTGAGCCCGCGTTCACTAATGGCTGGCCCGTGACCCACCTCAATATACCCGATCGATGTGCTGCCTTATGTGCTTAAAGAGACAATCTACAAGTAGAGAAAGTGCTGCAGCCATCGACCTGCCATCCCAACTGAATGTGTGTTTTGCATGAGGCATGTTTGCAGACATTTGGTTCTCTATAGGTTAACTAAATATGCAATATTTGGGGCCAATATTTGAGAGTGGAGCCACTCACTGAAATACTACATTAGCATTGCATATTGGACAAAAATCTACCGCAAACATTCTGTTCTAAGTTTTAAAAATACTTATGGAAACTCTTGGTCTTACAACAATGGTGCAGCTTTGGCCTTTCCTTTCTCCAGCCAGTCCGTCCTCCACACCTCTAGTTATTTACAAAATTGGTTTAAGTTTTTGTTGACACAGTGGTTTATGCGAGGTTGGCATTTTCTTCTACTTCTGACTGCATGGTGCCAGCACTTTCTTCTGCTTCGGGCAGTCTCCCGAATTGCTCTCACCTCATCAGAAGTTCCCACCAATCACGATCACCAGTCACGGTATGGAGGCTCACAGAGGGCAAAAAGTTGGAATGATGTGACAAATAAATATAATAAATCAAATCCAAAAGTGAACAAAGTAACAAGAAAAAAGAAGCCTCCTCCGTTTTGAATTTCATGAGCTCTTGTAGGTATTTTTGCTTCTCCTCTTCTGGCCATGGTGATATAACACTAATGGTGCCTGCTGTACAGCATCAGCCTCTCAAGTGTTTGTAATCATCAAACATCACTCCTTAAACTTCCATTCACCAGGTCCATTAGTCTCTCTCTTACCGGCCCATGGTATATTGATAGAGTGGTTTCGTACAGATTACATTTTCTATTTAGAACCTAGCATGGCTACCTATGGGGATCTAATGGTGATGAACACCCAGGTCGAGCCTAACTGGCAGCTGTAATTATTTTTCATGGTTGGAGATCTGACATGCACAGCCAGTGATATACAGGTCAGCTGCCCTGCAGCCTGGGCAGCAGATACCTGGAAATTTTGGATGTGCCACAGTAGTTACAGCACCAGCATGTTTATTCTGATGAAGAAAATGGCTGAAATCTGGTTTCCTGCAGTATACATTACAGGAAATATTAAAAGTATTAGATATCTTAAAGTTTCAAACATCTCTGAAAATGGCACGTTATTCTGTTAATTTGATGTATATTATTTAGTTTTTTTGTTTTGGGTGTTGCAGAATCTAAACTAACAGAGTGCTAATCGTGGAGAGAAGTGCAAGGCTTTTTTATAGATTGGATTTTTAGGGGTATCACTCAAGGCATGGCTGTTGATAAGATGTTGATCTGTGTTTGGTCCAGACCAGGGCTGCCCAAAGTGGGACTCAAGGGTCAATGTTGGCCCACCATAAGGTTTGGTTTTGATTTATGACTAAATACTTGCAAAGCTAATGACCTTCCCATCAGCTTTGGCTGTATTGAACGTTTAGTGTTCAGTCACTTGCCTGGCTGTGAACTCATAGTGTTGCTTTTTCTATGCTTCACTTGAATTTCTCTACTTTCAACAAAACATTATCCTGTATTGTGGTATCTTATATTATCTGTTGGGACAAAAATATGTGGACACCCATTTAGAGATGCTATGGTTTAGGCCTGGCAATTCCAGTTAGGAGGTTTGTTCATGCTTCAGTGCCCGAATTATAAATTGCAGTCTTTGTATCATTTTGGCAGCTTTTTGAGGGAAACCCAACATTATATCAAGTTAACAACCCCAAGTTAGCATTCATCATCTTAGTCTTGTTTTAGTTTGTCAACACTTACTGTACCGCAGCATAAGGTCACCACAAACGATCATGGATTTCCAGGAAGTAAGCCTACAGTGTGCATTATGTGGGGATATATATTTGTCTTTATTATTCATCATGGTGTGTATGCATTTTCATTTCTGTCAACAATTGGAAGGTGGATGATTTGTTATTGTGATAAACACTTTCGAAAAAGAATGGTCAAAATTGAAGCAAGCTCAACTAAGCTAAGATAACCCGTATGACATCATCAGGGTTATTTTTGCAGACATTACGAAGCTGTTTTCACAGGCTGAGTAGTCTTCTCAATGCCAAGTAAACTGACCTATACATGTGAAACCAGCAGAGTGCCCCTTCAGACATATTATAGGCAGGTAGCTCTACATATGTTTGTGTTTGTGCTGGTATTTATAAATAAATCATAGGAAAAGTGAGGAATGAAATATGCTTGGGAAAAGTGAAGGAATCTGACAGTAGAGGAGTGGTTGCAGTGCATGCTAACACATTTTTGCTATAAAGTGTTTGAGTCATGCTGTGCAATCCTATTATTGCTCTGTGTGAATATTAAGCCTCATTAAAAATATGTGAGACCTTTCCTGTGCCCCACCCTTTTGGACAGATGGCTTGGTCCACCATTACAATGCTATTTAGTTAATTATCAGGGCAGCACCCACATCTAACCCCCCCATCTCCTGATTATTGCCAAACACACACACACACACACACACACACACACACACACACACACACACACCTACACACACACACACGCACACACACACACACTACTTTACTCCATGGCATGCCTGGAGGCGAAAAGGCCAAAGCTGCAGCTTTGCCAGTCAGAATCAACATGACACCACAGGGAGCTTCTTCCTCACTGGAGAGAGCTCAGAGGACCCTGGGATGGATGATGATGGGAACAGGAAGTAGGAAGGTATTGGCCATCTGGTTGACCTTCTATGTACTGCTATCAATACTCAAAAGTTCACGGTATTGAACAAAGCCAAACTTGTGATTCACTGTTCACCAGAGCACAGGGAGGTTATTGTGATGAAAGCTCATGTGGTTTGTTTAACTAACAAGTGGATGTGCATTTAGTGATGGACAAGGGCATTTGAAAATGATAAATATGCACATATGCGATCCATCATTACAATGGAAACAAGAATAATTGGGCCAAATGCTGCACATGTCAGCAGCACAGCAGGAGAAAAGGGAATGATCTATGAGTTTTATTAATGGTTCCTGCTGAGGAGAGCTGCCGCATTGAGAACATATAAACACCTTCACCAAAACAAATGGGCAGACTGTGAAATAATGGAGGAAAACCGTTCCTGTCAAAATGACATGTCACATACAGACAAACAGACAGCTGACATTTCACACCACAGTCAACAATCAAGTCATTGTTCATTAGCGGCACAAGGCTGAGGAAAAAAAAACTGCCTGCATAATGGGTTTGATGCCAGCATTTGTAATTTTTTTCATGCACACACACACAGAAGGCTACAGTCTCTGAGGACGACCCCAGATTGGGGATCCCCCCTCCACCCCGTCCCTCCAGGCAATAGCATATTCGATCATCTACCTCCAGTGCAAAGGCAGAAAGAAGGGCTGCCCCACATCCAGACGGCTCCACATCCCTTAATGAATGTGACATTTAGCTGATATTTACATGCCATGCATGATGCTGAATTAGCATGCCAAACACTAAGCTTCAGATTAAACAAAGCTTAGCAATTACACACAATCTATCATGCAAAGATTTACTACAGGTGACCCATGCAGCTTAGCCAAGACATTCACTTAGTGCTGGTTCCCCCCAACCTTCATTAAAATGTTACACACACAAGTTATTTACATAGCAGTGAAGCAAAACAGTTTCTCTGCAGGGGAAACTTTCAATCCTGTCCGTCTGCTCGGGCTGAAATTGCTCTGCTGACAAGAGGCAAAATATCAATCAGAAGTAATTTCTTCCTACTGCCTCGGTTGTCAGCGTCGCAGTTGAATGTTGACCCTCTGTCATAATACATTTGTTTACCATTTAAATCACTCACTACACCGACTCCAAAACACTGAAAGATGTTACGGCACCATCAGTAAGAGAATATAAAGCAGAAAGGGCACGGTGGATCCCTCTCTGTGTCGCCCTCTTTCAGAAATGATTTCGCCTCAGCAAAAAGCGGCCCAGGTAAACAAGGCTGCATACTGAAAAGGCAAATTAGCTCAAAGGCAGACAGGCATGTGAGGTGATAGCAAACGCTTTTTACTTAATCACATGACAATGACGGTAAGGTCTGCCATCAACACCCCTAATGGAGATGTTGCCTGACTGACAGACGACTAGTGGTGACAGAAGCGCTTATATCAGCAGGTTAGCTCCCAGACGTTCTTGCGAGACCTGCTCGAGTGCTTGTCAAGGCCTAAACTGATGGGTGTTGCAGGTTCTCGGAGAATTAATGTCACTCCAGTCAACACTGTCTCGGCGCATGTGCTGTACGTGCATAGTGCTTCTAACCCTTCTGAAATGATCCCCCACGTTTCACTGTTAAACACTCCAGCTGCAGATTTGCATGGGCCCTGGATAGAAATGTCAGGCCATTAATTGGTCGTATAGAGGCTATTTCGTGTTTTCTACACCTGAGGCCCAGCAAGTCATGGTTGCTTTAATTGATTTTTCAACGGGTCACTGAGGAGGGAAAGCTTAAGGCCGGATGTGGACCTGGGTAACATAATTGACATTTGAAGTTAAAAGTCAAGCACTGGTGGCAGCACATTCCACAGCGGAAAAGTTAATTCAGCCAGAACAACTGTGCGACGTTGCAAGGTTTGCGTGTTGTGAATAAGAAACCTGGCTGCCAGAATGCGATAGCAATTTTGTAAACAGCATCCCCTTGGCAAAATGGTGAAATAGCTGTCATTATATCAATTTATCAATTAGGGAAAACAGACGCAGCAACAATTAGGCAAAAAATGGGTTCTAGTCAGTGAGCAGCCTTTCGTTTTTCCTGTCAGTCCATCTTTCCTAAATACACCTGTGTCCTCTGTCTTTTGTTTGTCTACTTTCCCCACAGTATTTATCAGGTTATAGATAGATATAGATCAAAATATAACAAAGAATAATTGGTTGAAATAAACCGTTACCAAAGCTTAGTGTCTTTTATGAGAGAATTTTTAATAATTTTTAGGGAGGATAATCTAATAATCTAATAATAATAATCTAATAATAATGTCCCTGTGATTATCATTGGGTCATCCATGGTGCGTCATGTTTAGATCAACAGGTGCTGCAACTCCTGCCAGCTGTGTGCCCACCTTAAGGACATTAACATCTCTGTCACACAGCTGCTCAGTCAACACTGTTTGTTATGGTGCATGTGGGCAGCAATCGGAAAAACTAGAAGAGGATTTTGACCAAACCTCAAACAAGCTCTAGGTCACCATTTCTGCGTAAGCCATTCAGTGAATCTGGCTCAGTCTCCGTCACATGTTTTCAGATCCGGAACTGGCATGGGGTCAATGCATGTAAATATCATGCCTGATTAAACAATTTAAATTAGATCACCTGGAAATTCTAGCCCTGGTTCTGGCTTAACCAGAGTAGACAAAAGGGGTTGGCTTACGTGACTATAACTTGTGCAGATGGAAGAGGGGGTGACTGTATAGGCGAAATCACGTTTTATCTGTAACTGCTTTAAATGCTGTTACTGCACCTCATTCTTTTAAATGCATTGCCCTGAAAGTTATTTTTTGTAGTAATAATTCAGTTGATGTGGTGAGTGATTGCAGATCACCCTCAGCTGTCTCCAGTGCAATTAATAATTTAGCAGACTTACTTGCTCAGTACAGTAACTCAGAGATGCTGGTTCTAGGTGACTTTAGCCTAAAGATGCTTGATAAAAGATTCAAATATTTTGAAAGAGATGTGTAACAATCCTAATCTGTCACAGTTGATTGATGAACCAACTAGACCTGATTTACAAGATCTTTCAAAATCTACCTTGAGAGATTTGATTCTGTGCAGCAGAAGGGATCAAATTACTGCCTCTGGAGTTTATGTGTTTGGCCTTAAGGCACCATGTTATTAGAAGTGCTAGACTGGAAAGATCAAGCTCTAGAATTGTTATCAAAAGAAGTTTTAAAAACTTTTAATGAACAGACTTTTCTCAGTAACCATGCTGATAATAATATACATCGCACATCTGAAATACCAGATGTAAAACTAGCATTTTCACAAATGTATTACTTACTGTCATTTATAGAAATGCACCTTTTAAATGCTTAAAGATAGAACAAGCTACTTAGTTCTCCAAAGAATTACCAAGGATGTTCAAGGCAAGGGACAAAGCCTGGGGTCGAGCAATGTGTACTGGTGAAGAATTTCAAATCAGAAATAAATTCACATCCTCCTTGAGAAAAGCTAAAGCCAGTTATCACATAGAATTAATCTGTAGCTGCTCTACAAACATGTCAAAGTTTGGGAAAAGCAATGGATCCGCTCGTTTGACCACTGTTCCTCTCAGGTCACTCTACAGGCCTTCAATTCCTCTGCTTTTAGGGAGACAGTCTGAGCTATCCATGGCAGTAAAGTAACTGGGGAGGACAAAATAGACCCTTATTTTTAGAGCTCAATGCCCCATTCAATGGTGAATAAATTACATACACTCAGATCTAGGAGTCTGCACGATAGTCCCACTATATAAGGGTGGTGACTAAAAGGATGACGAAGGGGTTCCACAAGGCTCAATACTAGGGCCTGTCTTCTTTACAATTTACATTAACAATATTAAAATTTCAGTAAAAAATGGTGATGCCCACCTTTATGTGGATGATACTTTTCTGTATTGCTTTGCAAATACTGCACACTCAGCCACTGAAATCCTACAAGGAGCCTTTGATAGATACATTAAATTTCACATTCACACAAGTCTACTTTTCACCTCTGTCTTCTTGCCTGTCCTAGATTATGGTGCTGTTACCTACAAACACACCTCTCCCTCTATACTGAAACCCCTAGATTCAGTCCACCGACCTAAGACTCATAACCAGTGACAGTTTTTCTACTTATCATTGCAACTTATATGAAACAGTTGGGCAACTCTAACAGAAAGACATAACTTGCAGCGGTTTATTGATAAAACCTTTGATGGTAACATGTCGTTATGCATCACTTCCTTATTAAACTGGTCCCATAGTTCCTATTTGGCCTATTATTGATGCTAGAGGTCCTGTGTGCAATCATTGAATGTAGGAAGACTTGTGTTTGTGAAGCACACACTTCATGTTAGAACACACATTAAAAGTTAACACAATTCTACTAAGAAGTCATTTTAAAACCATGATTACCAACTACAATGCCGACCGTGTCTGTTATACAGTTCTGTTGTTGTTTGTTTGTTCTCTCGTTAATTATTTTGTGCGTATTTATTCTCTTCAGTTGTACTCTCGACATCACTGAAGTTGTTCTAATAATTATAATTCTTCAAGATAAATAAAGGTTGAATTAATAAATTGTATGGGTGACAGACAGCTGCACAGGCTGCATTGCATGGAGGATGTTGACTCTACCTTTCTCCTTTAAAGCCATTTGAAGGCGTTTAAAAATACCTCTGGATCTCGATGACACAGACTGCATTGCAGCAGAAGAGTTTGACTAAACACTGCCCAGCTTCTTGCTGAAGGAGTGCAGAGGCCAAATGGACTGGAAATAGCAATATCCAAATCACAGGAGCTGCAATTTCTTGATAGAGGTAAATGTGTCACAAAATGCCATTATAAATGAAGCATTGTGGTGCTACAGAGATTACCTGGCCATCAAATTATATTCTCTACATGTAAGGAAACATACTTGTTTGGTAAAGACCCCAGCAAAAATCACATGATCATCGTTTTTAAAAATTGTTTCAGTGAAAACGAAATGCAAAAATTGCCATTCCCTCTAAAATTGTGACTCATATCACAATTGCAATATCTGTCAAAATAATAGCAATATGATTTTAATTTGATTGTTCTCACTCAGTTGCCAGTTTGTGAGGCCTACTGAGCTAAATCTTATGCAGAATGTTGCAACAGCTGTGCAATAGTTCATAACTATTAACTGCATTATATTCGCTGTAGTGAGAGTTGTAATGTTCTGTCCACCTTAACTGTGTCAGTGAGGGTTAGACTTGAATATTAGAAACACCTTTATGTACAACGCAGTACTATTCAACAGCAACACAAGCAGCCTCCAAAATGGCCATAAAGTTGAATCAGCATCTCTCCAAAAAATGTTATTTATAACCTTCTTGAAAGCAGGCTTTATTGAATTGCTGTTGTATTAGACTATTTGCTCACAAACTGGCAACTGAATGTACATTATTGTTGTAATTTGTGCTCTAGTTTGTTGTAAACTCCATGATAGGCCTGTATATATATATATATCCCTTGATAAATACCATTGAATTGTATCTACTGCATTAAGCCTGTAGGGTCAATCTGGAAACAACAAGACTGAATAAAATTTTGTTCTTAAGAAATCTTTGGACACCGATGTTTTACTGCTTCATTTTTGGAAAGCAGACGTAAGTAGTCGTCTAGTGTGAAAGAACCTGATGCTGTGAGGTGGTTTTCTTGCTGTTCTCCCCAATTTTTTGAATCACCAGCTGCCACTGGTTGTATGTGTATGTCACCCTTTCCAAGGTGTCTTGGAGCTGAGGGCCCATCTGTGGGTTTCCTCCTGAGCCTCTTGAGAGGGCCACAAAGGCTTCTAATTATCCCTGACCTTCTGGCTCTCCCTCTCTCTGCCTCCCACTCCGGGCCCCTGTGGCTTGCTCAGGTCTCCTCTCTTCCCATGCACTCCTGCCTTGCTCTGTTTGCCCCCTCGCACGTTCAAAATAACCCCTCCGCTTGGCTCCAGCCGCTAATTGCTGCCATTTCTGAGACAAAGACGGTGTTTGGTGCGAGGCAATCCCGAAGGTCAGTCAAGGAGAAGGGCTCCAATAACACCTGCGTGTCTGTCGAGGCTTGGTGGGTGTTTGGAATCACATTGCTTTGACAGGCACAACTCTTTGTTTCAAGGTGTTCCATTTGTGGAGATAAGTGATGCTTCAAAACCGGTCATTAACAGCTAGCAAGACAGAGAACGGAGAGGGATGATGTGGAGTCTGACGGGATTGCTTTTATTGCTACCAACTGATCATTTCAAGCTTGATTGAGTCTGTGCTTACTTTCTATTTGTTACTATTATTTATTTACTTTTGATTTTATTAAGTCAAATTAGAAATGATATTAGGAAAGTGTGACATTTCCTGTCGTAAAAAACTTAATTTTTGTTATTTTTAAAAATATCAATTTTAATAAACCACTGGGGCAAATTTGCTGATATAACAGCTCCAACTCTTCTGGGAAGATTTTTCAAAAGACATTGATACCTGGCTGCAAGGATTTACTTCTATTCAGTCACAAGAGCATTATTGAGCTTGGCCACCTGGCTTGCAGTCGGCAATTCAGTTCAGTGTTGGATGTGTTTGAGGTCAGGGTTCTGTGCAGGTCAGTCAGGTTCTTCTTCAATTCTTTCTGCACAAGAGCATTGTCATACAACAGGACTTTATAGGGCTTTCCCTTGTAGCCAGCTGGTTCTAATCTATCTATCTATCTATCTATCTATCTATCTATCTATCTATCTATCTATGTATCTATCCATCCATCCATCCATCCATCCATCTATCATCCAGGGGCTTCATTTTGGGTTTTTGTTGTTGATGTTCTTCTTGTTGTAAAATGAAATTTCTTCATAAATCATCAATTAAGCAAAATCCCTAATCAAATAATTGTACATTAATTGCTTTCACATAGGCAATTAAAATAAAAACAACAATAATGACAGCAATGATGTTTAGTATTCAAAATTCATAGTGTACAAATCTTTTCTGGTTATGTCAGAATGCTGCATGCTTGAGAGCTCCTATGAGCCCTTTATGGGCAAATAAGATACAAATGTACTTCTTATATCTTGTTTAATAAGCAACATACTACATTTATGTGTAATCCTGCAACAATATGATCCATTATATTTAAATATGATTTGTCCCTTTGTGTTAACAAAAAATAATTGTCCTGCTTTGCTTGTACCTTGGCCACTTGTCAACAAAATGCAAAAGGCAGGCAAGGTATCAAATCAGTATCAGTGTATAAGGTCTTATGGCAACTTTAATTAACATTAATTGAAGATGACTAGGCCAACATGTGTATAAATAATTCACTTAGGTAACAGTGGGGGTTGAATGCAATACACAATACGGTCCAGTTTGATGAAGTACAAAAATGACAGACACAGGGACTAAATGATAGATGTGAAACGTAAAGTCCACTTTGATAATGCCGTCTTCATCCTGTTTATGTGGCCATGCTACAAGGTTTGATGCAAATTTGCAAAGACAGGTTTGGGTTACGGTTAAGAAAAGGCATTGTGTTGTGGGCGGACTTGGCGCATTCGACCCCTATTTCGGGTTGTGTGCTGTGGGTGGGCTTCATTCCACTTCAGATTGCCGCCAGTCGGCTGCAACCCCAATCCAAACATCTCTGTTCACAAAAGACATTTTCAAGCCTGTGATTGTAAAATGGGAAATTGCTTATTTAATTTTATATTGAATATGAAATCATCTTTCTTAAAACATAGAATGACAGAATGATGAAACAAAATCAATATTGAGAAACGTCACTCACTCCAATATTGTGTGTGTGTCTGTGTTTATGTGAAGTGGGCGACTCCATGAACACCCACAAAGTCTTAATCAGTTTGAAATACATAACAGTTTGAGACAATGGGACAAGGGTGGCTGAGGATCATGGGTAATGTGGCCTTCCTCTGTCCAAAACTGACAAAAAAACTTTATTTCTCAGAATTGTGGGAGAAATAAATAAAATTCATGGCAAAAGCATGAACATATTGTACTGTTGAACTATCAAGGACAGTTTGGTGTTTTTGCGTGGAGATATGCTAAGGATACCATCAAAAGAAACCCTTAATATGGGAACTGATATTACAGTTTTTCCCAGTCGCTTTGGTGCATTTCTCTGATCAGAATTAAAATTCTCATAACTGTTAGTTCAACCTCCACCACATTTAGTCATTTGTGCTCATCATAGTAGCAGTTTCTCATTCTTTCCAACAAATTGCAAATCCTTTGGACATGCATCAATTGCTTTCATACAATTCTCTACTGTTTTATAACATTATCATTTGCTTATGTCATGTCAGTCAAAATGAAGTATACTTCTTAATGCTGAATAGTCATTCCCTATAAAACTAATAGTCCTCATTTCATTGCTTGAGTCATTACATACAAAAATGTTGAACTAGTTGTCAAAATCTGTCAAGCAAATTTGATACATTTCTTTATCATTTTATTCCTGAGGCGGGTTTCAATCCGGCAAAAGGTAGACAGCGTGGAAGGGACTGCATTGGACAGAGAGCAACCACAGATGTCCCAGGCCAACAGGGAGGGAATGTTACAATGTGTGCAGGCATCTCTGAAAATGGCGTCCTCACCCATATCCCCCGTCTTGGTCCATACAACACACAACATCTGCTGACTTTTTTAGAAGCCCTTTACAGGGACATAATCCCTGAGAATGAGAGGGGTCTAACTGGAGACCATCTTTTCATCACTCAGATCTTGTCAGACAGTGGTTTGCAGCATGTCCTTGAATGATTTGCAGTACTGTATATGTTGTATGTTCAGTTCCAATATGTACTGCAGTATTGTTTACAGTTGTGCACAGCTCTACCCAAAGTCTGTTTCTCAAGTTTGTTGTAAATATGTGTGTATTTTTCTTTTTCACAATGCTTTGAACAAATTAGAATTGCAAAGAGCATACGCAGTAAAAATGTGAAACATATGTATTCAGTGTCTTGTTCTCAGTGACCTCACTAAATACAGTAATGTGTAACTTTACTGTAGTTTTCAAATGGCTGTGCAAACAGTGTATAGTGCTGTCTTGAGCATTTTCAGGTAGTGTCACCAAGATCTGACTTTTTGCATTTGAAAACACTCCCAGAGTAAACTGTCATAATGAAAACATGACTAAACCATTTGACTATCTTGTTCATGAACAATGGTGTCAGGACTTTTCATTTTGTTGACACTGACACATTCATTGACATGAATACTTGCTTTTGAGGAATGAACAATCAATTTTGAGCAAGTGAGGCACTTTTGCAGGTTATCTACTAGGTTTTGCAGTTTGTACTAATTGTTTTGAGAAATGCACTAACTGCTGTGCAAATATTAATAGTGATGTGAGAAATGCACCAAAGCGACTGGGAAAAACTGTAATGTTGTAGCATTAAGAATTCCCATAAATGGAATCGTGGGGCCTCAGATCAACTCTAAATTGCATGTTGTATGTAAGTTTTATAGTTTTTGGATTAATAGTGCAATATTGAATTTTGCATGCCATGATTTTCTTTTGCATTTCTGATACTATAACCTACCTACCTACAACATTTTTTTTGGGAGGGGGGCTATGTCAGTGAGCCTCAAAAACACAGTAGTGGTCATATTTCAAGCATTTTGTTAAATAGCCAACACCTACCCACAATCTACGTGCAGTATGTAATTGTTAACTAAAATTCATAAAATGTTTATTAATAAAAGTGAATGAACATTGCCCTGGTCTTGACAGCTGATGATGTATGGCTTGGGGACAAGGTGAACTCCATTTGTTTCACCATGCGTGCTGCAGCCGCTCAGAGCAGTCGTGTTCAGTTTATGGTCATGGATGAATGGAGAAAGTGAACATGGGCGGTAATTAAGACCCAGGCTTATTGAATTTCACACTTTTCAAATTTAGATTTATCACCCAGTAAAAGGTGGCCTTGCCGCCTGCCTTGCCTCATTGTGAGGACGTTGAACCAACAAACAGTGATTAGCAAGTAGAATAACTCCTCTAATTAGCCTTGAAGCACATATTCGCACATGAACCGCAACAAGCTCTATTAAACCTGTAACTTTTCGATGTTAACATACATTTTCCACCTGCTGCAAACAGCAAACAATAAGAGAATTTTCTCTCGTTTTTCATAATAGATAATTGCTATATTTCAAAATGTCCAGTCAGTAACCCGACCAACAGCATCGCCATGCAGACTGTAATTATGTACATCCTGATGTGAGGGGTGGAAATAGACATGGGAGAAAGGGGGTGACGCTGTGAAGCATGTCAGTGAATATGAGAGCTTGAGCCCTGCAGTAAATAATGACTCCGCTGCCGCACTCTGTCTCCTGCTGAAACCTTGCTGGTCTCTCAGAGAGAGTTGCCAAGGAAACAGTGAATGAAATAAATCTACAGTTTCGTGTCAGAAGGTTGAGACTGACTTGGGTGAAGCAAGACAGGAGACCAGGAGTTTACAGAGTAAATATTCAAATCTGTAATCATTTGTGTCCTGCATGGGTGTGCACATACGGAATAGTGATAGGTGGAGAAGAAGCCGTGAGGCATTCTTCAAGCCAAAAAAAAAAAAAAAAGTCTTTTCAGTATGGGTAGTACAGCCTGTTTCTGTCATGTCATGTCATGGGAAACAGAATACAAAACTATGATGAAAAGCTACTCTGAGGGACATTTTGAAATATAATACATTGGATATGTGACTATTTCTCCTTGTACTTCCTCTTCCATGCAAACACAAACTAACATGGCAGAGGTGTGAGAAACTTTCCACGAGTCAGTTTCAACCCGACTGGGAACCAGCAGCGAGGACAAACTGGTTTTCGGGGCCTCGTTAGCAGCCTGTTCGGTCGGCATATCTGTCAGTTATCCAGCCACTGTTGTTTTACGTCTGTGTTCCTAATTGACAAGTTGAAAGCTGTTGCCCCCCTGTCCTTAATCCTCCCCACCAGCATTAATTAAACATCCCTCCCCTCTTCTAATTAACAGAGCATTACGAGAGCAACAAAATAAATCAGCGCTCCGCATACATCCAACTGATAATGTATTCCGAAGTACTTATCAGGCAACACAATTCTCCTCTCTCTCTCATGTAATTAGACACTGATCAAAGTATTGCTTGATTTGATAGAATGCAGAAAGCAGATTTACTGTATAAATTATCAGCGGAATAAATGCAAGTTCGGGCTATAGTTAGTCAATAAGAAGAATATGAAAGAATTAAAAAGTCTAAATTTAGGTTTTAAAACACTTTGAATGAAGATGCTCTCTATCATCTTTTCATGTTTTTGTGGCCTCTGGTGTTGCGTCAAAGAATTTGGGAACTGTCACAAACTATTTTCTACTGGTGGACTTCTGGTTTTAAAGAATGGCTATTTGTGGCATGGAGCGATGATCAAAGACAGAAGCTCCCTCCATCCATCACTGCGATGATAGTTCTGCTGGATCGCATTTGTAATTTGAGCGCTTGCGTAGGTGGGGAGCTCTCAAACACACAAACACGTGCTTCTTTTCAAAAGCCCACCATTGTGATTTAACAGATTTTTAGCCTTAAACAGTGCGTGATGAAAGAAGTGTCACTTTCTGTCATCCACCCACCATCTTCGTGTGGTGGGTCCTGAGTAGGCGACCTGTATCGTTGTTCAGACCCCTGTAATGAAGTACTGAGATAAGATGCTGTGAGTGTGTGTTTCAGTGGTTTAGGGTGTGAATGCTCGTGCTTTGTGTGTCTGGCATGTGTTCATTATGAACCCACGTCGTTGTGTTGTTTCCTTTAATTACACGCGTACAACTTGCCAGGAAATTCCCAAGTTCATCTATAATGGATCAAGGGATGTTCTCGCAACTAGTTCTGGATCACCTCAGTAAGCGGGCCTCAAACAGCCCTGCATGTCCTGGCGCTTGCCCCAGCGAGGGGAGTGGGGACCCCGATGACATGAATGGGGAGCTCAGGCACAGCCGAGCTCCTCAAATATTGATCAGTGGAGTTGTCTTTGAGCTGGTTAGTCTCAGCCAAGTCAGTCGCCCGCGGGAATCGGCGCTGGGTTGAAAAGGCCACACAACAAAGAGAGAAAGAACTCGCAGGCTTGTCTGACTCCAGCGCCACATTCGACTGGTAGATGCTGCTGCTTCTATCACAGCAATGTGTGTGTGAGAGAGAGGGCATCACCTTTGTATCGACGTTCTGCTCAGCTCTGGTAGAAGGCACGTCCCTGAGGATGGACCCAGGGTGGATGGTTGATCAGTAGGGGTCAAAAGGCCATGCAAGGCCTGGTCTGATTTCAGTCACAGAGAATGCCACATATCCATAGACACTGATTTACTTAACTTGAAGGATTAAGTTCCGCAAAGCTGAAACATGGAAGATGTGGGTGATCCTCAAGGTTGTCACTAGCTATGTATCTATTCACATGTCTTTTATGTGCATTTTTAATTTGTACATAAAAACTTGAAGTGTCCGAAATATCAGAAAAATCCTTTCATATGTGCTGAGGTGGAAAGGTTGACACATTGAAAAAGAGAAGATGCGATAAAGGCTTCAGAGGCACTTCAGTGTCGTACCTGCATCTCCTTCTGCTGCAGACAAATGCCACCCTGACCATCACCATTACATACCTCCTCTCACCCAGAAAGCACAAAAATAAATGACGAAAAGAGCAGTGGTGTCGATGGAGTCCAGGCGTGTGCCCTTGTTGCGCATTACCCCTCTTGCTGTCACTAATGTGGCTGATAAAAAAAACAGAGGGTAAACCAGGACAGACAAGTTCATTCATATAAACCAAAAACACAAATGCTGTCCTAAGTGGAAGTAGCAATGAAATACCATGATGCACAAGGATTCATTTTTGCACATCCTTTTGAACAGAGATCGTCGATGGACACATGCACTAAATTGAATATAATTTTCCAGAGATTTCAGAAATTCTACAAAAACATGCAACTTCTTATTGAAAACAGCTGCAGCTGGGATTCAACTCCAACTCTAACAAAATGCTTGCATGAAAGCAATATAATATAAGCTATTTTGACATTTGTGCATAATTTCCCCAATTATTGTTCTTCTTCAATTCAGCAATTGAAACCTTTGAAAGTGAAATGAGGGTGGACTAACATACATGTGCAGGTCAAACCATAAATACCACTTATTAGGGATTATGGGATTCAGACATGAAAGTTGAGCCATTCTCCCCGGTGCTGAATATTCAAAAAAATACAGTAACTTATCTGGCACTGCATCTCACCTGGCTCGGCCTGGAGTCTATAATTAAAGTGAACTTTTTGATGAGCTCTAACTTTTACTTCACCTAGGTAAGCTGTCCAGATGCCAAACCCAATCTCGCTCCTACTCCTGTCCGTACTCTCAGATCCTATTTGGATGACTGCCACTGATTCCCTGCACGTCAACACAGCATCAGGTGCGTGGTTGTATTTCGACTCATCCCTTGCCCAACTTGAATTTTATCCTCATGACTGCAGGCTGCTGAGTGGCGACGGCTGGCCGAACATCACGGCTCTGCCAGAATCCTGACACAGGCTACAGATGCACAGAGTGACACAGGGTCCCCTCACCCCACTGGCACGGGCCCCTGCCCGGCCATCTGTTGCCTCTAGAGCAGGTGCCAGTCACTCATCACACCCGCCCGCCTGCCAGCAAGACACAGCCCTCCGCTGAGGCCTTCGGACCGGCATCACAGCTCCCGCTCCCACCTCCTCACCTTCCAATCGCCAACAGTGAGTTATCTGCTGCCCAGGACCGAGCCCGTGGGATGTTGAGGCGCCAACGTGCTGTAGTCGTTCAGAAGCCGTTCACATACATGACAGGGAGCGAGTCACTTGGCTTGTGCAGAACAAACAGGGATGTTCAGAATAAGTGATGTGCACTTAGATTGTCACTTTGCCTGCTCGAGACAAAGAGGAATGTCGGGGGGGGAAGCGCAACCAGGCAACCAGTCACTTTGTCTTGTCTGCTCAGAACAAACTGTTGAAGAGGAATAGATGTGTCGCCAGAGCAGGCAAGCCCATGTAGAAACCCTCATCAATCCTTCCTCTGTCAATCAATGTTGGGCTGAAAGGAATCGGCCTGGTCGAAGCAGCAGGGAGCAGAAGATGAAGGCACTGATTTGACTGATGACATTTCAGTGGACATTAGCACTTTAGCCGCCTTTCGGTAAGGCCCATCAATATGGCCGCCTCCTTCTTATAGACAGGCAGCACTTTGGCCCCGGCCCTAATTTTTTTCTGTCTTTCTTTTCATTAACTCAGATGTCGGCCGAAATGAGCAGCTGTTATTTGTTTGTTTGCTTGCTGACATTTCCTGTGACATGAACGATGCATCAGAGCGGCCATAATCTCTGCCCATCTAAATCGCTTCTGTTTGAAAGGAGGCACATGCTGAAGATTTGACACAAGTTGCTACTAAATCCATTACTCCGCTTGTCACTGAACATCAATGATTGCAGTTGCAAAACTAAACTCTTCTAAATAAGGACGGATGACGTGCGTCAAAAGGCTGGAATAATTCAGCCTGGGGTTTTAAACAACATACTTATATTTCAATTTCTGAAGGTCCTTTTGAAAGCTGATCACATACTGTACCACTGCTGTTATTCATTGCCATGCTTTCGTAAAAGACGTTTGCTTAGAAGTCTCCCAGCCACATCAAAACTTCTAAACAAACTAATTTGAGGCCAGATTGTAAACCCGGTCTGCCTGTTACACTCGGTGGTGTGTTTTGGGGTTGTGGGGAAGAGGTTGACATGAAGACAGATGTTGTTTGGGCTATGTAAATGCTGGAGTTGTTTAAGGGGTGAGCAGGAAGACAAAATGATGAATGTGTGTCAGTGAGGCACAGCATCCCTCATAGAGAAGTTTTCTTCGCGAGTGGGATTCTCGCTGCCTCGCGCCGTCTTCAAAGAGTCAAGCCGTGCCAGACGGCACGTTTTGCAAACCACAGCGCCTCTTATCTGTGAAGTCGTAAGCACTTCCAGAGGTCCTGTCTGTTTTGCTGTCAGGGGTTTAATCATAAACTGGTGAATGTCCTTGCGGTCGACGGTGATCTAAGTACGGGATGAGTCACCGTTCCAGTTTTTTCAGCTCAAGGAAATTTACTTTTGTGCCACTGCAATATTACAGAATGCTTTTGACTTACCAGATGAGCATCATGAAGCCTTTGAATGTCTTCACCACACACACACAAAGATACAGAAGCCTCCCCCACTGTGCTCAGCAGGGAGCCCAGTGAGATACCAGCATTCCTGCACACATTACTATCTTCATCTTTCTGCTGCGCTAACACCCTGTGTATCTAACCCGCTCCTCAAAGATAAAGAGAAAGGGACCGTATGCACACACACAACCACACGCTCACATACCAACACGGCGATAAATGTCATAGTACTCCCTGTCCCCCCCTTAGATAAAGCAAGCGCAGATGAAAGCCCCAAAGAAAATATAACAGGGAGACGCATTTGTTATGTTTGATAGCATCGGCATGGAGAGGACAATAGAGATGCACGAGGAGCGCTCAAGAGGAGCATTCACAGCAAATGCGTTATTTCAGAAGGAGCACAAACACACCACTTGATTCATCACGCCAGCAGCGTCCGTGCTTCCGAGCTCTTGAATCGGAGGAAAAATGCAATCTCGGTACGGTCTGAAGGGTGTTGGCATCATTGAGAAAACACTCAACCAACTGGGTAATGTGGAACAGTCAGGGCGATTTACAGATTTCGCAGATCAAGGAGTCGTTCAAAGTCAGATCAGGTTGAGGCGCCCGAGTGGGAGGTGCTTGAGAAGTTTATATCAGTTTGCCTGTGAGTGTGATAAAATGGTTGATGCGCCGTTTTAGTTCAAAGGGAACAAGGTTAAAACTATTTGTCTCGGTTTCTCTCATTTTTGGAAATGTTTGACTATTAAAAAAATTGTTTGTACTTCTTAAGAAATCATACACTGTGTAAGGCAGGTGGAAGGAATATTTTCCTGTGTTCACTAATCATGAGGTGATTTATTACTCCCTCGATAAAAGCTCTTAACACAAAATCTGAAGGAAACAAACAAATAGCAGAGCTTTGCATAGTCAATACAGTTCATGAATCACACTAGCGCTGAGCCCCCCACCCCCAATCTCTCCCTCCCCCACGGGTAGTTTATCGAGCATTGGGCAATTACATTGTGGACACAGTGAAGGGCAACGTTTTTGCAAGTTGGCCAAGTTGTTATCAGATGTGATTTGTGTGTTTGCGTCTGGTAGAACTTATTAAACACTGTGAAGTCTTAATGAAAAGCGAGGAGCGAAAACTGAATACAGATTTGCAAGCGCTCACAGTAGGGGGAGTGAAAAGTAGTTTTGATCTACCAATTACTTGATAATATATGGACACCAGCTCTCACACATGCATCACCATGATTCAAAGAAAGATGACTTATCTCAACAGCAAGTTTGTTGAGGTTTTTTTTTTAAAGGAATAGTTTGACATTTTGGGATCCACAGTTCTGCCTGTCACTGCTCTGCATTATTCATCCATCCATTGTTACTTTTCCTCTGACCCCACCTCTGCCCATAGACTGTATAAAATATGGACGTAGTTCTCTAGCGGTTATTCGAGGAACTGCAGCTTTTTTGCACTTCTGCATTGGCTTCATTTTTCAGCGCCGGAGGTTGCCGCTTGCCTCTGCCTCATCTCATCTGCCTCTGCCACGCCCACCTCCTCAACTCACCTGTTGTCACCCAGTTGTATTCAGTCACCAATCAGGACTTCATTTAAGCCTCACCCCTTTGCTCACCCTTTGCCAGATTGCAGATCTTTGCATCATGGCAGACTCTCCAACAGTCTTCACTGGTCAATTTTCTGTTGCCAAATCTGCCTGCTCTTCTATTTCTGTTCTGCCTCTGCCTTCCTAGTTTTTGCCTGCCTGTCTCTGTGGCTGTTCGGTGCTCCCTGTGGCTCAGAGACTTTCTCTGTATTGCCTTAACCATCACACAATATCATTACTCTGTGAATCTGCTCAGTACCAACCTGATAAGTATACTTTTTTATGAGTAAACTCATTCTGACTAGCTCTGTTTTTGGTGTTTTGCAATTAGGCCAAACTGTACAACCGCTACGTGCCTTATTCCCCTTTGTGCAGAGCGATAGATGAGAAGGTTGATACCACTCTAAAATATGAAACCAGGAGCTGATCCATGCAGACTGGAAACAGGGGGAGACTGTGGGTTTATGGGAGGTTATGTGCTGGGCTGTTGTTCGACCATGCTCAGTAACTTCCTGGAGTCTCTACTGATTTCATGGCAACCTCACAGTAACAACATGCATCACATGAGCCCAGGGAGTTATTTAGCTTCACATTTACACAGGTTTGAGAAGGTGTTGATCAGATCATCTAACGCACGAAAGCCAAGCGTGTTTTCCAGGATGTCGAACATATTACAAAAAAAAAGGTGCATATTAATTAAAACTTGCAGCTTTTCTTTCTGTATTATTGTAATTTGAATGTTTTTTCATTGTGAATTTGCAGACGGCCCCTTGACTCCTAGGAACACGTGATGAGCATTCCTTTCTCTTTTCTGACATTATACAGACTACATGATGAATCAAGTGTGTTGTGTCAGGTGAAGATTATGCTTAGGCTTATGTTTGTAGCAGTGGCTTTACAGATTGTTCTCCCCTAACCCCGAAAGCTATTTTGACTTGAAACTTTATTTGTCTGTCTTTGCTACCTCACCTTAATCCCTGACTGTAATTTATAGATAGGATTACAGCCTACATTCTCAGTGTACTTGGTTTGCAAGCAGGTATCTGGGCTTGTGCTTTTCACATTTTTAGTCATTCATAGTGTGATGTTTCATGTAGTAGAAGCAACTGAAGATCTCTGGCTTGCATGACAGGAGGAAAGGTGTGTTTTCCATGTGGTTGACTGGGTTTCTAATAATTAGCAATGCATTATTTTTGCTGGGGTTTAGAGGCTGATTTGTGTCCATATAAAATGTGATGATTGTTATCATTTCCATGATCACACCAACAATGGAGTGTGAGTGATACATCCTTTCACTCTACATTTACCTCCTGTGTGATGTATGTCCTGTCTGCTCTGTGTTTTGCTTCACACTGTCTCTGCAGATGCATGAAATACTGTGAGACGCTGACCACTGACCAGATAACCACATTCATACACTCACTCTTATTCTCTCTGGACACTCCCCCGTTCGTCCAGGCATATCCTGCATTTTTTTTTAGGAGGTCAGCATAATCCATGTGTACAGCTGGAAATTCCAAAGGAAACCTGTCTTTGGGTAGTGCAAGAATGAAAAACAAATCTTTATTGTACAGTACACTAATACGACATAACAAGCTGTACTGTGTGTCACATTAGACAAAAACTAGAAATGACACGTTCTTCATTAGACGCTAAATAAACACAGTTATACTTGATTCAGACACCATACATCTAAATTATGCTGATTATAAAAACTGCTTTCAGTATTAGACCCAAAATATACTATACTTTGACACTCAACAAATTATACTCTAATTAGAAACCAAATTTTACAAGATCATAGTCTAATTGGATATCAAATACAATGCCATATCTCTCCTAGCCTTACTACCAAATGATGCTGTAATTGGACACCATATTTAATGCTACCAACATCGCCCTATGATAGTTTAATTAGACAACATAGGCTGTAATTAGACAAATGTAATGCCAGATTATATTGAGAGTAGACTTCATAACAAACCGAGTAACACTGGGCTATGCAAGCTTGCAAGCCGCCAGGACAAAGCATCTTCATTTCTCACTGTTTAGACCCCCCTCTCTTAGAGCGTGAATTGCACATTACAGCAGAACTGTACAGTAGACTGAAGTGAAATCACACAGCTGCTACTTGAGACACTTCTTCGGCTGGTCTCATACAATTGGCGGAGTAGTCAAGATCGATGTATTATAGCCCGCTTCTTTACACTCTTTCAATTACCCTCTAAGAAAGTGTTAGAAGGTTCTGAAAGTGGGAAATAAAGATGCAATGTCCTGCCTGCTTCCAACGCTAATGTTACAAACTTGGATATATGAAGGGATTTTCCAGTAGTGCATGGTTTTAAAGAACTTTCTTCTCTTTTCTTCCTTGTAATCACGGAACACACACATCAGCCTTAATGTTACTGTGTGGTTGTGCTGACTCAGCATTGCATTGTTTACTGACTTGCCTTTCCATGACAAAATAAAATCTCTCATTTCAGCAAAGTGCATAAAACACGAACCACCCCATTAAGTTACATTACTACCATTACTACCTGCACTCAGAGATGCTCTGTAGCAGATTAGCTGATTAGGTAGCAAAGTGCATCTGCAGGGATGTACCAATTAGCTTTCGAGTCTCATTCCTCCCATCCCACTATTGATACCCACAATCATATGTATGTTTGTTTTACATCTGCATTTATACACTTTCACAACCAAGAAACATTGATGCTCACCTGTAATCGCAGAACACACACATCACTGTGTGCTGCACTTGTCACTGCCTTATCAGCACCGGAAACTCAATTACTTAGGTGAGGTCCTAACTCCTAATAGGTTATTCTATTCTAACTGTTCCCCAACCACTTAGATTCTGGGGCCGAAAGGTCACAGAGTCTGCACACTAAGTTGAGCAAACTCCCAAAAAGCTTGCAATATGTGGAGAACTATGCAAAAAGTGCAGACTGCTGCTCCTTTTTCTGAGGTCTCACAGTGTCCAAACCACAAGGGAGGAAATCAAATGGCTCGTTTTATGCATTTGGACAATGATGTTGTTTTTCTGGTGAGGACACTTGTCCTGTCACAATCATATTTTGACTGAAAAAAAAAAACAAAAGTTTACGCATAGGTCCCTGCCAATGGGTGATTGTGGGAGTAACAGCAATCAGCTAAGAGTCTTCTGAGTGTTGTGTTCTTCAAAATCAGCTAGCCTATTACTTAGAATCCCTTTCATCCCTGTGTATGACAAACAACATCTGCAGAAAACACACTCAGCAATCAGCTTTTTATAGCTTGATCTCTTAAATAGGCAATTTGCTCTTTGTTTTGCCTCTGCTGTATATCGGCTGAGACAGGAGTCAATTTGGTTTTCCATTTTGATCATCAGCATCAGTCAAGAACACTTGATTGAGCACAATGAATGAGTCACTTTGAATCATGATATTATACTTTAAATTATATTCCATGAATAAACATCAGTAGTAAACACAAAGAGGGTGGTCTCTCCTCTCGCTGGGTTTAATTCTCACCTATTAAAATGCATAATCTCCTTTACCTCTTCACAATTGCAGAGAACAATTGCAGCCTGAGAGTCGTCTATTGTATCAACAGTATGATAGTGAGTAACAAAGGCCTAATTACTACCTGCTGGATATGATGAGGAATAATTAGCTCGATGGTGGAGAGCCACTGACGACAAGCTTCCAAGGAGCTCACTGGTGCCCATTAATGGAGTGAAATAAATGTATTATCGCTGATGTTTTCACTTGAGTAGTCAGCTGGATGTAATAAAAGCAAGCGTTACCACTATAGCTTATTTAATTTCTCAGGTGTTGCATTTGGAAAACAGTTTGATTCCTCCCTAAATTGCTAGTGAAACTAATTTTATTATGAAGTCAGCCAAAATGGAGAAAAATGACATCGCAAGAGCTTAATAAACACCTTCGATAATTGCCAGAGCTCCCTACTATGTGTGTAATGTTTAACAAGGTGTCACCCTCACAGCCTCATGGTAAACTACAGAGTCCAGCTGAGAGTTGATGCTTGCTCCCCCCCACGGCCTTTACGCTGAGTCATTACAAAACTGTCTGCTCCTCCTCAATCTGCAACTGAGGGTTTAGAGCTTGTAGAGCTTCACAGGGTCAAAGTTGATCCGGTGTGGTGATGTGTCAAACACTCTTGTTCCCTGGGCCCCGTGGCCCCTCCAGGCCCTTCCCTGTTGGTCCACGCAACATTCCTCCTTCTCAGGATAGCCCAAGATTGCAGCGGGCCATTAGCATTGAACAAAGGAAGCAGACAAAAGAGGGCAACAGGGAGAGGGGGCAGAGCGGAGGCAGGTGCATTTTAATGACTGTGTGTGTGTGCATGTTTCTGTGTACCCATGCATGTACAGCCCCTGAAATACACTGTTAACGACTCTGAGACACTGTGCCGCCACTTAGGAGAAACCTCTGCTGCCTCTCCCTCCACAGTCTCTCTTCCCTGAGTCTGTCATACGTTCACAGGCGGGTCTGACAGATTTTGTGTGGTTATATGTCAGTGTGTGGCCAACTATTTGTTTTCCCTCTGTGTGTGTGTGTGGCCACCTCTGTCTCTTCTTTGTTACCCAAAACATTACAGATAGTTCCGTAATTCAGCGGGGGCTTTATTTTCTTTTTTTTTCCCATGGTGTAATTATATTCTAAAACGCTCGGCTCTGCTCGTAATGGGAAACAGTGATTTTCACTCGAATTACCAAAATAAGTTATTGTAACATATAGCTTGCGCATTACCGCAAGAAAAATAAGCAACGGAATTGAATTGTGAAGTTAGAGTAGCGCATGCAGATGAAATATGTTAATAAGCTGCCAAGGCACGAGCGCAACTTCTGGTTAATGGCACAACACTGCAATCTGGCCCTCCAGGGGAGAGAGAAATGAGCATCTTCATCACCACAAGTCCCCCGTCTGAGAGAGAGGAAAGAGCCGAGCAGACAGACAGCATTAAAAAGCAACGAGGAAGACAGAGGGAGGCTGCGCGTCCCTGCCTCCCATGCACATTATCCCTTCAACCAGAGGAGAGGGAATCAGTAAAGAGAGGACAATTTCCTTGAAATAGCAGAATAAAGAGCACATGAAAGGAATAAAAGGGGGTTTTAAATAAGGGGAATTAATTACACAAAAGTGGGTAAGAAATACAGGAGAGAAAGGATGAGAGGCAGTGAAGGGAACGAGGGATGCAGGATGTTTGGGGTCGTCGTGAAAATGATGCATCAACACAACTCGGGGAGCCCGGCCGACAGATCCCATTCCTCTCAGCGTTGCGTGTTGCATTACACGCGCAAATGTTATGCCGTTTGAAACCCATCAGCCAGCACCTCAAAGATTCATGGTCGCCTCTCTTCCCCTCATGTCTCTGCGAGGGTCCAAACCAAGAAGACATTTTCGCTTTTACTCCGCTTCCCATCAAAGGCATTACTGATTCTGGAGCTATGTGAGTGGGCATGACATCAATATCCCAACGCTGTCCCAGAATGATATCACACAAGTGGGTGGGCTGATTGGGCCGCTGAAGGGTGAATCCCGGAGACGGGGCACGGCAAGGTCACGATGACAGCTCCAGGCATGATGCAAATGGAGGAGGCGAAGTTTCATGGCGGAATCGCAATCAACCAGCCAGAGTTGATTAAAACGACACATTTGTTTTGCATAGGGTGTTCCAGCAAATGAAACGGTCTCATTAAACCGTGGTCTGTGTAGAGCGATCAGGGGAGAGGGAGCGACGAGAAAGAGAGACAATTTGACTTCCGTGTTCTTTAATGAAACGTCTCACAACAACACAGAAGCGGTTTGAGTGGCAGTCTGTTTGTCAGTTCACTTATTCACACAATTCTATTGGGGGGAAATAAATGAGTAACAGCTTCCCATCAAATTTAGTGTTGTGATATTATATGTTTTTTTCTTATTGTCAACACATCCAGTGAAAATACTGAAACCAACAATGAAATGATCCGACTAAATAGTATTGTGTGTCGATCTTATTCCTCTGTGTCATAGAGCCCCATTGTTCAAATCAGTGAGCCACACTGATGCACCGGATGACATGTTCCTTCATTTTCTACAGTGCTCATTTTTTTGACTGGATTACTTTATTTGTTAAGCATTGAACTCCTATCACGCTGTCTTACACACAATGGAGAGTTTAATACAAAAAAGGATCAGAATTTATACAGCAGAACCAGAGATACTGTTGAGTGTCAGGTGCAATAATTTCTCATTATATCTTGTGTGGGCCCCCTTGTGACGTCCCAATATAAAGAGTATCATGTTTTTCCCTTCTGTCGCCTTGTTTTACAACGTCTATGACATGTTCCATGAAGTTCATCCAAAGGAGCACTTTTTTTGTGCACAACTGGAAACATGGCAAAGCAAAAGTGGGACAATGTTCTTGGTGGTGTTGGAACAATTGGAAGCTCCTCAGATTACCTATGTACATCATGCAAGTCATAAAAGACTTACAGTTAATCGGGCCATGTCTGTTGGCCAAGTCAGAAATTAGGACTCTGTGATGGCCTAAAATTTGACACCATATAAAACACAAAAACAGTGTGTAGTCCGATCCTGGTATGAAGCACTGTTGGTAAAAAAAATAGTACAATAATACAGCCTCATCCTTTAAAGCACTGTCAGCCAGGCAATAGCCAGCTTTCTGCACTCAACAGCTGAAGAGTTGTTTTGTTAAAGCAGCACATTTGCTCAGTTTTCCAAACTAAATTAAAGGCTAAACAAAAAAAAAATTACCAGTAGCGCTTTAAAACTCACCAATGAACACACAAATTTAAAACGACAGCGGCGTTGGTGCTTACACGATCACACCCTTTAATTTCTCCTGTTTCCTTCCTCCTTCTATTTACAGCCTGGTTGCACTCTTACTCATTTGCGCCCTTTGTTTATTTCACCCCACAGCAGCCCTCGGGTTGTGTGAGTATGTGTTTGCATGTGTTTTTGCTCATGCGCGTACGTGCTGGTGCGTCCGACGACGTGACAAAAAGGGTTAGTCTGTCTTTCTAATGGATGTCGGTGATCATTTTGTCTTACGTCTCCACAAGATAGAAGAGGCGTGCAGATGATGATACACAGCAAAGATTACAATCGCCCTGTGGATGCCTCTTCATTCCTCCTGGCTTGATTGATAAGGGATGTCACCTTTGTGTGTGTGTGTGAGAGAGAGAGAGAGAGAAAGAGAGAGAGAACCAAGTTCCCAGGGCAAAAATGACATGACGATTCAGCTGCCACTTGTGCATAGTTATACAAATGTGTTTTGCTCACTTAAGATTTGGAATCATACACACTTACCCTCCTATTGAACACAGAAGAGAAGACACACACGCACGGTAATCATGATAATAGCATTTGTTAACAGGCACGTCTGAAAGCTCCAGTGTTGACGACAAAATGTTTCGCAAGAGGTTTCAGAAATCAGTCTTTATTCACTTAGCGTTATTAGAATTCTGTGCACTGTCTCTGTCCTTTTCCCTAATAACGTTTCATGTACATGTTCTGCTACAAGGCACACGGTTGGGAAAGATGAAGGGAGCACTCCACCGCAAACCCGGGCTGCCTAATCAAAAGATTTAGCGGAGCCCAGGAGTTGGAGCCTCGGCAGCGTGTTGCACTAGTTGGAATGGGGAGGTCTAATTATGTCCTGAGGGCTGAGAGAGGCTTCCCTCTCTCCCACTCTCACATACTTTTCTCTTCTTTCCTCAAAAACACTCAAGGACTAGTCCTGCTAACTATCGCATAAGCAGAGGTTAGAAGAGCTCCGACCCCGGTTTGTTTGCCTTCCCCAGATCCTCAGACAGCTCCATGCTTACCTCTTCACGCAGGAGCCTGTTTGGCCCATCTGGGCTAGGTGACAGATAAGCTGGTGGACACTCCACATCCAGGGCTATAACCACGCAGACTTTTGTAAACACAGATAATCGGTGACTCATTCGGCCCTGAATCCCAGGACCTCTGTTGTTTTGGAGGGTTATCTCCATTTTAAAATGGAGTCTGGACCCTGCAGGCATGTGAGCAGGATGGCAGGCTTGTGTGACCTTGTTAGCCTTTGTGTATTCAGAAACCTCAAAGCTGCCCCTGGTTAAAGGTTAACAATCAGCATAATAAAACGGCTTTTGTAGTTGTTGACCTCGGCAAGCATGGATCTCATCACCCGTGTAAGTATACAAGTATGTGAAGCCATACGTTCTACTCCTGAGTAAATCACAGGGTGAAACAAAATGCTTGGTCTTTGTTGTTTTTACTGGAGGCTGGGTGGGATATTTGACCCCATGTACAACTTCACAGCAGCTGAGATTGTAATCAGGTAAAAATGGATCCAAGATATATTCATTACATTTACATGCAAACAAGAAAGCAGATCCCTTGCAGAATTTAGTCTGTTTACATTGACTAAACTTTTTTTTCAAGAGGCCACGATTCAAATATGAACTTTGGAACCTTGGCTTACAAAACTTACATGCTCTTACACTGAGACAGTTATAGATTGCTGTAATCATTGCTCTTGTCCATACTGACAGATAAACTGGGATGGAGAACAAAATTCACAGTCTTTGCTCAATTCAAAAAATTAATTTCAAGTTCAGTCAAATAATGAGGCCTGAGCAGAGTTATGAAAATCAAGTGGGAGTCTTTCAAGGGTACAGTGTTTTTAGTACGAACTTGCCTTCTCATTCCAAATCCATATTACACACAAATTCAAAGCAGGTTTTTACCAGTGTCTCCACACTGGAAAACTGACAGAATGAAGTACATGACATGACAGTGCATTGCACAACAGTTCTGCTCACAGCTGAAATGTATTAAAACTCAACAAAGACATTTTTCTTTCTTTCTGTGAAGTTTAATTGGGGACAACATTCCAAAGTCACAGTTTGAGTCTCGTCCAATGTTGCACATATTGTCCTTATCTTAGTGAGATAAGATGAGATAAGATATGATAAGCTTTGAATGATCCCCAAAGGGAAAATTATGTTGCTGCTGCAGCACAAGGACAGAATAAAGTACAAATAAACAGAGGAAGTCAAAATTAACTAATAAGAGGTACATAAAAAATAAGAATAGAAACTAAAAAAGAGCAACTAATGACAAATATACAAGGCAAAAGTAAGTGTTGTGATGTGATCATGTGGTCAGAGTGATTGACACAGATCGTAGTCTCTAGTATAAAACAGGTAAAACAGTATAAAAACTGCATGTTATCCATACTAGTATGCAATATGGATTTGGGACACATCATGAAACTTTAGAAAATGCCCACTGCTGAAGCCTCATAAAGGGGATTTTGTTGACCATGTCGTCTATCGATCATGCTAAAAAGGGATCAGTTAAAGGTACAATATGTAAGAATAGGTCACCTGTTGAATTCATACGACTAAAAAATATGGGGCAGCACATCACCAGAGTGGTTCATTGGGGTTCTGGTGCGCTCAGCCCCGGGATGCCAGGAGAACAAACCCAGCTAGAAAACCGACGAGACAGGACGGGCTGGGGCTAGCTGGTTAGCATGCTAACTTCAGTGGATATCTCTGCAGCATAATAAGCAAACGTCATATCGTCAAAATAGTTGTTTCTTCGCAGTCTGATAGTTTTAATTAATTTTGGAATGTTTTAAAGTAAAATTCTTCCATATTGCTTCTTTAAAGGCCAGTGTGAAGAGGAGGACTAATTGAAAAGACCAATAACTCATAACATAAACAGGAATGCGAGTCACTCAATATATTAAAAAATAAACATATCCTTCAAGTGTATTAGTGACGCTGCATCCTTTCCTTATTATTTCAAAATAATTTGTCTGAGATGCTGTCCAAACCGGTTGAGACTTCTATCCTAGATGCTGCCTAATCTCATGACCAGCAGCCCTGGTCACTTGAGTTACTGGTTACTGACATGGAATTGACCTAACTCAGTCAATAAGGCCCGATGTTGCCCCAGACAGGTAGAATTCAGCTTTTTTGCACGTACCTGCTGACATTTCAGCGTGTTGCTCAACTCCCCCGACTTCCAGTCTGACTGAAACGTTTCAATATTTGCCCTGCCCCACAAGGCAGCCTAACTCTCTTTTCGGAGCTCTGAGTGAAATCGAGCACTCCAGATCCTATCTATTTGATTTCTCACAGTCCTAATATAACCTCTTCCACATGAGGCTTTTTATTACCGCTCAGGGAGACAAGCTTTATTTGCAAGCTGTTTGCTGTAGCAAATCGTTATTGCTCCATGGCATTTCAATTGAATAAGATATCAAGTTATTGTGTCATTCACTGGGCCCCAGACGTGACTCCAATAGGAAAATAAGATATTGAAATATTCTAATAAAGGGAGCCGAAGATATGATTCTACCTGAAGAGGGGAGGAAATATCCAACAATAGTGTGAGAAAAATAGTATTCCAACACTGATAGCTGTTAATCTTAAGCACTCAAAACAGCCACATGCAGAGATAGAGATTTTACTTACAGCTCACACTCGCAAACTTTCATAACTCCACATTTCACAGCACTTTCATGCAGTGCTTTGTGAATATTTGGCGGTATTTATAGGACTTTATGGTATTTATGCATTATACAAAGTTTTGACTCATCATCAGCTCATTCACACATTCATAATGATTTTCTCTTATACCCCTCAAGGGCTATTTAGCTTTGACGTTAGATTCGACTTCTGACACCACTCCAATACAATAGAAGTGAAATTTAATCTGTTGCTCAAAGCATTGAAAAATGATAATTGCAAAATTAACTGGCAATGTACAGCTAGTTGGCCTTCAATCACCAACTTGTTTAGAAGACACTTTTGAGTTGAGAGTTTCCTCACCTGAATGAATTTAAAGGACAAAGCACTTCATTGATTTTACTTGTTAAAGTTTGTTTACAGGTGTTGGGAAGTATTATGGCAGATGTAAAACAGCTGTGTGAAATCTGTTAAATTGCTTCAAGTGATGTCACTTGAGTCGGTTAGTAACAGAGTTATGAAGAAGTGAGTTTACAAGACCTTTGTAGCCAACTCCTCATCTCTGCTGGTGGCTAGAGGCTCCATTAGCCGCTATTAACATATGTCTACCATTCTACCATATTTCCTCAACTAGTGACCAGGGCCTTCATTTATCTCATCTGCAGAAGGTTGAAGGCCTTTGTATGAAGCAGACTTGTATTACTAATTCCCTGTTTGATAAATATAATTGGTCATATTTCAGTATGAAATTACTACATAACAACACTTCCTGTAAAATATTTTCAGTAATGTGAGGAGGAAAACTCTTCCAAGACTTCCAAGGTTCCTATGCAGTTATTGAAATTTTGTTAATGCTTAGTTGCCATGCATATAATATGACAGTCACTTGGAGTTTGGCCTGTAAGTCTCTTTGTCTCTCTCTTAACCCAAACAGTCGTGGTAGATGGCTGTCCATTACTAAGCCTGGTTCTGTCCAAGGTTTCTGCCTGTTAAAAGGAAGTTTTTTCTCGCCACTGTTGCATCAAGTGCTTGCTCATGATGGGAACTGTTGGGTCTCTGTAAATAACATTATAGAGTATGCTCTGTATGTAAAGTGCCTTGGGATGACTTTTGTTGTGATTTGGCACTGTACAATTAAAACTGAAGTGAATTATTTGAGAGCTGGCTTTTGTTTGACAACTGTTTTTCTATTTGAGGAAAGTGTAACTAGAACTCACCCAAGGTAATGCATTGGAGGTAATGTAGGCCGCAGGTTTTGATGTGGTAGAAGAATGTGGGGAATAGAAAAGACAATTTATCTTTGATTCAGCTGCATCAGCTTTGATAATTTTTTTTTTTAACTTGCTATCATGAGATTATCAATGTTTTAGGAGTACAGCGCTAAATCGTGGGGTACTCTGTTCACAGGCTTCCACTGTCCTGTTTTCATGAGGTCAAGTCCATTTCGGTTCACTTCCACTATATTGTAATGGTATTAGAGATCTAAAACAGAAACTGTCTGCATAGCTGGATACCACCAGTGAGAAAATGTGTTTTTCATGATTTGGTTGAAATGGCCCTTTAAAGTGACCTAGTTGACATGATTTGGAAGTTGTCAGCGAACCACAGCAAATTAAGCCACAGTGTAGAAAGCCTGAAGGCTCCAGGGCTTATCTTTCCAAGCCTGCCTCCACTGCTGCCATGGAAATATTTCACCAAACCGGACCGAAATGTGTCCACACTGCTCTGTTTGCTGCTTAAATAGTTGGACACACACAGAGACTTTTTCTTTATCTGCTCGCTGTCAAAATTGTTGTGGGACACCCAGCACGACAACACTCACAAGCTCACATCAGGCAGACACAGACAAACAGACAGAGTCTTTCTGCCATCCAACTGACAAACATACACACACCTGCACACACACACACACACACACACACACACCTTATCACAGCAGTGGGAGGTGGTTTTGAAGCTGTGACAAACTGTCCAGCCAGCTGAGGCTATCCATGGAGAGCTTTTCTGTTCCGTTGTTTGATGCTGTTTTAGTAATTAACTCAGACAAAAGCTCCAGCAGCTCCCTTCTGATGTGCACTCAACACACACACACATACAGACACATTCCACATCTATCTTCTCTGATAAACAGGGAGTCTAGGGACATGCAGAATGTGTCAACAGCATGAACAGCGTCGGTCGGAAACAGTTTCAAAACGAGCGCAATCTGTGGAAATCTCTGTGGATGTGATGAAGAACGTGAGGTTTTGATTGTAGTTATGGTATCAAATGCTAAACATTTGTCTCACGTCCATCTGCAGACCCCGAAACACAAGACTCACACAGCAACAAGTGGTTTTCTGTACAATGTAAATACTGTATGTCAGCACATGATAATTGAGTGTAAACTGTTGGAAACAGCAATGATGAAGTGAGAAATTGCAAAAAAAAAAAAAAAAGTAGAAGCCGTCAGGAAAACAAATGTCTGGAACTCTTTAACCTTTAGAGCTCTTTCAAACAGACAAGAGTTATTCAGTATATTTATATTCTGACTGCTTAAAAATAAAGCAGATTTTCCAATTCAGCGTTGCACTACCTTAAAGCTGGGTGACTCACAGAGACAGATTAAAAAAGAATGGTCACAATCAAAGCAGCACATATACAGATATTCTCACTTCTAGCCCCTATTATGGGCCAAGTCCCAGACATGCATCTTACATTTCCCACAATGCTGGATTCCATATTTCAGATCTTTCCTTAATGGCCACTTCTTTCAAACCCCACATCTCCACTTTGTAATGCAGTTTTCTGTATTTTAAGCTTTGGGATTCCCCTGACATCACCAGAGTTACTTTTCATATGTAAGAGTGCTCCCTCCTGAGTCAAAGATTTACAAGCAAAAAGGGATGCCATGCAAGCTGTCTTTACCAGTGCCTATTTTATGTTTTCCATGTAGTAATCTCCTTTCTACAATCATGTGTTCACAAAGTGTTGAACCTCTCTCCATCCTTGCTTGTGAACAACTGAGTCTTTCAAGGATGAACCTTTCATACCCGATCATGATACTATCACCTGTTACCAATGACCCTGTTTACCTGTGGAATGATCCAAACAGGTGTTTTTGGAACATGTTGCTGCCATCAAATTCAGAGGAAGTAGATATTTACAACAATCAATGACGTTGATGAGGTCAGACATAAAATATATTGCCTTTGTACTATTTTCTACTTGAGTGCATGTCAAAAAGGATCAGAAAATGATCACATTGTGTTTCATTAATGTTTTACACATCATCACAACTTTTTTTGTTGTTGAGCAACAAAAGTTGAACTCCTTGCAACAAGTGAACCGAAAAAATACATTCAATAAAAACTGAATGTCATCTAAGTATATGGATTAAACTGAGATGTTCTTGATTTTCAAATGTCAGTTGAGAATGCAACCGTGCCAAAGAACGGCTTTCAGTCATATCACATCATATCCATCAGCAGATGTACTTTGGCCAGTTGACACTGAAGATGTTCAATTTTTCTTTGTTTCCGAGTCTTAGCTTTAGTTTTTATTGTAATTGTCAAGATTTCTGTTCTTGTTGATTTGGTAACGCCCATGCTTGTGGCTTGTGTCAGCAAATGTGCTTTGATACTAAAGAGCTGGGGCAGGGAACACTCCTACAACAGCTATTTGTCAGAAAAACCACAGAATAGCTACTGGTGTATCTGTTTACAACAAACTCACATTGTTCTAATAAAGGATTCTGGTCACTAATTTGCCAGTCATGCTGCACATGGTGTGAGGACTTTTCCATACGAGACATTAGAATTAGCTTGTTGAGGAATCTGAGGTATGTGTGCAGCCTGACTCCTGCTGCTCTTCACTTCCTGCAAAACCAATCCTCTGATTCAAATGATTGTTGTCTTGTTTTGTAGAGGCAACTTTGATGAATGATTTGCAGTCAGCTCCTATTTCAACGACGCACACGTTTCTCCATCTGCTGATGAAGATCACGATCGCCATGGTGATGTTGTTTCGTCAATTAGATGTTCTTCTTTGAAGTCGCGAGCTGCTGCCGCCCCTGCTTATTTATAGAGAAGAATGCAGGCGCGCTAACATACAGCTAGCTATTGGTCTCTCCTTTCTGCAAACGAACAGTGCCGATGACAGACTTTGTTGATCTCATAATGGACCGTAACAGTATTTACATTTGCCACCATGGAGCTCAGCAGCGACATGCAAACTTGTACTTTTGAAACTTCAAACCGAAGCGCTGCTCTGTATTTATTTATGTCTGTGTCTCCCCTCTGGTCTCGAGTGTTTGGTGAAATAGGAGAGCTGTGTTTTCATGTTTGGATAGAGGGTTTCCTTGGCAAATGACTAAATGCGCCTCTCATGTGGTGATACAGCATTTGAGGAAGATGAACCTCGATTCATGCTCTTCGCTCTCCTATTTATAACACTGATTTTCCTCCTTTGTCCGACATCTTACCTCCTACCTTTATTAGGGGATTGTGATGTCTACATTGAGAGGTTTTTGAAAGATTAACCATTTCCTCTTCAATGTAAACATTACCTTTTGTGGGTACATCAACCATGAAATCCCGGGTTAAACAAGCAATAAAAGCACGAGTTTCCACAAACGTCTTATTGAATCATCCAATTTCCGAGCGAAACCCTCAAAACCCACCTGGCGCTTTCAGCTGAGCTTCGAACTGACCTCTCCAAAGAAACCCCTCTCCCACACTGAAAACCTCAACTAGATTCCAAGCATTGCGTCGCGTAACCGAGCCAAGTAAAACATTCCACATGTATTGGTATCTGAGGAGCTTTGGGAGAGTTGCGGGTTCGGCGTTGCAGACTGTCAGAGCCATTTCCAAAGCAGCATCATATCTAAGTGAGGTCATTTTGTTGAATCACCCCCCGAAGCGAATTGCCTACGAGGCCCCTAATAACTTTATTACCCCATATATCAGGGCCAGGCTTTGGTTTTGCTCCGATTTGTGGGAGACTTGGAAGCCGTCTGCGAGCCGCTGTGCCTCTTCTTCCACTCCTCGTTCGTTTGACCTGCAGTCATTGCCGGCTTCTGTTTCCTTTTTTTCCTCTCCTCTTTGTTTCCCTGCCTGTCTTCATTAAACTTGTCAAGTTCCCGCTGCAGCTATGCCAGCCATGTATTATGCTCCGCTGTTCTCATCATCGTGCCCTTCAGTTGCCAGGAAACTGAGTATGACGTAGACGTGTGAAGAGGCAGAGAACACCTTCTGACACAAAGTAAACATCAGACCTTGTTATATAAAGTGTATGGAAAGTTTTAGAATGAAAGTGAGGGGCAATTACAGTGAACTGTTGGGTACATTTCCTTCTCAGTATGCATTGGTGTGCCTGTGTCCTCCGCAGTTAGGTCTGCAGCTGATATATGATTCCAGAGCACAAAACGCAGAGGACAGTTAAGATCCTTGAAGTCTGAGGCAACCGATGATACTCGGGATTGTGACTTTTTCAGTGAGAACACCCAAACACACGTCACATCAAATCAGCGCTGTTGAAAATAATCTACACTATGTGATCAAAGCAACAAGTCCTTCAAATTTAATGACAAAATATGTCTTTTGTTCATGTCATCTAGAACAACACAAAGAGGATTTTATGATCTGACACCCGTATCAGCAAGATGACATCATCTGTCTGTGCCTCCCAACACCGTTAGCAAATAAGGTTTATGATGTGACAGTGCTATAGTTAAGGTTCTGTTTGGTTTTGGCACAATGACGACTTAGGTTTAGGAAAAGATCAGGGTTTAAGTTAAAAGGTTAGGGGTTAGCTTTGTCGGGAACAGTTGTGATCATAATTAAAAAGAAACACACTCAAGTTCAGTCACAGATGGAAATCAGTAAGGAACAGCAGCCTCCTGTGTTAAAGACATTTTGTTGACTTCCTCCCTTTACTGACTTTGTCACTCTACAACCCAAAAAAGTTGGGACATTGTGTCAAAATGTCATAAATAAAAACAGGATGCAATCATGTGAAAACAAATTGTGAAAGGGTTTTACAAAGTGTTTCTGAGCTCAAGTATTAATCTCCTTTATACAATCATGTGCTTAACATGTGCCAACATCATGATTACTATATCCTCTAGATGGCTTTGTCACTTCAAAATAAACTTGTCAATTTGGAACACAACAGTATTCAGATTTACTTTTGGCCATATAGTGTGTGTCTTCATTGACTGCAACTTATCCTAACGGTTGCTCACATCTTTCTCAAGCCTTTCATTCTTGACGAGTTTTTTGCATGAGGTCAGAGATGATGTGGGAAAATGTTTGTTTTCTCACAGTCATGAGAAAGTTGTTCCATGATCCTTGCATTTTCAAATTTCGAGTCACACAAAGGGATCAGAGGCAGATCATTGTGGCTTGTGGATTAAAGGGAGGAGCATAATTGCGGTAATAATAATAATAATGCAAATAATAATATGTACTGTGATGTGACTTATACTCCTCTAAAGAAGGGGCTGGTAAGGGCCCAAATCCAACATTAAACCATATGCATGTGTGTGCTCCACTGAGCTGAGGAATGATATTTATGCTTCAGACTGTATCAAGAACCATACATGAGCAAACTCAGTTAGACAACACTGTGCAACTATACACATAGTTATGAACAGCAAAACATTTTCATTTGCTCAGTCAGAATCTACACAAGACTCAAAACATAATGCAATGTAATAAGCTCTAATACAACCTGTCTTTCAGATAAAGAACAAGCACCTTCTTACAGCTGAAGTAGCTGCAAACACAAACTGCACTGACTAACTGCCTAATTGACTCGCTATTACCATTCGTCAAAAAGAAAGCAATTTGGGAAACAGAGAATGATGGATGTGATGTTGAATAATAAATGAACTCAACAAAAATACTTTTTTTATGAGTACTAATAGCTAACAGTCACTTAAAATCAATTTTTTGAAAGAAAGTATTCTCACTAGTCACAGATGAAGGATCCACATGTTCTCTTGGTTCACAACAAAGCAGTCAGTCACTGTGTCAGTGTCCGGCCCAGTGGAACAGCAAATCGATCCATTCTGACACACCATGGCTGCTGATCTTACTTAAAGTTCAACCCTCCGACAAAAGATTTAGGAGCAACTGAATTCAAAAATGACATATTTGACATATTTTGGTTTGTTTTCACATTAAACATTTTTTTTCTTAAATAACAAGGTAAGATTCACTCTTAATATTTAGAATTGTTTTTGGCCAATAAAAACTTCAAGACATGCTTGGGGGGATCTTGGCATTATTCAGAAGGATATTTTAAAATGTTTTTTCCCATTAGTAGCTATTTCTTAATTTTAAAATGACAAGCCAAAATAGTTTTCTTGTGATCCTGGAAAGATTATTTTACCAATGAAGTACAAGGATGACTTCCATTTTTTAAGTTGTGGCTTGTCATCCTTGGATGTCAGACTTCTTTCTTCCCCTCTGTAATCTGTAAACAGCCGAGTAGAGATTTAAAAGGTTCACTCTTGACCTTGCAAAACAGCACTTAAAAACAAAATTGACAACAGGGTCCATTAGTATCTATTCTCCAGGTTTTTAACATATCAGGATCTTTCTCTACAGATGGATTTTAGTTGTCAGTCTCACCTTTTACGCCAACATGGATAAGAAGGCATTAAAGTTAAGGAAAATGGAAATTTGAACATTCAGTTTGTAAAACCCGAACATACAATTTCATGACATCCTGGCAGCTCCATCTGGTCAAGACGAGTATGGTGCATGATGGAAAGGTCCAGCACATCTTACTAATGGACCTCGTGGTGAGACTGTTTTGTTGCCTTTAAGCAGAGCAGTTGTAATAGCCACCATGTAATATTCAGTAGAGGTTTAACAGTCAAGAACTGAGTCAGACGAGAAGCAGCAGCAGTGGATAGACAGGACTTCCTGCCCTTCACATATCGAGGCAGCCCTCCATCAGTTCATCATCGCAGACAGCGAGGCGGCATTATGTGTTGACTTTTCAAAGCAGTGATCCTTCGCTGTATGAGATGCCATCAGTCCTAGCTGCTGCCCATTGAATCTTGTCATTGTGTGACACACATTTCAATGCGACGTCCTGTCAGTTTTTTGTTTTTTTTTCAAAACCAAAACAAGGGCGGCCGGTTCGTGCATCACTGCCACGCAGCGGCTGACATTAAATCGATAAGGGGGGCATGTATTTGTGGGTCGCTCGGCGGCCACAGAGCTAATGACAAAACAAGACAAATTAAGTGTCTGCTTAGGCGCACTTCCTCGGCTTGACAGGATGATGGGGGCGGCGTAATGGGAAAAGAGGGGAAGAGCAGACAAGAAACCAAATAGCTGAGGAGAACACTTCATTTTATGGGCCTCGTTTGGAGAGATGTTGGATATGCTGCGCACAATGTGATGTGACACTGATTCCCACCAGCATGTCGAGGCAAGATAACCTCTGTGCGTAGTGTGTGTCATGCTGGACGCGTATGTGTGTTTGTGTGTGGTTTGCCTCAAGGGCCCATTGTGAAGCTGTGAAGGTGGCAGAGTTGGAGAGGCACAGACCAGGACTGATAAAACAGAAAGAGGCATATCGCTACATCACACGCTGGCAGTGAAACAAATGAGGTCAGAGAAGGTCAACAACATCACAATGTCAGTCTCAGTCTGCTGCTGGTATGACTGTTAGTCTGGCAGAAACAGGGGAGCTGATAGACCAACATCTGAGCTGACACGCTATTGCAAAACAGACAGAATAGTAGTTCATAGTCTGGCATTTGATTCATATCAGTGAAGCTCAAGCGTGTGTGTGTGTTGAGGCGGGGGTGCATCTGAAAAATCAACAGAGCCTGAAACGATTGTGTCCGATTGCAAATGAAAGTAACAGTTAACAAGAACGCAATGTGTTAAGAACAAGTGTGTTGTTTGTGTCATTCTCACGCCAGGCCCTCTGTTTTTAAAGCTGAAACCTTGTGGCGATTACACTCAGCCATATGTCTGCGCCTGTGAACACTGTCGCGTCGCAGTCATCCAATCCATTTGGCCTTTTTTAAAAACAGCCACTCTCATCAAACGCTTTATAATTAACCATAAAATATGACTGGAGGAGCTGCGGTGAGCTGTCGCTTTTGTCCGCTGTCCAAACAACGGGCCTGGCTTCCTCTGGCAGGATGATTTCATGAGTCTTTATAGCAAATTAAAACAGAGTAGCGTGGCTGTGTGGGGGGGTTGTTTATTTTCTCTAGATAACTTGTGATAAACAAAATGTCAATAATTTAATCTAGTGGGAAATACTAGAACTTGTGCTTTTAAACCCCATAGTCTACCACCACACTTCAGTTGTACATGGATGTGTATTTGTGCTGTCAACCCACACAGGTCAGTTTTGTTGTTATCTTGAATCATATCAGAAAAAGTGAAAAGACCATTGTGGAGCTACTTAGTAACCAGTATGACTTGACGGAGGCCTGTAACAATAAACATGTGCTTCTCCAGACTCAGTGCACAGGGAGCTCAAGTTCACTGGGGACCAGGCTGGTTTTCTTTTTGATAACAGTCTACTGTGTTTGAAAAGCCCCTAAATCTGTGGAAGCTGTGGAACTGGATGTTTCTGTAGCCTATTCCCAAGATTCCCAGTGTCTACTTCTCTTCTCTCTCTTTCTTTCTCTCTCTCTCTCATCTGGGTTGTACCCTGGGTTGTACATATATATGTGTGTGTAATGTGTTAATACATGACATACGTACTGTAAAAAGCAAAATACTAAATGACAGAATATGGAATGGCAGATGCAAAACATATAAAGTATAAAACATATGCACCCTCTCTGTACATATTTAAGAATGAATTGAAGGAATAAATCTGTATTTCTGTATTTTAGCATGCTGAAACAAACTATGTTACTCATGCAGTCCATTTGTTTGTTTCTGTACTATGCTTTCACTTCAAGTTACTCATTTATTTGTTGCTTATTTTTTACAAAGTTGGAGCAAATGTCTTTGTTCTCTGCCTCAACAAGACAGTCACTGAGCTTTAGTTTAGATTATTCCCCTCATTTCTTGGTTTTTAATGTTAAAGAATAAAGCTTACATTATTCTATATTATTCATTAATGTCAGCTGCATTATTCCTTATTTCCATACTTTACAACTTCCCTGTCTCCCAGTCTGTCTCCTAGAAATAAAGTTTATATACTACTCTGTTTTGCCTGATTCGGTTTAAATGAAAGCATAATTTCTGCCTGTAAAAATGTTCACTCACAATGTTTATCCATCAAGAAAGTGCGACATTCTTGTACTACAGTGGATACACAGGGACATGGTCAGGGTGGATGGCGGAAGTACAAAACAAAGGATGTTAACACTGGCATGTGGTTAGGTTGGGGCAACGAAAGCACTTTGGTGAGAGTTAGGGAGAGATCGCTTACACAAGCCCCGTGTCCTGTTTCAGGTCACTGTTGACTTTTTACATTTTTTGGACAAATACCACAATCTTTCTGCGTCCTTGACCGAGTGCTTTGAGTGCCTAACATAACCACAGAAATATAAATCGTGCTTTGGTTGCCATGAGCGGGTAAAACAGGGAAAATACGTTGTTAATAAACATTTTGCAAATACAGTCAGTGTGAACATTTTGAAACTGTCTTCATCAGAAAACATTTTGTCATATTTTTCATGATGATGTATAAGCAGTTCACAAATATATAGTGTGATTTTCTGATTTTTAAAAATATATATTATATTATAGAAATAAGCAGCTGGTCACTTTAGCTAATGTCATTGAAACAGGAGGAAACATGGTAGTGTTGTGGACTATTTTTAGTTGTGGATTAATATCCAGTTGGTACTGTAGTGACTATTCACAGCAGCAGGATGAGTATGTGGCATTGAGTCAAAATCAGCTGTTTGTGTGTGTGTTTAAGTTAATGAAGGAACAGCTCACTGAGTGCAAGGTCACCCTTATTCTTGTGTGCCATGAATGGCAAATAGGCTTTGGATATTCACAAGATACTTTTCTGGTTTTAGGGTTTCTGGGTTTTGTCTTTTCCTGGGATTTGACGACATTATGAAAAATATGCAATATCATCAACCATGTCCTTTTCAGATTTAACAGCAGCAAGAGAATATTCTGCAGCATAAGTCGCTTTAATCGATGTGAATCTTTGATAGTACACAAAGAAGTATTTACTTTCTACTCCTCTGATACTTGACTCCCCTGCTCTGTTTCTCTGTCTGCATCCAATTACATTTTTCTGTCTCCCTGTCAACCTCCATTTCTCTCTCCCTCTCTTTCTGTCTCTATTCAACTCCTGATCTCTGTATTTCTCTCTCTCTCTCCCACTCTTACTATTTCTCTGTCTCCGCTGAGCACAGGTTCTAACTCCATCTCTCTCTCTCTCTCTCTCTCTCTCTCCACATCCAATTCCATTTCTCACTCTTACATTTCTCGCTCACTGTCCCCTTCGCCGCGTCTGACTCCAAATATTTCCATCCCTTTCTCTTTCTCGCCCTGCCACTATTTGTCTGCGCCTGTCTCGTCCTCCTCCCGCTCTCCCTCTCCAGCTGCATCTCTTTCTCTCGCTGTCTGTCTCTATTTGTCTCGGCGGACAGGTTGGTTTCTCCGAGGGCTGCACTCTGACATGGTGAAATGGAGTTAGTTTGTTCCTGCAGTGATGGCGGCACTTTGCAGTCAGGATAACAACTCCAGATATTGACGGAGAGGAGGGAGAGGACTTCAGAGGTCACCGTGAGCTGGCAAGAAGGAGAGGTGAAGCTTCAAAGCGCTGCACACATCACAGCTGTTGGTACAGTAACAAAAATGTGAGACTGACTGGGGTCTTACTTTCATAGTTTATATCAGTAATGATGATGCGGTGCTCATCAATTTCATTGCTGGAATATAGAACATGGCAACATTACTACAATAAGTCACAAGGGGAAACAACTTGTTGTTTTCTCCCAAAAAACTTTTCAAGTAGACATTGCTGAGACAACATGAAGCAAGTTGAACAATAGCTCAGTCATCTTTGTTCTTTTCAGGAACACACATCTAGCAAGGCCATCTCCTTTGCAAACCCTCAGCTCCCCCCAGCTCCCACTCACAACCAGAGTGAATGAAACACCATTAATAACGCAATTGCAGTAGTCTTGTATTCACTAATAATACAACGTGGGGGAGAAGTTATCTACAAGTAACTCCAGTTATGTAAGTGTATGTGTATCCCAACATTGCTCAGATCACATGCTGAATTAAGAACAGTTACAGTGGGGAGTATAAATGATATAGCCTGATCTAGTGGCAGTAAAATCCAATGCTCTACTCTGAATCAGACCAAGTGGGTATCTCTAAGAATAAATCCAGCCTTATAATGTACAGACAGTAGTCTAATATTGTCAAACAGGTAAATTAGCCAGTTAACTTGGTGCTTACTTAGATACCATGCCTACATTTGCATTTGTGCCATTGAGGCTTTAACTGGAGGCATCTTCCAATAACTAACCTGTTAGGAATTTGGATGTGACAGACATAAACTTATAGGAATATGACGAGGAACTGGTTCGTGACCCCTTACAAAAACGACGGATTAAAGTATGGATCCTTGACACGTTTCAGATGTCGATGAGTTGTCAGCAGTTCCACCAAAGAGACATCTCCCCTCTCAACTTCTCACATGGTTTGACTTAAGGCACTCAAAGACCAATAATGATCCAATATTTCAAAAAACGAAGCAAAAATACTCTTCAAAGCCAAAAAACTGAAAACAGATCTGTGTATCGCAACTTTTTGTGATTTTTCTCTCCTTCTCTCTCATTAATCATCTCACAATTTATTGTGACCCTCTGTGGGGCCCGACCCCTGGGTAGAGAACCACAGGGAAAATTGGAACTATATATAAAGAAGTTAAAATATCTACTGATGTTGTTTATAATGTTAGATCAGTCACAGGGTACAACTGGTAGTTTTAGTTTAGTACTTTCTGCATTGGTACTTTTACTTAAGTAACAAGTACATCTTCAACCACTGCCCACTGCCAGAGGGCATATTTGGTATCTCCTCACAATATTATAGCTGTTCTTAAGCCAGCTCTGGGCCAGTGTTGACACCCAGAGCCAGACCACTGCACAGGGACCGATTCTGGTGCATCATTCATCATCGGGTCTGGAAACCAGGCATGTTGGATTTAGGCTGACACTGAGCTGAGTCATTATGACTACTTGGGTGGCATTGTAAATGAAAACTGCAGCTCTGAACCTAGAAGACCTGGTAAGGCCAGAACAGGATATCATGGTGATTTTAAGGACAAAAACATGTCACAGCCAACTTAAAATCCCATTTTAAGGCTGTGCTTAGGAGACTGGAGAGCCTATAAGCTTTTTAGGATGAAAGCCCGATTCATTTAGAAAAATGAATTTCAAGAAGTCCTGCCGATACAGAGCCTGAGGATTGTGATATATCCTGAGCTACAAGTGATGTGAAATGTTCATAATCAGTTTGCTGCTTGAGGAACTTCAAACAGTCTTATTGATTGTTGAAGTGAATCCTTTACTCTGATTGCATTTGTGGTATTTAAATGTTGTTCCCTTGTGTTAGATTAAAAATACAACCGTGTTTTGTGTCACATGGTCTTTTGGTAGAACTCTGCAACAAAAATACTTTCAATATGACTATAAGACTCCTCACTTGTTCTGCTTTCTGCAGAACAACTCGTTTTGACTGATCGTGACCATTGTGCAACCACTTCCTCTCTAACTTAGTCGTGAATCAAACATTTTCTCTCATCTCGGTGAATCTCAGCCTTCTGTCATTTCCTGCCAGCCTTCTGTAAATAATCCAAGACCAGATCATCACTCCTGTCACATGATGCGCTGTTTTGTCAACAGAGGCTTCATGACAACAGTCCTGACCTCGTGACAAAGACAGAAACACAAACAAAGACATTAAAATAGCCACATGAAAAATAAAATATGTATCTCAGCATGACAGCACACATTGTACAAGTTCTCCATGTGACACCCCTGCAGCAACACACACTCATGCACAAAGGCCAGCGTCTCATGTTCCTCAGTTGCCCATCTCACTGTTTCAGCTAATCTTCACCATCACAGGCTGGGCCACCATTGTTGGGATTTCCTCTTCTTAATTACTAGGGCACTGCTCTTTGTGCTTACTGGGCTGCTGTTTCGGGCTCCATTTCTAACCCTGTTGTGTGTGTGTGTGTGTCTTTAATCCCCTTGTGAGGTTGGAGGGCCAGAGGGGCAGCTAGGTTTACCACCTGTTGAGGCAATTACTAACTGAACAAAGCCTAACCCTCACCCTGAGCAAGGAAGGCAGGGAGGGGCTTTGTTTCACCTATCACTGCTTTGGATTATACCAAACAACGGGAGACAAACTTCCACCAGTATTATGAAATCCAATATTAAAGCTGCTGATTTTTGTGTAAAAAATCATCTGATCAATTGAACTGACAAGAAAACATGTCCATCCACAATAATAATGTTTCATCACTTGAGACAGAAATAAATGCTACATAAATGGTGAGCAAAGACTCAGTATCGTCCATCACCTCCACCTTCATCCAGGACTTTGGAGACTGTGCAGTTTAATGGTGTCTTGTTCCACAATTTTTTAACAGGAGCAATGTGATTATTATAATAAAAAGCCTTTATAGTTACATGGCTTGTTCATGTGATCTTTGTGAAAAAAAAAAATCAACCTTGGTGGGCGTTCATCTGCATTGAAAGTAGAAGCAACTAATTCATTAGGTGTTTTTTAAGCTTAATATTATAATGGTGGCATTTGGGCTGATAACTGTTGTTTACTATTGTTTGTTGCTTTATATGCATTGTTTTCCGTTGAAAGTTTTGAGGAAGTGCTTGTTTGACTGACATCATCGTCCAGCTGTTGTCCCAATGACCCAGCCTCCCGTGAATAAATGTATAAAAAAAGAAACAGATGCACTTTTGTTAATCAAATCACAAATTAAAACGCAGGCTGTGAAACATGTGCAAGGAATGTTTTATACTCTTTCTGTCATCCTTAGTGAAATGACACAGACAACTGTTAAAATGACACAAATCTCCTGGAATGTAATGCATATGCTGAACGGTATCTGTAATAATTGATCAAGGCCCTGAGTTTCATTCTGAGCTGTCTGCTTTGAAACAGCTTTGCCGCTCACGCCTTGCCTTTGATGAACTTACCTGTTGAACTCACCACTGTTCTTCTGGACAAGATTTCAGTTGGACGACAGTTTGATTCAAATGACCTCCCACCAGCACAGTGTCTTACATTTGTATTGGACGAATATTTTGCACATTACCATTTACGGGGAGCAGAAACTGATGAATTTTGCATTCATTGCAGATATGTTGTTTTGGGTTTTTTTCTAAATCCATAACCACAATATTTCCTTGAGTTTGATCATACATTCATTGCACAGAAAGACTGAACTGATTTTAAAAATGTTATTATTAAACATATGTATTTTTGAGGTTTTGGAGAATCGTATAACATCAACCCTCCTGTACATACACACAGGAGGAAGTCATGTCAACTCCAGAAGGGTGAAAAAAGAGCTTATATCTGAAGGACACACCTTAATATAGAAACTGTGCGACTAAGGTTTCTGTAAAGACTTTGGACAGACTATAAGTGTATATATTATCCAATATACTGTATAGACCCCTATGTATAGATCCCCCTGAGAGCAGAGGGTTTCTCCTGCAGTCACCAAGGTGATTTTAGGGAGGGTAATCTCTCATAATTCAAGTCGGATGGATTCACCAGAAATCAAATCAGCTTCCCAGACTGCGAGCTGAGGAGGCAATATCCCAGTGCAATTCTTCATTGACCTACATAGCATTTCTCCCTGACAGTTCCCTCCCGCTCTGCTCCTCCCTCCCTCCTTCTCCTCCATTGCCCTGATCTCGGGGGCTTCTCCCTGTGCGTTTGATGATGAGCAGCACAATATTCATCATCTCAGTCTTCGAACTGGAGGAAAAAAAAAAAACAAGTGGAGAATGGAACATTAACCCAACCGAAAAGAAAAAAAATATATCTACACCAAAAATTGGAATTTGCCAGACGGTTTGCTCCCTGGCTTTCCAGAAATGTAATTAAGCATCAGAGACAATCGCGAATATGTGCGTCTCCAAAAAATGTTCGCTTGATTAGCTATCGAGGATTGGGTAATTTCCATCAGTGATGATGTGAAATTGGGGTGCTGCAAGAGTGAGTTGGAGGTGTGTGTGTGTGTGTGTGTGTGTGTGTGTGTGTGCGTGTGTGCACCCGAACTTCTCACACACGCTTGCACCCATTTGCAGTTAAACGCTGTCGCATGTGCAAACACTCACACAGACCCACATGCACACCCAGAGACAGACAGGAGGCTCCCTCATCATTAATTCAGGAGCCATCACTCTCACCCTCCTTGTGCCCCTGAGAAGCTCTCGATGCTTCCCGGCAACATTATGCATATTTATTCATACATCCCTGCTTCACTAAATGTCACTGTAAATGTTTCTACTTCTAATGGAGCCATTTCTTTATGTTTTTGTTCTACTCCCCGTACCCCACCCTCCTCCTCCTTCCTCTGTGTTTCCTGCTTGAATGAGGATATCCCTGAAAATGATTCAGCTCCGTTGTACTTTCTCTATTACCATAATGTCTCTAAACTTCACAAGCGCTTTATTCAGCCCTCTGCTAATTCCATTCACACTTAGTTTCACCTCGCTCCAAACGCCTCGGAGGAGAAACGCCGCCTTTGTAGCAATTACTCCAGACCTTGATCTGACTGAGCCCCCCCCCTCCTTCCGCCACCACTCCGCCCCTCAAGAGTCAGCGGCGCAGGGATTTTTCAGGGTCTCCTCTGTTTCCCATATCTTCACCCAGAACCCTCAGAAAGTGAATATATGAGAGCCAGCTCGCATGGGCTTCTGTTTGTCTCCCTCCTCTTTTTTTTTTTTTCAAATGCACTCACCTCTCTCTGTCCCTGCTTCCCCACATCCTGTCGCACACAAACACACATGCATTCCACATTCTTGCGAACAAAAAAGCCTTGGTTACAACACATTGACAAAGTTTGGAGGTGTGTTGTTTGTGCCAGCGAGCCTGTTCAAGAATGTGTGAAACATTCTTTGGCTGGTAATCATCAACAGCTGCAGAAATTGTGAAACAGGTATAGCAGCTTCTATACCGTGAGAGCTGTACGGCTCCTGCTCATGTGCACGGTAACCTTTCAGCCTGTAGCTGTCTTTCACTGCCGTCGTCATGGAAAACAGCATGATTAGTAGGTAACAAGGTCTTTTAAAAAGTTCATGGTCTGCACCTCTAATCCACTTTGTAATGCAGTGGAACGGGAACATGCATTTAAATATTCTTGCTGTTGGAAGAAATGCTGTATCTGTCATCCCATACCTAACTCAAGTCCAGAATATGTGCCGCAGTAATGTCCCTGATGCACTCTGTAACAGACAGAGTCCTTGTTGTTTTTACAGAGGGAATACTGCCAAGATGGATATGATGTAGCTCATATCAAAGGTTGGGGGTTTTAGTGCATAAATCCAAGGGATTAAATGGTCCATATGACAGCAGCAAGCAAGCCCCAGTGTCTGTCTCAGATCAGTGCAACATACGTTGGATGATATGACATCAGGACTGGCATCCTGCACCCAGTCATTTGGGGCATTTGGGGCTGAAAATATCAGGCCTTGCTGTGCAGCTGCAATCGGAAAAAGGACAAAGTCTGTGAATGGGTGGCCCAGCGTATTCTCCCAGGGGTGCTACTTTATATTGCTCATACTATAACTGGCTTTACAGTTTTCAAGCCTAAAGATTGTTTGATGTGGTCCACATCAGTGGATTAGTTGGTGAGCTTGTTCACTTTTCTATTTCTTTTCACACACACAAACACACACACACACACAAAAATTCATATGAGAATGTGTTGATTGGTTAAATGTATCTGAGGTGAGTATCTCGGTAAGACCTCGCATGATTCTTCTGCTAGCTGCTAGTAACTGTTATGGCAGCAGTTTAATTCAGACTTGCAGTGGATGCCTTGTCGTTGGGTCCGAATGAGGTCGGGTCACGTTCCCACCACAAACAAACCGCTCCGGAATTTGTTTCAAATGAACAGTACCAAGAGGGAAAATTAACCAGTGTCTGATTCAACTGCTTAACAACACAGTTTTTTTTCAGTGATGCCAAAATGTAGGGTCCTTTGTAGGCCCCAGCCCACTCAAATGACGGCTGAGACAGCATGCTCCTTTGTTCCTGTATACAGCTCTGACAGACAAAACCTTCTGTGATTCCCCCAGGTAAGACTTGATATCTGGGCAGATTTAGTTAAGAAACTATGTTCTGGCAAAGATAAATCTTATTGTTATTTGTTTGTGAAATGCTGATGTTTTATGCTGTATTTTCAGTTTGAACACTCTTTGCCTGCTCTGGTGCTAAATGTGAACTTATTCGGTGGAGCTGTGCTCTGTGTGTTTGCTTGATCTGACTGGTCATTCTGTCCAGTTTTTGGCGGTCGTTTCAACCAGTTCAGATTTGCGTGCATCTCTTCTTATTTCTTCTTTCTCTCTCTCCCTCTGGCTGATATATACACACACCTACAGAGTGAGTGACGCCACGGCTCATGTCCGGCTCAAACCAGTGTTCCACTGCCATCTTTCCTTCCCTTCCTTTCATATCCACCTATACACAAACACCACGACTCCTCAGTTCCCCACCTGGTCACTGAGTCCATCATCTTTCTTTACACACATACACAAACTTTGGTTCTGTCATTTTGAACCAAGCCCATCATTTTGTTTCTCGTTACTTTTACACCTACTGGATTTGTACCCACATTAATAATTTAACTAGTTTCTCCTGTATTTTGATTCTCTTAATTATTAATGAAAATACCCCAAATTTGTGTTAAACCATTCAGGAGACTAGATCAGTTAATCTGTTATCAATTTCCCTTTTTTAAAAAAGGTGGTGCCCTGAGGAACATTAGTAATCATCAAACGTATTATTTAATATCAACCATTGACCGTTCCCAATATCTCCATATGAATAACCTGTTGCACATCCCTTCTTTAGTTTCTCCAAAGATTCTAGTGGTAATTTCTACAAAAAAAAAAAAGTTGTCTTAATGCAGCACAGCAGTTTTTAGAATTATCTCCATCGGTGCCAATGTTCCGCACCAAGCAGGGAGGGAGTGTGGCCTTGATGTAGCAAGGTGAAATTAAAGGTGGTGGATGGACATGTAGTGTATCTTACTTTCAGGCTGGAGACAAGAGATTGTGTCCCATCCCAGGTCTGTAATTCCCATTTTTGTTTTTATAAACCGTAACCACAGTGTTTCCCTCACCTTAACCCCTGTCTTTTAGCTGCCATAACCATAATCTGCCGCTGACCTTAACCATACCGCAACTGCCATGTGCAAGAACACCACCTCCAGAAAAAAAAACATTCTTCTAAAAAGATCTTCCCTCGTTTGATGTTTTAATGTTGGTGGTGGAAAGCTCTGTCTAACATGGGCTAACAAGGGGTTCATTTGGGTTCACTGTGAAGGCCCGAGCTTATAATTCACAAATCAAACCATACAGTGAGGATTTCTCTGTAATGTTTCACCTGTGTGTAACCTCTAACCCAAAAATAGCACAAAAATAGTTAAACTGTGACCACGTTCTTGGCAGGCGACGCCAAAGACAGGCTTTTCAATCACAAACTGAGGTGGAACGCTCACACTGACTTTGTGCCAAATGGCTTGAACCTGTACATTTCACTCTCTCACTACGGTGAAGAACGTCCAGGCTAATGAAATCAAACGCAGCACTCGCAGGACCCATAAAATGTCTGCTTTTGTACTGGAGCTAATTATTCATCGGGGCTGTACTAAAGATTACTGTGGATATATATGAAGAAGCAAATCCTTTAAATGGCTCTTTTATTGTTCCCCTACAATCCCCCCCTCATTTTAGATACGGCACAGGCTGGCACCCTTGTGAAATGACTCTAAGCCATTGTTCCTGTGTTATCCGGAAGACACGAAAGGCTAGTTAGTGCTGCCTTTGATAGAGATGCCCTGCACCATTTTAACATTTGTGTTATCAGCGAGACAGAGAATTACCAAGGCTGGGATGGGAATAAAGCCACTCGATCCTCTGTCTCCCTCGCTCTCTCTAGGAATAAAATAATAATAATGTGCAGGGATTGCAGGCTTATCTTGGTCTATTGTGTGACAAAACTTTTCAAATAGGGCGACATCTCAATACGTTATGTGCATAAAGCATGTCAACCTCTAGAATTGGCACAGTGCTGCTTGCATTCCTCAAAGGGCAACACAGTGATTTGCTTTAACAGAACAAGTGAACAAGACATGCACAATATAATTTCGTCAAAGAAGAATGAGAGAAAACTGTCCAGCAGCTGATGATGCACGGGAGGTCTGACTAAAATGTATACAGAATATAGCGATTAAGTCTGCAGACAACTTTAATCAGCACACTTGTTTATAGCTCCAGCTGTACAATCTCAAATGCATTACAGTAAGATGAGGCAGAGGAGCAATAGGTGGCTCTCTCTGAGCCGCTCACCAGCTCTGATGCCCCCTACAGGACAAGAAGGCTCCTGAACGCAGAGACCTGCAGCTGGAAGGCTCCAGTTATTGCAGTCAATCGAGCTAAAACAGCGGAGAGGTCGAGCATCTTGTGCCAGGCTTAACACTGCAGGCCGTGTGACAGCGGTTAGAGGAACTTTGAGCTGTAGGGAGAAGCAGCCTGAATTTTAGTTTCACTTCCGCCTTTGCTGGAGAGTTGCAAAACAAGAGAAAATATGAATGGATGTTTTAAGCTGAAGTTTTGTTCTCACCATTGTTCGTTCCATAGAGCTATAATCAGTTGTATCTAACAGCAAACTTTTATTATGGCATTCCTCTGAGTAGTGTTTTCAAATGAGGATTTGTGAATGCTCTAATTTAGAGGGTTGTTCATGCACCAAATGAGGATTGTTTGCAAGGTTAGTTCTGGGGTTTTTTTTAGATCCAGAATCCTTCCCTGTCATTGCTGGTGCTCTTTCAACATGCCAAGTGTAACAGCAGTTTTCATTTGATTCCTATCAGTCCTGTTTGAATCATTAATGAACCAAATAAAGATACTTGTTATTTTATTTAATAGTTTATTTTTACATGGTTTAGTCACTCGACACCCCTGGTTGGTGTCACATCTCACACCTGATAATGTCACCAATGACGAGATCTCGTGGTCAAAATGACATATGCTGTTATTGAAGTCAGTCAGTCAGTCTGTGTGTGTGTGCGTGTGTGTGTGTATTTTTGGTACGAGCTGAAGTGTGTGACAGACAGATTGTCATACACCGACGGAGAACAGCTCCTTTGTTCCTGGAAACAACACTGTGCACTCAGCGAGTCCCTCGGGCCCCTATAGGCTCCCAGAAAACAAGGCATGGGCCCATATGTGATAGTCTGTTGATGTTTCTATAGGAACTTGTGTGTGCGTGGAGCTCAAGTGTGTCATTGTGTTTTTACTTCCTGTGATATCACTTCAATAATCCTACAGCAGTCCCAGGGAGCTGCAGACTTACTGTGATGTTCATGCTGCACTCACACGAGGTGAAACTAAAGCTATGAAAGATTTTCTGTTAGTGATCTAAAATATGTTTCTGACTCAAGGTGGCTCACGAGTGCATTTTTCTGTCTAATGAGACTTGGTGATGAGTCCAATGAAAGCTGCAGGTTGGTGAGGAGAGAGAGAGAGAGAGAGAGAGAGAGGCAGCTGGGTGAGATCTGCACCTCGGCTGCAGAGACACCCCACTCAAACACACACATACACACACGCACGCGCACTCATCCCTCGTAAAGGGGCGTGTGGGGCTGGCGGGGACTGTGTGTGCATCAGTGAAGGAGCAGCGCGCTGACAGACGAGAGGAGAGAACTTACAGGCTCTTAGATCAAGCAGGACTTTCTCACATTTTTTTTTATTATCCATCCTCTTGACGCATTCGGGGACTGTCTATTCTTCCCTCGCGCTGGCCGGATTTCACTTGTGACAGAGCTGAAGGGAAGCGAAACGAGAGGAGAGGAAGCCGGGGCAGATCAGCGGGGAGGAGACTCGAGTGTACGCGGGGAGGAGAGCGAGTCTCCGGGCTTCGGCTGTGCGTCTTGGCGCGGTGGGGACCCAGGAGCGGGCTGGACTGCGCTCTCCAAAAAGGGTTTTGTTTTGTTTTTTTAAAAAAGGGGGGATAACTTTGACTTGTGCCACAACTTGGCAGTTGTCATTTTAACAGCATCGGAGTGTGGGATCGTTACGCATGCTGGAGGTGGAGAGAGTAGGGCTGGCTGGCTGCGGGTCTGCGAGTCCTCAAGACGCAGGTGAATGCAGCTGTTTTACTATCATATGCATGTGGATGAAAGAAATACTGGTGCGTTCAAGTCCATTGGAATTAACATTTCCCATCATTTTTTCAGTCTTGTTTTCCTTGATTTTACAAATTTGGCTGATATGATCCAACCATTGTTTTGCAACCTTTTTTATTAAAATACACACATTCCTGCATGATTATCAAAACTGTTTTTTTATGATTGTGACATGCATTATGTTTGTGCAGGATTTTTGCTGTCCGACTTGTTGTTGAGGGGGGGGTTGCACAATACAAGACAGCTCCTTTCCTCTCTGTGACCCAGTAAGGGCAGTTTGAGTAAATGTCTCCAGGCAGCTATAATTTACGCTTTAATTGATTTCCCCTAAATTTCAGAGTGCCAGTTTAATGGTGTCACTGTTGTGGGGCAGGCTTTAACCATCGGCGCATCTGGATAGCTACTGGTGCGTAAAAGAAATCCACAAGGGCTCAGTGGAGGAAAAAAAAACACTTTCTATTATTTCCTGAGAGAGAAAAAAAACCCTGTAGTTGTAATAATGCAGTAGAGATATGTTCCCATCTGAGCTTGAGGATCAGTATGAGAGACAGATGGATTGGAAGACACAAAGGGGAAACTTCTGTTGATTAGGTGGTCACATGAAATGATCAATTCCAGACATCCTGAGGAAATACCCCGGCATTGTTCTTCATAATCCAGGCTTTAAAAGAAAATGTAAAATTGAAAATGTTAATAATCATATTTGGTTTATGGTGATGTCCAAAATAATGTTTGTTAATGCTCCTGGCAGGGAGTCTTGTTGTGTTACTACATCTTCCATTAATGTCTTGCCCCTTTTTGTGAGAGAAGAGAGAGAGAGAGGGAGGAGGAGAGAGAGTAAGAGAGAGAGAGAGAGAGAGAGAGAGAGAGTCATGTCACTTAACGGACTGCTGCTGCTCTGTGGCTCAGTGTGCAGCTCCGCTTACACAGACAGACGCAGGGCTTTTCCCACATAGGTTGGCTATTTGTAATCAAGCCAATCATCAACCTCTTCGAGTCACCCCCCCACTCTGAGCCTATAGAAGCAAAGTGGTCACAATTTGGGGAAGGGGTTGCACCCGTGCCTTTATATTCCTGTTTGTATCAGCAGCAGCCAGAGACAGATTTTTGGAGACGTCCGGAGCGCACGGCCGCTGCGCGCACTCCTCAACCTGCTCCCCTCTCACTGTCACTCTCTGCTCCCTCCACAGCCACGGATTACCTCCTGCCTCGTCTGAAGGAGTAAAAAACAAAGGGAGTCATCCTCATCACCCATCCCGCGCCCCGGCTTCTTTTGGAGAGGATATGGCACGGTGGGCGCCGGAGAGAGGAGCGCAGCCGGCACAGGCGAGAGGAAACCGGAGCTGAGCGACAGGATGAGCCCGCTCTCAGATCATTTCCAGCTTCGCTCCGAGAGACACTTCTGCTTTATTTGTCCAGTTTGAGAGAAGGAGAGAAGAATACTTGCCCAAAAAAGAACAGTCGAGGGAGTTTAAATTTTCTTTTTTTGTGTGCGTAATTTTATTTTTTGGGCGAGGAAACAAGGATGCATTGTGGATTAGTCTTTCTCCTGTTCATGGGAATCCTTTTGGTGGTCAAGGCTTTCAAAAACGGTAAGTGTGACATCTGATAGCTGTATAAATAAACCATCTATGTACTCTGCAAAGCTACTAATCCCGATATTTTTTTTTAAAGATTAGCCCTCGCTGATCTCTGCTGATCTTTGGGCAAACTCTCCAGGCGCTCACCTGCCTGCTCTGCCCACACCTTCGGGAAATCCCTCTGATTTCCACACACATTATTGCTCAACAGTGACTTTATAAACTATCTTTAATTGTGTTTCCATCTTTAGATTGTTTATTTCTCATATTTTTTGTTTCCATATAGCTGTTAACGCACTTTTATCTCCTACAATATTATTACAATAATCACAAATGTATTTAACTATTTGCAGTTTCTCGAGAGACTTGTCAGCTCTTATAAACTTTTATTAGTAGACATCACTAAGTGTGATTTTAATCCATTTTGTGGGAGCAGCTGTGGGTTAAGTAAGTCCGTGTTTTTGAGCTGCGAAGTTCAAAAAGTCAGCTCCGGTGTTTCACTTACAAAACTTCCCCATCTTCTGTTATGGGTTTCTTCTCTAGTTTGCGTTTTTATTCACGAGTTTCATGTCGGATTGAGCTCATTTTAAAGTGGTGTGCATGTGTGTGTTTGGTGGGGGCAGCAGATGGTGGGAGCTTTTATGGTAAAAGTATGAATAAATGGACATAAATGTGAGGCCTGTGGAAACAAAGGATTATTCCTTTTAATCATGAAACTCTGTGTAAAAAAACAGTTTAAAGGAGCAGACTGTAGATTTGTGACTTCTCACACAAAACGTCTTTTGAACACTGAATCTGTATGTAATGTAAAAACCCACATAAATATTAGTACAAAGGCCTTCAATACTCTAAGAAAGAACGGACTCACTATGTGAGTTCAGTATTACACAACAGTAAGCTTAGTATTTAAAAAGTGAGAGTGCATAGGTTAAAAAAAAGCAAAGGTCCTTATAATGAATTGAAGGTGTGTTTCTTAAAACGTCTGTTTGCGTGATCTTTGCATGTCTTTAGATTGTGGTGGAAACACAGACAACAAGGCTGAAGGAGCCTTGAAAAGTAGTTCCCGGGACTAAAAGTTCAGAGTACTCAGAGTGCTTTTTAAAAAAATTGGATCTTTTCTACAGCTCCCAGAACTGTTCTGAAATTCCTTATTTTAATCAAGGAATGATTCTATCATCTCAGTGTAACTTTTAACTTTTTTGTACCACAGCATGAAATAAAACTATTGTCTACTTCATAAGAGCTCATCATGAAAAACATTCTATTAAATTAGACCTAATATAAATGTTATTAATAATAATGATAAATAAGTTTATGCAGTTACACTGGGATACTTGATTCTAATTAAGACCCTTGAACATTTGTTTGTCTTGATCAATTAAACTGAAATGATGTTTTGAGATAGTCTTCATAGATAGATAGAGATAGATGTATGCATTTGGACCCTAGCTTTATCATAGAAATGTTCCATAGGAGTTGAACAAAATTCAAGTTTTTGAAGTTTAAAGAACTCTAAAATTGATGTTTGTCTTATAGTGGTGTTTGAGACAGTCCGGTGAGCCAGTCATTAGGAAGGCACACTTTAACTGGTGTAGTCTGTCTCTGTAAGATGGGGCTAAATATCAGCTTGGCTCTTGTTTCCATCCTTAAAGAACTCTTTTCCCTCCCCTCTGCAGATAAATGTGGAGGCAACATCAGAATCTCAACCGCCAACTACCTCACCTCGCCCGGATACCCCATGTCTTATCCCCCTTCACAGAGATGCGTGTGGGTGATATCTGCGCCTGGCCCTCACCAGCGGATCCTCATCAACTTCAATCCGCACTTCGATCTGGAGGACCGGGAGTGCAAGTAAGTACAGCACGAGTTGGCAATCTTGTCTATGAGAAACAGATGTGCTCTTTCATTCAATCTGATTTTGTCCCTGGGGCCCCGATCTGATCTGAAGTTAGTGGGGGATGAAAAGGGGATAGAGTGAAACCTCTATGAAAATAATCTATATTCTTTTATGCTGCAAAAATGGGGCAAATTAAATAACAGTATTAGTGGAAATAAACTGTCTGGGAAACTTTTCAAGGTGCCCATTTGGCCCCCAGACCTCACTTTGGGAGCCACTACACTATGAGAAGCTGTGCACCTACAGATTAATGTTAGTTATATTATAGCATGTGTACATGTGTGTTCCTGTGAGTATAATAGCGCTGGTGTGTGTGTGTGTGTGTGTGTGTGACACTCATTCCTCCCTCTCCTTCATGTACATTGCACATGAAACTGCGCCATCTAGTGTCGGCCGGCTGGCTCAAACCATGTTAATGCAATGCTGCTCTGGCACTACATAGGGCAGCAGGAATGTCCCTCCCCTGCCATTTGGTTTTGGAATGTCCTCGCCTCTCGTCTTTGTCGAATGAAGTCACAGGGGTATAATGCTGATTTGAATTGCTGTACTTTAGTATGAAGGCATTGAGGCAGAGCTGCGTGTCCAAAATCTCACCAGAGGCTATCAACTGTGGTTACTTCATATACTGTTAGAAAAAAGGTCCATCTTAATAAGCCATTTACTTCATTACTTCCCAAAGGAGTGAGAAATTCCAGGAATGGGTTGCATTAAAAAAAAAAGGCTCAGCTTATTTTAATCACTCTGTTAATATCAGATTTGAATGAAGTGAGAATATCTGACTCATCTGGAGTTTTTTTCTTCAGCAAGACTTCACCTAAAATTGGGGTGAAATCGCCCTTTAAGGCGAATCTCTCAGTGACAGTTAGTTACTGATCCTTATTTGGCTTGTAAGCCGTGAGCTGTCGCATCCAACAAAGGGCTAAGCGGTTAACCTGTTGTCATATAGATGGGTTAAGCCGATGAAACCGGAGACAGACAGTAATGTGATGAGCCTGTGTCAGTGTGGGTGCCCTGAGGTGAGCCTTGCCTGGGCAGACTGCCTCGCTCTGATTGTCTGTCTGTGTGTCGGTGTGAGTGTGTGTGATTGTGTGTGGTTTTTGTGCGTGTGTCGGTGCCTCTGCCCTGCTCTGTCTCAGCTGTTTGTTTACGCTGCAGGGCTCGGGAGAGAACAGGGCTTTGCTGGATCCGGTTACTGTATCCCCGCTCCACCCAAAATCTGGACCCTACGCTTCTTTTGTGCTCCCTCAATGGGCCCCTGTATGTGTTTGCAGGGTTCAGGATTTTAATCCCAGATTTCAATCCCACTTTAACCTTTTTTTTTTTTTTTTACTGCTGTCAGAGATTTATAGCAGGCTAAATGCCACTGTCTTTTAAAGGCTAGATGCTCCTTGACACTTCTTTTGGGTCCGATTTCAGCACCAGAGGGACTATTAAACCGTCGCAGTTAAAAAGAGAGAGCGAGGAAGGAAGAGGAAGAAAAGAGGGGGGGTTAGCAGTAACAATACTTGTGCTAATCAAATTAGTCAGGAATGAATTTCCTGTGTCTAAACACACGCTGTAAAAAAAATGTAGACCCTCTGGGCTCGAGGACGGGGGCTTTTTTTTTCCAGGTTGAAAAGAGGGAGGGCTTTGAGTTTAGTGATCCATCAATGTATCATTTACAAAATTAGCTCTCGTCTTTCATTTTAACAGCCAGTGAATTTGCAGATTGCAGATTGCCAGTTAATTGGTTGTTCATAAATATGTTAGCAGATGAACGTTGTGTAGCGGATGTGTTTGCATCTGTGAGCATCTCTCACTCCTCCATGCTGTTTTTTTTTTTGCCTCTGCCTCACTTGCTTGTTCATTACATTTGGAGCAGACACAATCTATGTGATACCAATAGTGTGGTCAGAAAGTAATAAACCGCTTGTCTAGAGGATACGTTAACAAATGACACAGGCAAACGGCTGTGAAACTCAAGTAAGTCTCCGATTCATGTGGGCTGCTCAGAGATTGCACCGGAAAACGGGGCTGACCCGGCCCACAGCTTTTTCCTATTTTTAACTTGGTGTGCCGTTTCATTTTTTATGTTTTTAATGGAGTGGTTTTCATGGGACTTTAGTTCCACTTCACAATGCATTCCACCTTGTGCGGCTTCACTTTGGCTTAAGCCAGCAAAGACAAGCCATGAAGTGAAATCCATTTTCCTTTTTCCCCTCTTAATTTCAAATTACAGCACTATGTAACATGAGGGCGGGTTATTGTGCTAATCGCTGACAAGGCATGTCATAGGTAACTCGATTACGGGAGAGGGAATAGTTGCTTATGTATCTGTAGACAGTAGTTGGGTGTGATTTGTGTAGGAACCGTCAGACTCCCTGTCGAAAACTCCACTCACCAAATCAGCCCTTACATAATGGAAACTGATGAGGGCCAGAATGGCTTCCTTATCTGATGCACTGGCAGAGTGGGTGGAGACGGAGGGGTTGGGGGCTACAATGCATGCTTCAGTGCACTGCATTGCAATCTAATTAGTGGGTAAATGGAACACACATGCACCACATGTTCCCCAACACGGCTGTTATCAGCAAACCAAACAAGAAGCACTCAAAGAGGTGCTCGTAAAAAGAAAAACAGCCTTTACTGAGTGCAGCCTGGCCGCGCTGGTGTTGTTGCACGTGTGTGCTACCCTTGACAGGTTTGTTTGGGGAAGTGCAGAGGCCTGTATCCTGAGAGCTGGAGGAGGAAAACACTTCATCACAGAGATAAGGAGACTAAGTGAGCCCTGCGATTCTGAATGCAGAGCGTGTTTACCTTTCACGCACCGTTGTAGACTTTCACAGAGTGGAGTTTCGGGGGCCGCCCTCGCCGCTCTCATAGCTAATGAAGTTTGAGGCGAAGGCACAGCCCGCATCAAGGCAAATATTTGAAGTCAATTCAGCTCTGAAAATCAGTGGAATGAGCAAGCTAAGCTCAAGTGAAAAACTGAAGTAAATAGATATGCCTCTGCTCCACTGCCGCTCTCCCTCCCTGTGTATGCATTCTCTGTTTCCCTGCGATCTGATAAGGGCTGTCAGGCTTGTCTGACTGTGGCAGCTCTGCCATCTGAAGAGAAAATGGAGGTTTTGGTGGATTTGAATCTAAACAAGTGACAGGTTTCACATAAGGCAGATTGAAGGGCAATTTATTTAATTTGCAAGACAGACGATAGTTCTTATTTTCAAGAATAAGATTTTCTGCTTTTTCAGAAATCTACTAAAGTTTCCAGTTGTGAACAGACCGAGAGAATCTTTCATCCTGAGCTGCAGGCTGTTCTCCTCTCCTCTCCTCCTGCTGACTCGATGAGGGAAACCAACTTTCTATAGATATGATGCACTCCCGACAACATTATGAATCATTGATGACATCAGATTTGCTGACCAGACCGAAAAACAATTACTTCTTCAGCACACTTAAATCCCTCACAGCCAGCCGGTCAGTCAAGGCTGCGCTGTTTGTTTAGGAGAGGGGGTTAAAAACAGGGGGAGAAATGAGCCGTCTCCTCTTTTTTGCTTTTTCTCTCTGTCTGCGTGGTATTTTTCTGAACCCCACAGAAATTCCAGTGTGACAGCCTGGGCAGTAGATGGAGGAGGGTTCAGATTAGATGTATGGCAGGGTGGTACTAGGCAGCGGAGATATTTGAGGAATGCCTTCTCAAGCCGCCCTTTGTAGGGGAGATGGAGGCGAAAGTCAGCCAAAGCCTCCTGCCTCGCCATGCTTCTAAAGTCTGCATGAGACCCCCTGCTTTCAGGTGCCTGTAACTCAAAGCTTGCAAAAGCACTCTTTTCCTCTTTTTAATTGTAGTCCTACACTTTCTCCGTCCCTCTGCCCCTTCCACTCCGACCTCCAGCTGAGCTGCCCCTGTGGAGCTGCTTGGCCTGCTGGGAAGGCAAACATTCGCTGCTGTGCACCCTCCACAATAGACATCCTGCCCCTCCTGGCATTCCCGACCAGGCCCGGACTCCAGAGATGACTAACAGGAGATGGGGAAGGGGGAGCAGGGTATTACCCAACCCTGGATCTATAGATGGCTCTTTCTTTGTCATGTGGAATCCCACTAACTCCACTCATATGCTCATAGCGGCCAACAAAGAGTGCCACCTGTTTTTAGGAAGTGAGAGTGGAGGACAGAAGGGGCTTTAGGGCAAAGATCCATACTCGGCCACTTTCTCTAATTCCACTGTTCTCTCCCTTCTACCTGAATAGCGTGCAGCAGCTCCACAATAAAGAGCAGTGGAGCCTCACAGCTGGGGAGCGAGGAGCAATAACTCCTCTCTGGATCTGAAAACAGTAACCCCCTCCACACGCCCCTTTCACGCTCCTCTGCAAGGCAACCATGGGCAAATAAGGAGAAGTGGGCTGTGTGACCGTTTATCAGCTGTTGTCATGGAGGAAAATAAATAAGGCAGGAGCGCAACAGGCACCTTTTCTGAACCGGCCTGTGGTCGTAGAGGCTTTTAAAGAAGGGAAGCGCTGTGACCTCCGGAGCTGAGGGGCCAGGGGCTTTGGAGTGACAAGGATTGTTGGAGATACTTATGGCCTGTTAGCGGACGTTTATTTCTGTTGTCGATGCGTGCTTCTTTTCAAAGTGAATGTCAGAGAAGCATCTTTGGTGGGGGAGTTCAAAGCGGCACCGGAAAAGAGGCGCAGCAAAATAAAGAGTGCATAGGGCTACGTCGCTTCTTTTAACTACCAGGTTTGACAAAGGCAGCTGAAATTATGCACCTGGTATTTTCCAAAGCAATAGACTCCCACAGTTCATAACAATGGAAATCAAATTACACCTGAAATTACATTGAAACAGCCCACCTTTTAAAACTAGCTTGTCAGCAGCATATCAAAGAGCAATCCACTTTGAATATATCTTGTTTGCACTTCACAGCAATTATGCCAAACCTTATTTTGTCAGCATGGTAAAACTTCCAGAGACAAGCGCTCTGCATCTTAAATTTCTATTTACAATACATCATCCGATTTGCTCCACTGGAAAAAAAAGTATGATAATGAGGCAGGTGAGCCATTCAAAGCATACGAAAGCCGCAGCGCTGATAAATGTTAAGTGTTCACCTTGTTAATTAACCAGAGGGCAGAAAAGATAGGACAGCAGACAGAGATGTTGCATCAGAAAGCCGTTGACCTTCACTCTCATTACTCTCGTTCCTCTTCTTCATCTCTTTTAAACATAAAGGGTTACTCCCTGGCTAATGAGCAGGATTAAAGTAGGTCTGTGCACATGTGTGCTCGCATGCATGCAATATGTGTGTGTGTGTGTGTGTGTGTGTGTGTGAGTGACCGAGGGGTTGAGGGTCTTTTTTTTTTTTTCCAATCCACCGGTGAAGTGTTTCACCTTGGCCGCGGCTTGGAAGGGCAGCCTGATTGAAAAGCTTTCTGGCTGTGGCATCTGCCATCCACCCCGCTGCTCTGTCACCACTTTGATTCATGCACAACCTGACCACAACCGGGAGGCGAGCCACTCTACTTCGCAGCGGGAGGGAGGTCCACTTCACAACGGAGGAGCAGGAAAAGGAGGAACGAGGCAGGGGAGAGGAAGAGAGAAAGAGGAGACAAGGCCCGTGCTCATAAATAACCTACTGGATTTCAAGCCCTGGTCACATATCTGCGGCAGCACAAAAGCATCATACAGTCTCATGTGTCTGCCTGTTTTGTTTTTCATCTCGATGTGGGAGTTAGCGACTCGTGTTTGCCAGGGATTGAGTGTCACTAAGCTGTTTCTGGCACACGGCTGGTGAATTCTTTTTTTTCTTTTTTCATCTTCTTTTTCTTTCCAGCTCTAAACCAATATGAGCTTCCCTATATGGAAGTTTCTTGTGGAATGGAGCCACATCCCACTCAACTTAGAGATGTCAGCCGTATGCTCTTTTACTTTTTATCCAAAGCAGATTGCTGGTAAAAGAGCTGTATGGAGAGACTCATGATTAGAGGACAGCATTTGGTAATCTCAGCCTTCTATCTGGACACACATCTATTGACTGTAAGAAAATTCATACTCATTTTCCTTCCAGTGCCGATGAAAAAGCATGAAACACCCAGGGCTATGATTCAATTATGTGTTACTGCTTCCAAAGGACAGTTGGCACTCAGTACTGTCTCCCCATGTCTCTGTCTCATATAATATAATTAGCAACAGGTTTTCGTCTCTCACCTTTTTTTTTCTTTCCATCAAATGCTGATTTCTCAGTTTATGAGGCTGTATGGAAAACAAGTAGAAGTGACAGGGAGGGTGAATGAACGCGGAATAATTTGAGTTCATGATATGTGGGTGGTAGAGCAGTAGTCAGGGGTGGACTGCTTTGAGACAGTACCTCCCAATGTCTTACTTCTGCACCCGTCCCAGAGGAGAAAGGAAAGAGAAGAGGCCATTTAGTTGAATTGATTAGGGAGTTCTGGACACTTTAATACAGCGTGTCCAGCCTTGTCAGACATGTTTCGTTCAGTGGTCTAACCTTGAATGGGGCTCATGATTTTGATTGATGTGGCCGTGGTCCTGCGCAGCCCGTTTGTTGCCCTAACGCCCTGGTGCTTATAGATCCTGAAGGGGTGGCAGGTGAAGGGGGGCTCGGCAACCACAGGGTTCTTTATTCAAACAATCAAGCGAGTCCCCAGAGGGGCTCAGGGTGAAGCAAAGTTTATTTGCAGTGGTTAATGCCGAGTTCACACTGCAGGATTGTAAGCCTAATTTTCCACTATTTTTTTTTGCTGTGTGTCAAGATGAGATCCAAGAGCTCGCCGATGCCTCACAGACGCCTGAAAATTATCAAGCCGATTTAATATCTGGTTGTTTTGAGGATAGGTCAGGGACCCATGCAATGAGCTCAGCCAATGAGAGTAGACAAGGACAAGGGGAGGAGTCAAGAAGGCGAGACAGAAGAGCACTGGAGCAACCAGAAACCACATCCAAACTACAACCATTCCTTTTCTTCTGTCTTGCTTTTTCACTGCAAATCACTGCACAAATAACTTGGACTACTTATTTCTTGCGGACATCCAAAAATTCCTGTCCTGCACATGGTGTCGCGTCATTTGTCACTTCTCGGATTTGTTTTTGTGACAAAACATAGTTTTGGAGACCAGATAATTTTGGAGACCAGACAGACTTGTTAGGAACTCCTCCTGTTGATCAGTCTTGTAGTGTGCAAACCACAACAACTTCAAGACTCCAGGAAGTTGTTAGTGTTAACAGTACAGTAATCTGACAACTTTTAAAGTCATGTAGTGTGACCAAGGCAGTCACAAGCCAAGTAGGAAGTAAAGCCAGGGACCCTCGGTCCCAGATCCCCGGGGTCATTTTCGGTCACTATGTTCACGCACAACAGGCTGTCGGCTCGCTGGTGTTTCTCCACCACTCAACTCGGCGTGATTTGGCCAGGGCAGCAAGCAGACAGTGATTGATGGGGCGGTACCCCACTGCTCTCTGATTGAGTTAGAGCCGCTCACAAATCCTCGCTTTGTTTGCTCTTTGCTTGATCTATCCTCACTAAATTGGGAACATTAGTTGTGGTCTTTCTTTTGCATTGCAGTCACCACTGCATTTTTTCCCCTTTCTCACGGCTTTATTTCTTTTGTTAGATGGCAGTAATTGTAAAAACGGACTGTAAATTCAGCTTCACAGCAACCTTTTGTGGCATTACCACAGCAGGGTAGTGCTGAAAGTATTATTAGTAGCCTTTACCACTGGCGCCCATCCAGCCTGTCCAGGATGACCCCTAGCCACACAGGGATAAGTGACAAGAAGTCCCCTCTCTCCCATGCCTACTTACACAATCCCCCAGAGGACTTCACCAGAAAGGAGAGGGAAATGATACTACTGGACAGACAGCCTCCAATTTGGCAGGAAAGTTTGATTGTAGGGCCAGTAAATGGAAGAGTCACCTTGCCCTCTGAATGCTGGCAAGGGCTGGCTGGCCATCAGCACTTAGATCGGCCTCGTAATGCCAAGCATCCAGCCTCTCTGCCCAGCACCACGGAAGAGATGCACCGCTTGGCGTGTGGCCCTCGCAGCATGGACTACTTGGCTTTAAAAGTGCTGCATCATTGGAAAATCTGAGTTCTTTGCACGCAGTGAGAACAATGCAGCCATCAGAATGAAATGAAGGATGTGGTTTTAAGCGTCAGATATTGCGTCCAAGGGCTGATCCACATTCAAAGGAAATCTGGCAACAACTGATTGACTGGACATGCTTTTTTTTTAAAACTCTCCCCTTATGTATTTTTATCACCATCCTTTTTCCTCTTCCTGTTAAAAACCAGAAATAGTTTCTCTGGTCTTAAGTTTATCGTGTGGTTTAAGGTCAGGTGCTGTTGCTGCTGGCTGTTTGTGCATATTGTATACACTAAAGAGGACAATCCCAGTCCTCCACAACCCTCTCTCAGGGCCTGTTCACAGTCTCCCCTGCCCCCAGCTGAGAGGCTGCACGTCCAGCCAGATGACCGGGTCATGGAGTCCCCAGCCCTGACTGCTCTCTGACCCCCACAAACCTCCAGCCGATTCCACAGACTGCAGGGAGGAGAGAGAAAAGAAAGAGGAGGGCGAACGCTAGGAGGGACGGATGGGGTGTTTAATTGAATAATTCCCAGTGCAGTTATTACTACCATTGCCCTCGAGCTTCCTTGCTGTTGCAGAGCCATGTAAAAGAATCTTAGAGAGAGAGCAAGAGCATGCTTTACACGGCTGAACCTATTGCTGGATTCATGCTGGCACCTGTTTGCCAACTACCTCAACTATTTGCACTCTTTATCTCTGTTGTTTCTGTTCCTGTACTCTCTCTATCAACTGCTTGACTTACATGCCTTCACACTCTTTCTCTATCTCCCTCACCAGTCTGTTTCCTTTTTACCCACCATCACCGCCTATCACACTCTTTCTCTCTTCCTGCCCATTGTGGAGATGAGAGTTTTGAACAGCACCCAAAGCTTTACCTCTGGTTGACCTCAGCCTCAGCCCCCCCCCCCCCCC
>JBBMOC010000076.1:1391437-1846271 GCA_037975185.1 Centropyge bicolor
CGCCCCCCCCCCCCCCCCCCCCCCCTCCTCCTCCTCCTCCTCCTCTGCTCCGCTTGCCTTCTTTGAATGCGGCATGCTCCTCGCGCACACAGCTCATTACCCGGCGGGGAGCACCGCTAGCTTCTCACAGCATCAGAAACAGATAGCTGATTGCTTTTGTGTACGCCGCTCGATTTTGGGGGATCGCATATTGTTGCTGTTTTCTGTCATCAGCCCATGAAATGTGAAGTTATTCAGCGTTCACTTGGCTGATCTTATAGTTCCATGTGAAGTTCAGTAGGTCACTAGGTCAAGGTTGTTTACAATTATCTCTGTGTTTCCTCGTGTTTCTTCTTGTCACAGGACCACCATCACGTACATCCTACATGTGTACTCATGAACAGGATATCCAGCAATAGACTGTTCTCTAACAAGCACCCCCTTTTTGTGACATACTCAAAATAAATGATATGCTGTTCATGGACCCTTTTGATGAGTGTCATGATCCTGATTTAAGTTAACTCTTTGGAGTTTGCAATCAAATTGTCACAATCACTCCAATTAATATTGAACCAAATTAACAGGGGCATGCTATTTTTTTTTCTAGTGGTTGCTATGTCTGGTCAGCTACAGACACAATAGAGCCATGTCCACAAGAAAACTAATTCTGTTACAAATGTGGTGATGAGTGCAGTAAAACTGAGCAGGGTTGTCTCTGGGTGATGGTGTGTGCTTTACACAGATTGAATCACGAGGCTTTGTGCTCTTGAATGATCTAAGTTGAGTGATGATTCAAAGTAGGTTGCAGCACAAATATTGTAACGAACTCCCACTCCCAGGCTGTTCATTTGGACCTCTGCTTCAGGGGTTGTAATGCATTGAGATATTTTACAAATTCCTACATTGTGAACTAAGCTGAGGGTCATGGGTCATTGATTCTTCATTATACAGTAGGTTGAGATGAATCAGCCCTGTGCTCGCTCCTTCCCTGAATGGTGTGTGTGTATCCATGCCTCTGAGTCCCGTAGGTGCCCCAGGAGGGGGTGAGTTGGCGACGAGAGCATGGTTGGGACACTGTGTTTAAAAAAGACAGTATCCGCGCCGGCCCTGCTGTGCCACATCGCCCCCTTTCTCCCGGTGCCCTGTTATTTTTACCCTTGACTTCTCATTGTTGTAACAACGGCGTATCATTTGAGCCGTGCCACAGACCCCTGCGGAGGACTCTCTCTTCGCTCACCTCTGCCTGCCCCTCTCTCCTGTGTAATCAGAGATCCTCTCAAATGTCAAGGTGGGACAAATGGGAGCCATTCCCTCCCGTAATGGCCCCAGAAATGGGCTGGAGTGCTTCTCTTTCCCTCCCTCTTTCTCTCTTTCCTCTTTGAACACACAGTCCTTTTCATCCTTTCTATCTTATTGGCTTGCTTTCTTTCCTTGTATTTTTCAGACCTTTATAACAGTATCCTGCTTTTCTTTTTCGACCCTTTGTAAGTTATATCACGGAGTTTCTGGCTTTTGTTGTGTTAACACATTTCATGGTAGGGTGTGTATTACATAACACTGCTCAATCGAAATGACTTTATAATGAGGCCTTTACTACACTGCGGCTTTACTTCTGTGAAGTGTTTCTTAGAAAATTTACCCCAAAGGTTCGTGGCTTCATTTGCAAAGCATACATTCACTTATGAATATTCATATCTGCACACTGAGATGCATATACAGCGCTACAATATGCTACGCACTTTCATTTCCGAAGCACACTTAGCAGGGAAAAAAGTGTATTTCCATTTTGCCAAGGGCAGTTAAATAATTAATTGTACTTACTCATTCTCACTGTATTCATGATAACAGCAAGTGTGGTAGAAAAGAACGTGAATAGATGATTATGTTCAACCCTGCTCACTACTGCAGCTATTATGTACAGCTTTCATATAGTATTGAATTTTACACATTAGCAATGCACTGCAGATCGATGATTTTTCACTGACTGAAAATTCCTTCACATTATTTTTATTTCATTACAGTTTTGTACTGCATTATACATGCTGTATTGATGAGAATATTCAATAAAGTAAAAATCTAGGTGAAAGTCAGATTGTAGAAATACACTTTGCAACAACAATTTATTGTTTTATTGGTTCATTTTCGGTATAATTGGCAGCTTTTCTTTTCTCTTTCTATTAGCAGAAGCATTTTCTGAGCTTAGCAAAAACATCATCTTTACTGTAAAATGTGGTGAACATTGCCCTCTTAGAGCAGGAATCACAATAACTTTTAGATGCATGAGAATTAAATATTAAGTTTAAACGAATCAGTCACTTCAAGAAATCTCAGTATTTTTGATAATAACTTATAGCACTGATCATTTTTATCTTGAAGTCAACAGTGATTAATGGACTGCTTCTTTTGTTTAAGCTACTGATATTCATATTTCTATAATCACATTATTGTGACCCATTTGTCATGCTTCTTTTAATGAGTGGGGGGAAAAGGTCAAAGTGTGCATAACAGGATGTCTGAAAATATGCACAGCTCTGCCTTGGCCCTGTAGGCATGTCACAGTCGCCCATTGGAATAGTAAGCAAGTCAGCTGAGCGTACTTCAGCATGGCCGGGGTTCAGAGTGCGTTAGGCCTTACATGTGAGGTGAGCACGGGGGATTTAGACAGCCTGCTGTCCATACACTGGGAGCTTTTGTGGTCAGTTTTATTTCCCCTGCTTGTTTTTAGCCCACCCCCCCACTGCCCGTCTAGGTCAGAGCAGTGTGAGGCTGCTCTGTGCTGAGCAGACAGGATCCCCCCCTCGGGGCAGAATTCTCCCTCTGTCAGTCTGTGCTCATATTTCCGAATAAAGGATTATTGTGCATGTTGCAAAGGGAGGGGGATGCAATAATTGAGTCTAAATAGCCAAATTCATTAATTTGATTGTTGGCGACAGCAGATCTTTCGACAGTGTAATTAGGAAAGCTAATGGATGGAGGCACGCTAAATCCATCAATGCTAATGATAATTGCTGTTCAGGAAAGCGAATATGCTTTACAAACATGTGGCCGAGGCCACCGCAGAATCAGAACAGCCAGGGTATCTAAAAATATGACAGAGCTATGTCGAACCATGTGGGGGTGACACCCAAAAAGCCCAGTCGGACGGGTGCAGCTGAGCCGCCTGGGTGGGGAATATCCATCTTTTCATCAATCTTTTTTATATCTTCCATCCAGCCATGTGGCAGCCTGGTGTTGAGCAAAGCAATCATGCCCTTCTCCCCCTCGCTGACAAGGAACCACTTCTGAACCCATCAGCTCTGATTGGTTGGTGGTTTATCCCGCTGCGTCGGTTGCCACGTTCTGAGGCCTTCAACTCCTGCAATAATTTTCTGCAGATTCCGAAGTGGAGACACACCAGTGGAGAGGATGATGGCTTAAAAAAAAAATCTCCTGACATTTTCATGCTCCATGGTCAAGCTTCTGTTTTAATGATGAGCTCTTGACCTTCAATGAAAACCTTAATGTTAGCAAGTCAATTAGGGTTAATGTTTTCAGCTGAGACCATTAAGATGTAGACCCGGTTTACTGCTCTGGTTTTTTCATACTTCCTTGTCTGTCCAGACAAGCTGACATGGGGGTCATTACAGCTGGACTGGGCCCAATGAAAGAAGGAACCTGTTATTCCAGTATGGGTTAATGAATGTCACAAGCGAGTGGGAAGCACTACGGGAGAGAAAGTATAGAAAGAGAGACCGTTTCATTTCAGCAAGGTATGTCCCCTCAAGGCTCGTAAAAAGTAAGTCGGAGATCAGCTTGTCTCGTGCCCCCTTGTACAAATGTTAATGATGTTATTCTGGAGCCCCAAGTGACGGTTTGTTAGCCGAGACTCGTTATCACGCGAAGTCTGTGGGCCAGAGTTTTCTGACAGCTGACAACAAAGTCCTTTTTCCTGCTAAGTCCCCTGGGCCACACAGAGCTGTCCCAAGTCCGTTGTTTAGGCCTTTCCACTTGTGTTACCCAGAGATGTTTTGACATGTTGTAGGTGACATGTTTTCGTGCAATGGGAGGTTATACTGTGACAGCCGCAGAAAGAGAAATGCCAGAGAAAAGCACCAGGCATTTGTTCTATACACGGCTGAAGCAAAGGGAGTAATAGCAAAGAAAGAGCTCTTGTGCTGGGGGTTTCCACGGCTTGCTTGAGCTTATAAATGGTCTGATTAAGGAATCTAACCAATTGTATGGGGCTTATACAGTCTGTCATAGTGTTATTCCATTGCCTCAGATTGTATTGCTTCTGCAAAACCATATCAAGCAGACATTTATAGAAGGAGGACAGATTATTTCCATGGGAAAGCTTCGGGCAATATAGCTGTTATATTGTTAGGCTGGTGGTTTGTCGCCTTCTCTTTGGGTTTGCAAGGAGGGCTAATGTTCTTGTTTGACACTAGCGGATTGCTTTCACTCTGTGCCTGAAGAAAGAAGGCAGGCTAATACATTTGAGTCGGTGAAGCGAAGGTCGTTGAGAATTACATTCACTCCCCCTCTTCCCCCTACCCCTCTCTTTTTTCCCTTTAATTTCCCCACTGGATTGGCAAACCGTTTTCACTATTAGCACTGTGGTAGGCAGCTCACTGTGTGTGTGTGTGTGTGTGTGTGTGTATGTGTGTGTGTGTGTGTGTGTGTGTGTGTGTGTGTGTGTAATCGTCTGTGGGTGTGTTGTGGCGTGCAGGCAGGCCCACCCAGACCCAAAGCAGACTAGACAGATAAATAGGTGCATGGCTCAACTGGATTATATTGTCATGAGGAATAAGAACAACAACAGCAGTGATACAACATAGAAAATCACAAAGACCTAAGAGAGGAGGAATCTAAGTTTAACTTGGCAGGTCAGGAGGACGTAGATGAGAGGCAGACCCCGAATCTGCGGGGCCATCCGGGGCTTAAAAGTAGGTCATGCTCATGTTCTTTTATGATCCTCGATAGAGGTTGTTAACTGTCCTCTGTCTTCCCCTATGGACTCTCAGCCCTCGTTCCCGCAGGTGTTCGGACCAATTGATTAGAGCTACATTTAACATGGCTGGCAGTAGGAGAGCCTTTAGGAGGCGTCAAACTGCCCTGCCAAGCGTTTCTCGTAATGTCTTCCAGATGATAAGGACCTGGATAGATATGTGTTAGCAGAGCAGAGCGCGTGGACCCACTGGCGCAGAACCGCTGGAGTTCTGGCTGACACACCAGTCATTTAGGCACAAATGGAGACATTTTCGAGAAGGAGGTCTCTTCTTTCTTCCCTCGCACATGGAGCGCAGCGAGGACCCCCAGGGCGTATTCCCTCTTCCATCTGCATCCTCTCTCCCGCTGCGCCGCCTTTACGAGGGCCATCCGAGCTGATGGCGCGCCAGGGTGAAAACGCAATAAACAGCTTTTCTGTAGGTCTGCGAAATAGAAATGAAAATATTCCTTGCTTGGATGGTGAATAAGGAGTTCGTGAGGACAGGTGGAAAAAAAACATTGGTTGGCATTTGTTATTGTGTGCCCATAAAAACATGCTATACTATATGCGAAATACTTTGAACATATATCATGTTCATATGCACACACAAACAAGCCAACCCACACACGCACACAACACTTGCTCAGCTCCTTCAGCTGTACTGCAGCATGCTCCTCTCTCCTTCATCTCAGTGATGCATCTCAGCATTAATTTTTTAGGCGTCTGGCAATGCTCAGCTTTTGGCAGTTAGATAGCTGCAGAGACAGAGGCTCTGAGGTGAATTATAAGTCTGCTGATAGAACAGAGCAGGAACACAAAAAGATTGATACTCTCTGTTGTGAGCTGGGAACCGAAGGATGGAGAGGAGAGGATTCAGGAGCCTCTATGAAAAGAAAGTGATTGCACAATTGTAAAGAATTGGGGAAGAAATATTAATGCTGCTTCTTCTTGGAATATTGTTGCAGTTTATGTTAATGAACACTGTCCACTTCACTACATTCAAAAACATATTGACTTCAACCAGGGGTGGACTGAAAAACAGCCCTGGTATTTTGGCCCTGACCAGCCCACCATAATTGATCGCACACCACCCATATGTATACCAACCATGCCACTCCCTAAAAACACTAAAGCAGTGTAATGAGTAAGCGGGAATGAAGGAAGATTAAGAGAGAAGAAACATGGTAAATACCCTCATAAAGTGGCTTTGCACAGTAGACACAGACAGTAGAGAGAGAAAGTAGACCTGATAAATGATTGAGCAGATGATCAGTGGTTTCCAGACAGTGCAATGTTGAATAAACTATAAACTCATCAAGTCAAAAAGGATGCAAGTGAACTCCTTCGATGAAGTGAAAACACAGAGAGCTGCTAGGCTACAATGAACATTTTCATGATCATTGTAATCATTTCATCTCGCATTATTAGATGAGACAAGAGAAGAGCAGCTTTCTCACTGGCTCACTTTTCTCAGAGATCTTATCGATGACCATGTCAGAGTCCAACATCATTAGTATGTCTTTCTCAGAGACCAAGTGTCTCCAGCTGTCTCCAGATAGGCTGCTCCTAAGTCTGTTTTGATTCATTTGAGCATTGAGATCTTTCACGAGAATCACCTGATTCAGGGTCAGCAGGAACTTGTACACAAGCCCAAGGAGATGATACAAATCTGAGAACATGTTGAACCGCCTGAGTGCTTGATTGCGGCACATTGCAATTTTTTCAGGAGGTGCAGCTTTTATTCACAGTTCTAGTCTCCTCTTCCTTTCTGGTATTGTATTCCTCCACATGTAATGCATTGAGCCTCTCCAACTGTCCAGCAAACTTGTTCAGTTCTGACTGGAGGTTGTCAAATTTGATCACACCTAGACCTAGCTGTCAAATTCAATCAGACGTTTACTGACGTCTCGGAGTGAATTATTGGGAAGAGAAGTGGTCTTGATTTGATGAAAGTTCCTCAGGCCCAGGGATGCCAAATCAACAGTGAGAGCGCCATGTGTCATAAATCTTCTGTGGGTGGCCTCGATAGCTGTGTCCAGAAGTGTGTCGTTCAAATTCACCTCATATGCTCTCAGTGCTCCTCTCGAATATCTCTCTGGCCCTGCTTTTTTATTCTCTGTTCTATTCTGAGACAATTGAATTTCATTTCAATATTTTAATTTGTCCATAATTTCACAAATGTGTATTGGTAGAGGTAGTTGGACAATGGCATGGTTTGCTTCAAGTCTCAAGTGTCAAGCCTCTTGTGCACAGCCTCAGTAACATATCTTAAGATTACTGAAGACTGATCTAGAGAGGCTGTGTCCTGCTGAACAGACAACATTCCAGATTTCTGTTTTTGACAGTGTCATTTAAGAAAAAAAATGAATGGGTTGACCTACCTGTTTTATGGTCAGACAAAAAATTGGCCCACCAGGAAAGTGCTCAGTCTGACAGTATGGTATTTTATGGTATTTTTAGTATCTATATAATAGCCTCTTGGCATGCTCAGTCTGCCAGATGGTCGGCCTAGCCCTGAAATGTAAAGTTCATTTGAAATTAAGAAAAGACTTTACCAGAATATATGCCTTCCTTTCAATAACTTGATTCCCGAAAACATCTCCATTAAATTCAGTTTCATTTTTACCACATAACAGGATGATTTTTGTAGCTTTGGTTAGACCTTATATTCTTTCATCATAAATATTTGCTCTGGTGACTCAAACTGAACAATGACATCATCACAGCAGAAAAACCTGATCTCTGCTTCAGGGAAGCCCTTTAAACTAAATAATGAGAGCCATTTAGCTGCAAAGTGGGTGGGGGGGATAACATTGTAAACACCATGTGAAACTAGTATTTTTTTTACTGTGCTGCAGCTTATAAACTAGCTTAAACAAAGTGGTACTTGTGTAAGTGGAGCTGGGCTGTTGCCACAGCCGATGGAGGGGAGAGAGACGAGACCTGGTCTGAAATCACAAAACAGGGATGAAGAGAGGCGAAAACAGCTTGAGTAGAGGATTCACCGCAGAAACCATCAGAAAAGAGAGGATGAGCACCTAACTAGAATTCCTGCATGGGTGTGGATCCTAAAAGAGATTTCATGGGTAGAGACCTCTCAGGACCTACCACTTTTATAGACAGACAGCAGCTTTCTGTCCAGGTACCGAACCTTTAACCCGACACTAAAACTTTAAAGGAGAGAAAAAGAACAAGAGGAGGAATTTGATGCATGTTGACAGCTCCATATCACCTCCGATCACTCCATCCGAGCAGAAAGACAAGTGAAGTCATCCATCCACCACACCTCCTCAGGGGACCCAATTTCGAGGAGTACCACGTCTGTCCAGCTCTACATTTAGTTGCTCTCTGCCCTTCCCTCTCACAAGCCAATTCCTACTACTTGCTGTAATATCCTGCTTATAAAACCCCAGTAGAGAGCCCTCCCTAACTCCCCCAACTCGGCTTTGGTAACTCGATTTCTGTTTTACAAATATATTTTTTTCAAATTTGAAGCAGGTGAAAGAAACCTTTTTTGATGAAAAAGGTGGCAAAGGGCGCGTGTGGATACAAGTCAGGCCCCACCTGAGGGATTTAACCCACCCCGAGCCGTCATTCAACGTGTAAATCGCCTTTTTGTGTGAAATCCTGTGCATTAAGTGAATTCAGAATCTCTAAGGAGACGTGGTGTTTTGACAGTAATTTGGGAATCAAGCAAAACTATGAAAATAGGCCCCCTTTGCCCAGAAGGCACATATTTTCTGAGGAAGGAGGAGACAGAAGGAGCATGTGTGTGACCGAATGTGCCCGCACACCTGCTGCACATTATACTTGCATACATCAAAATTCATTTCTGTATTTACTCTGTTAGAATAGCTTTTTTTTTCATCTGCTCTCTGATGAAGATGAAGGACCATCGCAGCAAGTCATCAGAGTTTGGGAAAGAATATGTTCGCTAAGTGGCCCGCAGAGCTGAAAACTTGGCGTGAACGAGCTTCATGGGCAATTAGGAGCTGTGGAAACCTGAACCCAAATCTGCTTTTTTGGAGTGATGCTGGCCCCCGTCACTCACAGTCAAAACACAGCACGGAAAAGTCATCTGAGCCGTCAAGCAAACTCAAATGCACACACACAGGCACTGGAGTAAAAACCACAACTCAAATGCGTTTAATGTACACTCTTAACAAGTGCCTGAAAACACACACACACACACACACACACACACACATACTGATAACTAGAGGCTGTTTAGACCACCCTCGTTGGCTAGTCGCTTTAATTTCTCCTCTTCCAGCTTAGGTTTCACATGCCAGATTCCGTGTGTGTGTGTGTGTGTGTGTGCATCATGGCTCCTGTTCCCAGTCCTATTTCAAAGTTGTTTTCCTCTTCTGCTCCTAAACTCTGTGCCGACTGAATTAAGCGGCTGCTCTCTTCAACAGCCCTGGGTCTGAAATTCCATTTGAATCTGACGTTTGAGCTTGTGCAAGTGTGTGTGTGTTTAACAGCTTTAACACCTGCTCTTTTGATTCACCAGCCTAAGCCCAAGGCCAAGATATTAACACTTTGAATTCCCATTTTCTCCTATACAGCAGGTACACACACACACACACACACAGTCAGTATTGTCCTGTGGTTACACAGGAGATAAACAAGTGTTGAGATAAAGTTCAGTAGTCAAAGCAGTTACGTAAACCTGACCTCAGTGCTGCTGGGAGTACATAGCTTTCTGCAGTGTGCGTGTGCCTGTGTGTATTGTGTTAGCCAGGTCAATATAATGAAAGCATAACCAGCCCACCTGTTCTCTGAGTTTTAACCTGAGACCTCATTAGTACACAGTGTTTCATTTCCACTACATTACCTGCACAATATGCTGTGTTACTCTGTGTTTATGTGGTCCTCTGAGTATCAATGTGTGTGTGTTTGTGTGTGTGTTAGTACTACTATAGGGGCATATATTACACACACAGTAAGTGACTGAAACGCGACTGCATGAACAAGCGCCTAAATGAAAACTAAACGAACACTGCTCTTTCTCTTGTCTCGTTCAGGTATGACTACGTGGAGGTACGTGACGGTGTGGACGAGAGCGGTCAGCTTGTGGGGAAGTACTGTGGGAAGATCGCTCCCTCTCCGGTCGTCTCCTCCGGAAACCAGCTCTTCATCAAGTTTGTGTCTGACTACGAGACGCACGGCGCGGGTTTCTCCATCCGATATGAGATCTTTAAGACAGGTGGGTGGCCTAGCACAGCTGTAGCTTCACTTTATCCCAGCTATGCAAAATATCACCTGACATGTCACATACGATATTGAAAGAAGAGGCCTATAACCACAGCTGTGTTTCACCTTATAGAATTTTTCATCATCAATTTATTTTTATTAGATCAAGTGTGTCACCTAATTATTATTCTAAGGTGAAAACGCTGCAGACACATTTGGTGCTGTCACCTTCAGCAGACGGCCTTTGTCAAGTTGCCTGCTCATTTTAGATGATCTAAGAATTTTATAGGCTTCATAACAGCCACTATTTTGACCTTGAGGTGAGTTTCTTTTCCACTACTTCTCCCAAGATCAAGAATAGATTTTCATTCTCAAAGATTTTGAAGTTATTTTTCCATAGATCTTTCGGTCCTTCTACCATCTGCCCTTCCAGGAAACTTTTGTAATTTGCACTTGAAAAACAGTGCCCTGCTCTTTTTTGAGCTGTAAAGCATATAGCAGATTCCCTGCAATGTGAAAGTGAAATGCAGTGTGGACACACCAAAGGGCTTCTGCTTCATCTGGTCTGATTTTATTAATTGCACTAATTTCTCAAAAACACAACAGTAATGCTGATATTCAAATTATTGATCTGATCTGACTTCTTGGTTTCTTGGTTAGGAAAAATCTATTATGAGCACCATATCACAAATTATTTCAATCTGATTTGTCTTTAGTTGAAGCTGTCACACACGCGCGGGATGATACAGTATGAAATCTGGAGGAATAATTCTCATAATGGGGCAAAAAAAAGAGCCTCTCCATCTAATTTCATGGTTTGTTTGTGATTTAGTCAAGGCACCAGAGCATCAAATTATGCAATCACAATATGGCAAGCAATATGCTAGATTCGAAACCAATGAATCATAGTCCCATATGCTCCGTAATTGTGGCAGTTTTTATCTGGTGTGAAGTAGTGTACAATAAGCAAGGGCATAATTTGCTAAGCATTGATTCAACACATGTTCTTTCAAGTGCTTGGTTTATTGTCACATGTCAGTCCAAGGCCAGCGTATGAACCTGCCATTATAAAGCTCATCAGCTGGTTGTGGAGAAAGTGGATCCTTGTCACTGACCTGCATTTACATTTAAAAAGTACTTTCACCTCCTTTTGTTTCTGAGCACTACAGTGTGATCAGATCAGTCTGAGGTTCCTTCCTTAATGTTAAACCTAAAAATAAGACCTCTGGGTAATTTTAGTCAGGAATCAGGTATGGTAAACCACAAATATCCTCTAGGGGATGTCTGTCTTATCAGAACACAGCAAAACAAGAGGAAGAATTTCCTGTTGGATCGCTGCCTTCCTTTGTTTGGGCTGGATAAGGAGGAGGAGGACAGCACATATCTGGAGTGTGACTCGTGGGCAGACAGGTGCTACAGACTCCACTTTCATTAATTAACCTTAACAGCAGTCTATAGGACACCCCGCCACCCCCCCTCCCTTGACCTCCGAGACATGATGAATGGCCCTGCAAGGTCCCTCCTTCCTTTTAATCTGTGCTGCTGTGTGTTTGTGTGTCTGGGCTTGTGCGTGTCACCATCACGGCAGGGCAGCTGGTGGAGTGTGGGTCCATTTGCGAGATCAAAGCGGCACTCCGCCCCGACATACGCAAACTCGTCCGCACACATTGCCTCATTCCCCTTGATAGGCCAGACCAATCTACTACATTCTTCCCATGATTAGCTTGGTATTTCCCAGTCTCATCTATTAGCAGGGACTGATTATAAATGAGGCGTGTTAGGGGCCCAGTGGCGATAAGAGATGGGACTGCTGAGCAAACTCATAGGGCACTGAGATATGAGGAAATACAGACAGAGCGTGAAATACAGATGTTATTGTGGATAGAAGATGAAGAGTCAGGACTAGAGAGTCGCGGCCAGATGAGAATCCAGAAAGTATTTTTGCTTCTGGAATCCAAAGTTGAATCAGGGTAAAAGAGGTTGCAGGGATGTTGCCGCCGATTAAACCCAGGACAGAACTTTTTCAAGTCTCTGTTTTTGCACCTAGCGCCAACTCCCTGCAGACAACGGCACCATGGGTGTGCCGTCGCTTCCTTAGTGGATCCAGACCCTCATTATGCTTTGAATTTGCTCCGTGTTTTGACTACTGCGGAGCTGGCTGCCGCCAAGAACAGGGCTCTGAGATCAATTAACAACCCTGTTTGTTAGAGCGAGAGAGAGAACCAAGCGAAGAGAGAGAGAGAGGGAGAGAGAGAGATTCAAAGCTAACTGATTAGTACAGCTTATCAACAAGCAGGGTATTAGCTGGGAAAACATTGTGTTGGCTAACACATGTAACGTTAATGATGATACACAGATGCTCTGATAACGGATGGAGGAATGGGAGGCTGGTGCTTGTGCATGCCAATGAAGGCAAATGCAAAGAATGCAGGCTGGTTATCCCTGGGACAATAGGCCTGGAGATCCCTGGAAGTCAACCTGAGGGATTGGTGCTGCCATTCATCTGGGGTTAAATTACAAGCAAAGGTCACATGGAAGATAAATATATCTACAAGCAACAAAGCTAACATATGTAAACACATACTCCCCACGGGGATCATATACCAACATATCCGAGTATGTTTACATGTGCAGGTTTACCCACTTAAGCTATAAACTATGTAAATACGCTTTCACACACGCGTCAACATGCTGGCATTTGAAACCCTGGCTTTCTTCAGCGGTAGCCTGCAAAGTGTCTAATTGGAAGAGAACAGGTTGTTTTGCGGCTCGGTCTCTTCCCCTCTCTACTCCTCAATCCCGTCCAACCATCTTAATTAGCATGGGCTATTTATTTTATAGCCTGCAAATTGGCAGCCTCGCTCCACTGGCTGAAGTCTGGCAAGAGACGGGAAGAGTGAGATGGTGGGGGAGACAGAGATAGAGGAGAGGGATAAGTCGGGGAGTGAGGAATATTTGAGCTGAAGGGAGCAGATTAGCAAGATGGTTGTGTTTGTGTCTGTCTCTCCGGAGGCGAGGTGGTAAATTAAAAAAAAAAAAGTTGGCAAACTATGGCCTTGACTTGAGAAACAACCATCAGTAGGAACAAAAAATCAGCGATGTCAGCCCCAAAACTTTGAGCAGACTGAGATGAGGTGGGGTCACCCTCCACCACAATCCTGATGCTTTTGTAGAAGACTGAAGGCTGTGTTTATCCTGTCTACTGACAGTATCTCACTTAAGATCCTCAAGCGTTTCTGGAAAGATCCATCCTCTTAAGTATGCGTACATGCGCACAAGCACAACATATGTTTTCTTTTAACAGCTCTGCAGTTTGCTTAGAGCCACATCAATGCTGGCCAAGGGCCCATTGAAGTGGGCGAGGAGGCAGAGACGGGGCCCCCCGCCTCCCTCCCACTCACATGCACACACAGGCTCATCTCCGTCTCCTCACAATTACTCAGCGGAATGATTAAGTCTCTTGGATGAAGGCCTATCGTGTTCGTCTTTATACTTTTGGCCCTGTTTATCATGTCACGGTGATGCGGGCACTTTTCCTCTGAGTGTACACCTGTGAAAACACTTTCAAGGTGTGTGTGTGTGTTGGGTGGAGCCTAATAAGGGGCACGTTCTTCTTTTATGGACGGCACGCCCTGATGGCATAGGTCACATCTGGCACGGAGACATACTGTCATCACACACACACACGGCCCTCATGGAAACCTAAGACAACAAATGTCTTTAAGGAGAGCCAGAGGGAGACCCTGCCCCCCCCCACCCCATCCCGCCAGCAGTGTGTCATCCCTCCTATGTAACACCCGCCCCGAAACGACGTCACAGTCAATACGGCAATTACCATGCCGGCAGTGCAGTGCCTCAGGGTGTGTGTGTAAGGTTAAATGTAAGCCTGCCTTTCCATCTGTTTTAAAGACCGACACTAAGCAGGCTTCAGGTTAATGTTTGATTTAGCGTTGAAAGAGTTAATTCTCCACCGACGATTAACCCTCTGTCAGTGCGGCATGAGGATAGACTGAAGGGGAGGGGGAGGTATGACGGGGTTGGGTGAGGGGGGGTTGTGAACTGGGCTAATGATCAGCCAGAGAGCAGCGTGGAACATAAACAGTGGTGATTTACTTAGCAGCCCAAGAACAACACCTTCAGCCCCTATGGCTCCGGCCACTAATAACCCTTACGAGGAGGGGGGGCGGCGGCAATGGATAATGGGAGAAGGGAGAGAGACAGATTTAAAAAATGAAAATAGCAAGAGGCTGACACTTTTAACGCCTGTTCCTTGGCACAATGTTGTTCTAATGATTAACGCTCAGCCTCTGGTCTGATTTCAGCACTTAGAGCAGCAGCTTAATAGAGACATAGAGGACAAGTCATCGGGGATTGTAACGGTCGAAAGGCTCCCTGCTCCCTTAATGTTGAAACCATATTTATTTGATATTAATTATACGTCTGTAACACTTGCAAAGTTGATGTCAGATCTCCTTTAAAAATAATTTTGCCTGCTACGACTCCTGTCCTGTTAAACAAACTCCAATCACTCACTGAGCGAGTCGCTGTGACATTTGTTTACTCCCCAAATCCAGAGGAGAAGGGCTCAGCATAGATGAGAGTTAAAGGAATCCATTACTGCCGGCAGTAAATGTTTGAGCGCCTGGTTGGAGGTTGCCGGTAAATGTTGTGCGTTCAAGGTTACTTCTTTTTCTCTCTCTTAACATCCTGTCGTAAATTCTGCCGTTTGTTTAAAGGAGAGGTCGGACTGCTTGGTGCACTGTGGTCCGGCTCTCTGTTTTTATCTCAGATGAAATAGAACAATCTAAGTGTGTGTCTCCCTGTCAGCCTTATCTGAGTCAAATCTGTCATATTTTCAAAACCCTTTCTGTTTCATATCCTAACCCCTTTCGCACTGAGGTGATAAATCCGGGAAAGACACCAACAAATGCAGTGATAGAACAAGGGAGAGACAGAGAATAAGAGGCCAGGGGTTTGCATTCGGCTGACAACGGGATATATTTGTCTCCTGAAGCTCCTTGTCAACACAGATGCACTCACACGCGTACGGCCGCTGCCACAGAAAAGACTGACTGCTATCGCCGATTGCTTCTCGCGCAGTCATCAACACAAAGCATCCTGGGAGCAGCGAGGGGAGCCGGGGACGGACGCCCTCCCACGTGTAGGCACTAGATAAAAGAGATGTGTAGGATGATTACGTCTCCGGTGGGACCAACCAGAGTGCTCTGTCATCCGCTCTATTTTGTCGGCCCGGTCATTTTCTTGAGGGGCCATAAACGTAGCCAGTAACACAAAAGCTGACAGTAGGGGAGTTTGTCCTTGGCTCAGCCTTAGTTGTGATCATTCAGAAAGAACACAGAAACAGGAAGAGAAAATTGGATTTATTAAAGAGGCCATTTTATGCTCATTTTCAGGTTCATTCATTTTATTTTGAGTGTCTACTAGAATTAGTTTATGTGATTTAATGTTCAATAAACCCATTCATTTTCTCATACTTTCCATTGTTGTAGCACCTCTTTTCACCCTCTGTCTGTTTAGCTGCTTCTTTCAGCCCAGACTGCTCTGATTGGTCAGATCCCAAACAGGCCTGAGCAGCCTCCAAGTTTAGCTGCACTATACTATCATGAGTATCACAATAACCGCTTCTTTACCAAAAACTTAATCATCCTTGAGCTTGAAGCAGCATTGACAAAGCAGTCCAGAGTAAATGCACCCAACTTTCCAATTGTTGTGGGGACACTTTGTGGGTCAGTTTCCATGAAAAATAAATAACAAATAGACACACAAAAAAGCTATCCACACACACATAACACAATAAGGGAAAGATAAAACCATATTATAAGACTGAAGTTAATACTGACAAAGTAAATTTTGCAGCAGTCTGGATGTCCTCTTTTCAATGCCAGTCTAGTGCCTGGATTTTGACAGGTTTTCAGAGTGAACCATTTCCAATGACCAAATCTGTTCTGGTCAACTGCTGAGCTGAGATAAGGGTCATGGTGGAAGCTGATGAAACGGATGGAGAGCGGAGTTCTGAGCCAGTATCCACAGGAAATTCAACACACTATCTTGAATTGCACTCTGGGAACTGCAGCAGTTAGAGCACTCACGGCGCCTTTTTCAAAGAAGAGGCTTGCATCTCCACTTTCCCCCCCGCCCCAAAAAACTGTCTGACATTTCTCCCGAATGTGGCGAGGTAAAGTGCAGAACTGCCCCATCCAGCCACCCTCTCATCCCGGGGAACGCTCCCTTTCTCGACAAAATCTCTCCATTTTCCGTGAGTAAATACAAGGAGAAGCTGTGAAATTAATGGTGCCCACTGTTCTCGAAAGCCACACTTTAGCTGCCGCACTAAATGTCAGCTCTCTTTAGAGTCAAAACGCTGCTTGCCGTGGCTTTCAATTTGGAAAATCAACACGGCTCTTCCTCCCTTCGCTCAGTCCACTGGTGGACAGGCTGAAGTGGGCCTGATGGTCTTGAATTAGGGGCCCAGCAAGATCCTTGAGTAACAGTGGAAAAAGCAGTTTGCCACATTCATTTAAGCTGCAGTGAGTGTAGCACGAAGGCTCTGTCTAACCATAACTCCCCTCAATTTGGGTTTCGATCTGCCCCATCTGTGCCCATCATGCGGGCTGTCAGACTAGCATAAAAATGACATTATCCTGGGCACATTTCTGCCACTAATGGCTCCAAATAATTGCTCCAGATGACAGTAGTCTTTTTTTTTCCTGATTTTGTATGTGTGTGTGTTTGTGTGTAGCCAGGCTTGGTAACAATCTGCCCCAGCATTTGAGCAGCACAGTGAACACATCTTAATGTCTCATCTGTCACTCTCTTTAAAAAATTTTTTCCTGCAGCAGTTAGTATCATTTTTTATCACGTCACTCATTCTTAAATCATAATCTTGTGCTCATGAGGCTTTGAGAAGTGGCTAACATGGGAAATGTGTTAATGCTTCTCATCAGCTGAAAGGCAGCTCTCCAGGGAGCTGTGAATAAATATTTTGACTTTCCCTTCTGTAAAATTGTGTGCTTAAGCGTGCGCGTGTGTTGATGTATGCGCAGTCATTTGCCCTCGCCTTCCATCACTGATGCTGTAATTTTGCCTGAGCACCTCTCATATGTTTCACAGACGTGTCCTGATGAGTGTCTCGGTGTGTGTGTGAGAGAGAGCGGTTCTTGCAGAGTGAATCAAGCTGTTTATTCTTCGTTACTCGATTCTGGTGATTGAGGCCTTTCACTAATGTTTACACTCACAGTCCAGATGTTCCAGGAGTTACGGTTTTAACGCACACGCATATGCTGATGAAGGAGCGTGATGTTTGTGACCAGAGAGGAACTAAAAAAGGCAAAGAACCACATAGAAGAGAGCTGAGAGGCCCAGATGTAGCCTCTAGTGAACCAAGCTATCAAGGTGGTCTCTCATCTATGGGCCATAAACTGTCCTCCACTCAATAGGCCAGCTGGGAGGCAGAGCTTCTCAATACAGACCACACAAAGCCACCCATAACAGATACACTTAACCAAGAGTCACTCAAAAGAATCCTCCCCAGCTCTCCCTTTGTCCCGGTTTTGTCACGTCTTCTCACTTCCCATCTCATTTCCTCCTTTCATCCTTGCAGGTCCTGAATGCTCCAGGAACTTCACCTCCAACAGCGGTGTCATAAAGTCTCCTGGGTTCCCGGAGAAGTACCCCAACAACCTGGACTGCACGTTCATGATCTTCGCTCCCAAGATGTCCGAGATCATTTTGGAGTTTGAGAGCTTTGAGCTGGAACCCGACCCGACGCCCCCTGCTGGTGTTTTCTGCCGCTATGACAGGCTGGAGATCTGGGACGGCTTTCCTGGAGGTGAGCAAGCAGCAAGTAGTGCTGATTAAAGCCTTGTATACTATAGAGGTGTCTGTAGTGTCTGCCTTTGAATGCGTCCATGTTAGATGCTTGCAGTGTCTTTTCACTGCCTCTCAAACCTCAGTCTGTTCTTTTTTAGCCTATATCACTGCTATAGAAAAGTGAAATTTTCACTTTCAATTTTCAACGTTAGAATGGGAAACAAGGGAAAATGTGCATCATCCCATTGCTTAGAAATCTGCTATCCTGTAGTGGAAAAGGGGTTAGGTGGGCTTCAGTTTCACTTTTCACTGCTTTTTTGCAAAGGAAATGAACGTCTTTACACGATATGATGGCATTATCCAGGCCAGTGGGCTAACTGCCTGAACCAGATTTGGCAGGGGTCCAAGAGTCGTCATGAGTGTAATGCTTCGTCATCTCTCAATGTCAAACACTTCCTGATTACGAGAGCCTCATGCCCTTCCTTTCTGTGTCACAGGCCGCATTGTGCCAGAGGGTTTGTTAGTGTTAGTGTCTGTACATTTGGGAATTAGAGGTCTCATTTAGGCTATTATATTGAAGTTGTTGCTTCTCGGCACTGATGCACAGAAAAAACATTTCGATCTTGAAGGAAATGACTCTAAAAGGAATTTCCTTTGGTAGTTTCCTTGGGTTTCTCACTAGACAGAAAAACAGCGCTTATTGAATTTGAACTGAATCAGCTTGGTCCTGATAACAGCCGACATCTCCTGGTCGCAGGGTTAGGCAAAGGCTGCAGCACTCAGCGCAGATTCAGACCCACGATAAAATATTGCTCTAAAATAGCATTCTCAAATCCATCTCGAAAATCAGCAGGTGAGAGACGGAGCGAGAGAGGGCGAGCAGTGTTCAAAGCAATGCTTCCATGGCCCGAGATGAGGCTTTGAACTCAGTGAGCAAAATCACCTCTTGAAGTTTTCAGTTTTTCTCCTGGCTATTCCAACACGGGGTGCAGACAAGATGAAAGCTTTTCTCACCCATCAGTGGCTGAAAATTGAAAGAATTTTATCTAGTAGCATTCAACCCAGCGCACATCAGTATTCTCTGCTCTGGCGTTCCGAGCGATAAGGTTGAAGTGTAAATCACGGCGCCATTTCAAGTGAGTTTACTTAAAGTTCAATATTCTCCCAGCTCACATCTGTAGATTTGAACTGTGTGGTGTTGACCTTTGATTCCACAAAGTATTTCCGTACTCATTTGTACATTCTCCCCTCGAGGTGGGACACGTTTCATTTTCAAGATTTGTGTTAATTAAGACCCGCAAAGGCTTGGAGAACTGAGAATATGTCACATTATTATCACCTTTTACATATTTTTACAAAAATGTGCCTCAGGGGTCTGGATAAAAATGTTTCCTGTGTTACTTCTGACTTATTGAAATTCAGAGATTTCTCAGCTCTTTCAGCTAAAAGTATGGCGCAAAAGAAGCAGAATAAGATGTACTAGAAGAACAGTGATCCTATTTGGGGCCGAAACTGAGCACTGCCACTTTGGACTGACGTGGCGTTGTACCCTTCAAGCGTTGTATGTGACAGACAGCCTTGTGTAAAAATAAAGCCATGGGAGGAAAATAGTGTGTTGGCTTTTGCCAGGCGGTTCCCACTGTGCCTGCTGGATCGATCAAGTGCATTAGCCCAGAAGGTTGGAGGCATGCTCGCTGTCCGGGTATGGAGAGGTGCACATGTCTGTGAATCACAGGGGGAATCACACCTCCCCATTTTTCCACCTCTCAAAGCACACCTCGCTGGACAGGCGCTGTGGAAGAAGAACCTCCACTCCCTCGTCCTCCCTCCCCGAGGAACGTCGAGGCAGGCAGGACGCAGACTTCATAGAGAGGATCTTTAAAATTTCATAGCACCGGGGAGTCATGCAGATAATCCAGGAGATGGCATTTTTTTGTTCAGCCCTAGCCTTTGAGGGTTTGAAAGCACACACAGATTCTCACGCACATGCACCAGGCACCTGGGTTATGAAGATTAATTTGAGCCATCACACCCCTGTCCTGTAAGTCCCTGTGGTCTGGCCTTTGCCTTTCATGTAGGAGCCGGGCTGGAAGGGGCATGTTTTGGATGACAGGAGGCCACAGGGAGGCTGGACTGTCACTCGCCACTGATCACAGCATTACTAATCACAGATAAGCTGCAGGTCCCTACACACCAACATGAACACACACTCACAAATGTGCATGGATCATAGCACACATCGGAGACATGGGGCAAGGTCATTGTGCTCTCTTGCTCTCCCTCTCCCTGGTTACCCCATCACTCTTTTCCCATGTTTCTCTGTCTCCCCCTAACGTTCCTCCTACCTCCACCTCCCCTTTTCTCCCACTTCCCCATTCCGCTCTGCTCAGCTGAACATGTCTCTCTCACGCTTTTATTACCCTCTGTCTTTTAATGCTCCCCTATTGTCTATACCGCATTTTCACTTGTTTGGCTTCCTTCACTAAACTCCCTCAGCCATGGTTGTGTCCGCCTCAAGCCTGAAAAAAATGGAAAGACGGGAAGTCTGGGGAATTTACAGCCAGCAAATAGACAGAGACCGTGACCTGCCCACACCACAGGTCCCTCTTCAACTTTGCTCTTTTTGTGTCCAACCAGCAAGCAGGGAAGGAATGTTAGGAGTCTTTTCTAACATTTTCACAAGGTCAGGTGAAAAGAATGCAGCCGGTGTCATACCTCACTGACACACTAGTTTTCACACCTCCATGGGGGGGAGTTGGTAGTTAAATACATGTGTGGACACGGCTGTGGTAAACAAACAAATATTGAGTTAATCCCAGACTAACTCAAAAAACAATGTTTGTGCTTTTCTCTCCTGTTCCTCCAGTCGGTCCATACATTGGGAGGTACTGTGGGCAGAACACCCCAGGCAGGATCATCTCCTACACGGGCATCCTGGCACTGACAATCAACACTGACAGCGCCATCGCGAAAGAAGGCTTTTCTGCCAATTTCACCGTCATCGAAAGGACTGTTCCAGAAGGTGAGCTGGCGTATAAACACTGAAAATCAGACAGATGGGGATGTCAGGGAGGCAGAAGCAGAGGTAGCAATGGAACATTGGCAAACAAATCTGTATGCTGAGGTATAAGTCAGAATGAAATCACAATCCAGAGAGAAGAAGAAATTTGGATTGGATGAGCCTAAACTGAAACTGGGTAGCTGCATAAGAATTAGAGGGCAATAAAGTAACCCCCAGTGGAATATTATGAAAAGTAAGAAGCAGATGTTATCTGCAACTGAAGTCACACATGGTCCTATTATCGCAAATTCCCACACATTTAACAGAGCTTAAGAGTTATTAAATAAACACCTCCTGCTTCTTCATTTGGTGAATGCGCTACAGGATGCAAGTCTGACTCCCGTGGTTTACGAGATTTTTACACACTGTGGGCCCAGACAGGCTCCAAAAGGCAGCTTCCCCACCAGTAACCACCCTGGACACACACTCACACATACCCCTAGAGCGTTTACACGCAGCGTCGTCATCACAGAGCCTGACCCCCGACCCCATTTTGCAAAACGCTCCAGCTAAACATTTCATTAAGGAAGACGAGCGTTGGAAGGAGTCATAAATCTGTCCAGAGGCAAGACCACCCCAAACACACACAGTCAGCCTTTGAATAGCAGTAGAGATGGATGACATTCAGCAAATCTACTAATCATCTCCAAAAAGGATTTTCTCTTGCCCAAAGGGGAGACACACGCTGAGTACACGCACGCACACACAACAATGAAATAACCCCTCCCTCACAGTAACAAGCACATGATGAGTGGTGATGTAATTTCTCCTAAGTTTCCTCTGAGTTACTTGAGTCACTTTAATCACGCTTCTGAGATCAGATTACACAAATCAACTTTTCACGTTCAACATTAAGAAGCATGGTGAAATATCTGTCCTGTGATCTGTACCAATACCTTCATTTACATGAGTTGCTCGGTCTTACATCACTGACCGAGACGGATCCAAGATAGAAAAAGAATCTCCAAACTTTGTCTGCGCTCCGCCAGACTTGTACTGCTTGAATCATTCATAATCCCCTTATGTATAATAGACGGTGGATTTTCTCGCTACTCCAAGGAGAAGGGTACACTCTAGCCGAAAGCTACTGATGAGAGGTGATAAGGTGATGAAAAGAGGCCTTGTCTTTTGTTCTTACCCCGTTTCTCTTGCTCTCATTCTCTCCAATCACTCTCCTCACCCATCACCCCTCACTATCTTCTCAGCTATCAGCCCTACTTGGTCAGTAACCCACATGATCAGATACCATTCTTAGTAGCAGACAAACGCCTCTTTGTGTTTTTGTTGATCGTGATACAGTGATCTGGGTGATGTGGGTCCGAGTGCAAAAGTTTGACAAGAACGGGCAGCCTTCTCAAAGAGAGCCAACGATGAGAGCGGAGAGGTGCGAGACAGCTTTCTCAGCCTCACGCTGAGTCTCCGACACACTCGCGCGCGTGAGCACATACATATGCAACCACGCATTGACACTGTAAAGCACAAACACACACGCTGACCCAATGACTGAGGTGTGTTAGCAGTGTGGCAGATGGGGAGACCATCTGTGTTAGCTCATAGGCAGCAGCCACATAGCAGCTCCACACTGCTCCTCATCCTGTGCCCTCTGAGTGAGTGTGTGTGTGTGTGTGTGTGTGTGTGTGTGTCCACACACATATAAGCACATTAAAATGTTTTTGGGCAAATGACCATATAACAGTGGTAGCGTTGCATTTAGAGAAGTGGGCTTGTGACAAAAGGATTAACAGTTTGAAATTGTGCTTTATGACCACATCACATCAGAGATAAATAAACAAGTAAAAGGTCCACATGAATGTGAAAGTGTGCCTTCACATACCTCTGTGTTGTTGTGGTGACATTATACGACTCTGACCCAGGTCAAAAGGTCGTATCGTTCCTTCCAACCGTTGCTCCATGCCCAGCGGTGTCAGCATGTCTGACCTCCAGAGGTTAGCAACGTCGACCCCGAGCTTTAGCCACGGAGCCCAGGATGCCTCCATACGGCTGCTCTATGTCAACACAAACAAGGGAAGTCACCTCCTAGCATGGGTGACTGGGCCATTGAGTGTGATATATGGCCCCAAACTACAGATACTAAACACACCTAAACTCCCCCAAGAGACCAGGCTGGCCAAAATAGCCATTGTGTGCAAAAAGGATAAACTGCCCACCTCGAGGTGAGGGAAACAGATTCAGTCAGTGGAAGAAATAACTAGAGTGAAAGTCACTTTAACGCCTAATACTGGCGTAAACTTAGCCCACACTGAATGTTTTATGAAGACATTTTTACGTCTTAATGTGGAACACTTCCATCCTGCTTCCATTAAAAACCTAAGAGAGAGAAACAGAAAGGATTTACTGAGGCGTTACTGATGTGCCGTTCTTTTCCGGCCAGCAGGGCTGAGTGCCTGTCGTGTGGTGTCCTCCTCCCCGGAGACGAGCTCTGATTCTGGGGGACACTAAAAGCACATGCTGGGTACATTCGAGTGCTCTCACTGCTCAGTATTCAGCTAAACATCTTTTATTCTTCTTTTCTTCTACCTCTTGTCTGTCCTTTTCCTGCCTCATCAGACTTTGACTGCAGCGACCCTTTGGGAATGGAATCGGGAGAGATTACATCGGACCAAATCATGGCGTCAACCCAGTACAACCCCAGCTGGTCCCCGGAGCGCTCCAGACTCAACTACTATGAAAATGCCTGGACGCCGGCAGAGGACTCAAACAAAGAGTGGATACAGGTACCACATTGCTTCTCATGTCTTAGTGTGGAAATAGATTTTTACGGGTGTTATTAGATAGACGCCATAGATAATTGTGTTAAATGTAATTTCGGAAACTTGGATAAGGTATCTCTACCTTATCCGAGAAGTGAACAAAGGCAGTATAGAATAATTCGTCAAAGGCCTGCAGTACGTTTTTGGAGGTGAGTCACAGTCTGAGGGTGTATGCACTATTAGAAGTGACTACAGCCTGCTTGAACACAGTGGGAGTGTTCTGTATTTGTCCTTCAGTCTCTGGGGGTGCGCTTTCACCACAATGCTTAGGCGAGACCCAACAATTTCGCTGATGAATGTCCGCTGTCCTGATGGACCTCCGGGTGGTTGAGTCCACGCCTCACAAAAATTGCCTGTGTCCACTCTCTCTGTCACTGTCTACCTATCTGTCTGTGTCTTTTCTCTCCCTCTGTTTTCTTGTCCTACCTGATAACTTTCCCCTTCCTTGATAATGGTGGCTGCCTCCGGGGATGCTGGGATTTAGTCCAGGCATCCTGCCCAGCTTCACACACACACACACACACACACATTCTCAAACACACAAACAGGCTCTGTCATATTTTTCTGTCTGTCAGCTTATCTGCACGAAGCGATCATCACCCACCGGGGGAACTTTATGTGAAAAGATTAAGGGTTTAGTTCTTCCATCCCCAGATGGGGATAAGTCACATATCCCAAGTCCACTCACAGCACAAACCCCCCAGTGACACTACCGCAGTGGCACTACCTAGATGCATTTGGAGCATGTTTGATTTATTAACTGAGAGCCTCCAGGCCTTGTAAATGCCCAGACTGTTTTTCTTTTTCTCTTGTTTTTCCACAGTCCTTGCTTCATCGCTGAAAAGTTTGGCCCCTGCATATTCCTCAGGGGATGAATAATAGAGCTGACCCAAAGCCAAATATTTGCTTGGGGAGGGCCATAAGCAAGCTTTTCCTTTATTATTATTGCAATGAAAATATTGTCCCGAGGGCCCCTGTTACTCCTTCAGACTAATTTAATCAGAGTTTGAACATGTATGTGTGCAGGTTTGGCCTTATTCTCCCATGCGTGTGTGTGTGTAAATGTATGCGGTCTTAGCTTTGAGTAGGAGGGTCTGGCAGGTTCCATATTGTCCTGCAGAGGAACTCAGCATGAATCTGAGTAGATTAGGAAGAAACATGGCCTCCCTTACCACTTCCTCTAGCAGTTGGACAGTCTGTTGCATGAATGCATTTGTCTCTCTGAAAGGAAAGTCCATTGTTCATAGTTGGATATGCATTTTATGGCTAACAGCATAGAACATGAAGGCTACTGTAACCCAGTTTGCCTTTTTGTCAGCAGAAATTACAAGTGACCACAATGATTTGCTGCCACTCAAGACTGCCCCTGTTAGGATATTGATCATATTGAGGATTTGATTTGGTGGTAAAATCTGGGTTTTAAAGGGATGTGCTCTAATGGGCATGCTGATTTCCCAATACTAATCAGATCAAAACACTGAATGGGCCTCTTCTAATTTCTAATTTCAAACGCAGTGAAAGAGCCAAGTCTGTGGTTGCCACATAATTTATGTTTTCTAAGAAGTGCGATGCACTTGTGCTGAGCACTCTGAGCAGAAGCCCAATTATCACAAGTGGTATTAAAAGAGAAGAATTCTTCATTCCTCATTCATTAAGCCTGTCCGCGGTGCTGCAACAAGCTCAGGCCCCCTCGCGGCACGTTCAAATCTTCTCAGTGCGCCGTCAGATGCATAGTAATCAATTCATTATTTATTTCATTATCATTCTCTGACTGCAGTTTGAGGCAGACGGTTTTATTATTCATGACAGGCGGCCTTTTGATTCCTGGGCATTTTCCTTCGCTCTGCTTTCCTTCTTCTTTGCCGAACATAATCCAGATTTGTCGTCCATTTTAATGCTGCCTCATTCTGATGCATAGAGAGAAGGAGGGCAAGATGCTCGAGTCTGTGCGCTCTTTTCTGGGTAATTAGATTGGTGTGGTGTGGTTAAGCATTGAGTGCTGGGTTAGCCAGGCCATTAATCAGGCCTTTGGTGTACACAAAGATGGACAGATGTCCTTTGAGGGGGGTTGTGGCTTGAGGACGGAATCAAGAAAGAGGCGATAATCCCTCAAAACAGGCCTTCATTTCATTTTTTTCCTCGTTCCTTTCTGATCTGTTCTTTCTTCACTCCTCTCTTCTTCACCTCGTTCCTCTTGAAAATTCACGTCTACAGATCTACATCAAGGTAGGGGGAGATTTGTGCATATTATCTGCCTGTGTGAGCCACGGCTTTCTTTGAAGCTTAAGAGGATGAACAGCAGGGGTCTCTGCAGCAGGTTGCAGCAAAAAAATAAATGAGAGTACACCCGCGGACTACCCAGCTTATAGCCTGATCCTTTGCTTTATGAATTCAGACTGCTTCCACAAGGCAAACCTGAATGACACATAACACTGGCGAGGAAATACCAGCAGGTCCGACACATTCATCTCTGAGGGAAAGGTGTATGTTTTCAGATTGGTGCGTCATGGCCGGACAGTTTCTCTGGGACCATGACGGGGGGGATTGCTAAGAAGCTGGCACAGTGTGGAATTGCTTTGTCAGATACGACGGAGAAAGGACCTGATGGCCAGCAAGAGTCACCAAATCGCTTGAACGATGCAGTAAAAGCAGGACTGGATCTCTGTCGGGCAGCTGCCATTGATCGCACATGCACACAACATGAATAATTTACACTGTCTTGGAGAGGACCCAACTGTCAATACCTGAAAGCCTCTTTATTGAGCATCTCATAATGGCATTATACAGTACATGTACTTCCCATACACTAGGTTTTTTGACTTTATGAGCTTGAGTTGATTTTGCTCCCTGTATCTATAATTCAGCTGCTATGTCTCCTGCCATTATCTTCAATCTTCATGCTAGGATGCATTATCCAAGATTACTTCATCTGTATTTATGTATTTATCAGTCTCTATATGGCTCCAATAGCCTTAATTGTTTAATCACAAGAGGAGATAGTGAGTCCCTTTACTCTTGTCATACAACTAATGCTTTAATCTTGCTTGTCTGATAGATGTAAGCACTAAACATGAGAAGCATTTTGGTGTTTGTTTACACGGGATGCTCCTTTATCTCCAGCGTGTGATACTAATCTCAAAGGTAAAGTCAACCATTTATAGTCAAACTTGTCACAGGTTTACACGAGAGTTTAAGGCGTTGTATTTGCTCATGTGATCCAGCAAAGCAAGCAGCACTGTGAAACTTAGCCACTTAGCAAAGATAACAGTTTGAGTTCCACCGCCTGACCAACCAGATGACCGCTAATTGCACGCCGTAGCGTTTATCTTTTCCGCAGCCCAGAGTGCAGAGGCGAACGTCGGACACTAAACCAGCGCGCTCTGCCATATCCTGTTTTCCTTCTCATCCAAATGTGCCTTCAATTACCCCAGGTCAATGAGTTCCAGAAATGCCCCCCTTCATCGCCATTGTCTCTCTCCTCACTTCTGTCCCCGTTCCAGGTCTTACCACCGCACCGAGTGATGAGTAATTAGAATATAGACTGGTAATTAACAGCAGCTTCTCAGTTGATGAAGTCTAGCGAGAACTGAGGAGTGGAGGCTGGCATGCGGCTGGCGGTGAGATCATCATCGCGACGTACGAATGGAAACAATGGATGCTGTCTGTGCTTCGCCGCTCCCGGGCCTCGCTCTCGATTGGAAAATCAATGAGAGGATAGAGACCCATACTCGAGTGGAGTAGCCCAAAAGTGGGACTAGAAATCGAAAACGTGAAGGATGGCATGATGTAATGAAACGAAACAGTGCTGCATAAGTACCCAGAGACAAAAACCAAGCTCAGCCGTAATCAGTGTCATTTTCAGTGTCTGTGCTGTAGACAAGAAAAATGCCTGAGAGCGCTCTCTCACTAAACGGTCATCTGCAGCTGTACGTCCTGGTATAGTATCATCAAGCAGCTTCCAGACATGACATACTTTCAGGTCGCCCTCTTTTCCTTCCTGATCGCTGTTTCTTAGTTTCGTAACCATTACTCAGAGCGTTACTCATGTGTGTGTTGCAAGGATGGGAATGACCCTGGAGTTAGAGTCTTAAAGATGATTCAGAAGGAAGGAAACATTAAAACCTGGCTGTTAAAATGCTTCCTCTAACAGCTGGGACCGACACCTTTAATCATACAACAGCACCTATCGGAGCCACAGTGCACTTCACACACAACAAACCAGACAGCCTTTCATTTTATTACAGCTGTCGTTCGACCTGTACATCCCTCTTTGTCAGGAAAACAGATGATCAGCGCATGGGAAGACATGCATAATTTAATGGCACCAAAGAGGTGTTGGAGGCTAAAAATAAACTGTAATTCTGTCAGGTGAATATTGTGATAAATGGAAGGTCGTGCGTGGAGCTCATAGGTCCTGAAGCATTTGAGTAATACAATTTTCATGAAAGGAGAATTAATTACACTTTCAGGTAATGGAGCTATTCCAGAAAGCTTCCGCAACCAAAGTACTGCAGGTAAAATTGTGAACAAGTGAACAAATCGCTGAAAGCTGGTTTAGAAGGATAGAAACACATCTATTTAGCTGCATGGCAAAGTAGCTGTGAGCATGTCAGTTCTCAAAAATGTCAGCTTTCTCTCATTACCATACAAAGGACATGGCAATCAGATTTTGTATGCAAAATCAGGGGACTAGTAGCTCTGATCTGTGATGATTCCAGGCTGTCTTTCTTTTGGCTATACCATCCTTTGAGATCCGTAAAGCATATCCAGAAGGTTGTTTCCTGGACGGGGGTCTTTGTCTATGTCTACCAGCTGCTCTTTGACTTTGGTACACAGAGGCGCGCTCCCTCCTTTCTCACCCTCAGCATTTCTCTTGCTGTTGTTTTTGGTGAGGGAAAACGAATAAACTCATTCCCTAGAGGCCTCGATTATTCAGTCAGCAGCCCACACACACACACACGCAGATGGGAAGCTATTTTTCCCCCCTCTGTTGGGGAAGCAGAGAAATGGATTTCAAAGAAAGTATTCGGTAAACTTCTCCCACAGTACGGATTGCTGCGTACAACTTCTTGGCAACTCAATTATAAGCCAATCAAGCAGTGAGAGATAAAGCTTTTGAGTCTTTGCTTTTTCTTGAATGCCCTCCTCCCCCTTTCCCAGCCTTATAAACCGCATGTCTTCTCACTGCACCCACACAACAATGACTAGGCTTAGCCTCAAATACATATCATGTGGCCTTGCTGCACATCTGAGTCATACACCACAGAGACAATACACTGAGTATCAGATAAACCTAATGATCACGCCCACAGCTGCCACTGCTGCTGGGGGATAATTGGAAAATTATCTCCTCAAACTTGTACAAACACACATAAATACATAAATTCACTGACTGTCTGTCATTCCCCCATCATTTATTTCTGCACTTGCACACATATATATATGCTCATTCAAATGCCTGCTGTTGATTTCAGTTTGTTGGTCTAATTGCATGCACACCAGGTTTTAACTGGCTGACGTTACAAGCCCGAGCACGACTAATTCTTTTTCTGCCTTTCTGGTTTCATTAGTCTGTGAATCGACTGGAGCCGCGCACGCTGGCTGTTGTGAGGCGAGGGGGCTTTTGAGTCACCAGTTCGCCTCACAACAGGAAGGTAGAGCGCACCCAAAACACACGCACACCTACACTGAGTCAAACATATTTTGGACTACGCCGGAGCAGGAAAAACTCCTGAGAGACAAGGACACGCTGAAGTCCTGCCCACATATCAGCCCGCCGTCGCTTTGTGAAAAGATTCTGAGAAGTCTCGGTGATTTCTTACCCCGCCTGGCATGTTTATGGCTCGGAGTATGTGTGTGTCTCTTCAGATATGAGTTACTATGCGCCAGCATGCCCAGAATGTATGGTGTCATTCGTCTATAGGTGGGCTTCGGTCCAAACACGCTCTCTCATAGCAGAAATAACAGCGGTGAATGCAGAAGAGACACAAGCTTCATTGTGTTAGATCAGCAAAGTCTGAAAATGCAGCACATCCTTGTAGATGCTAGATTAGGAGTCATAATTCACACCTTTCTGTGCAGCGATTACATCACGCATGATTCAGCCTTTCAGGGCTCGATGACAAATAGTGCATCATCTGAGAGTGATTTATTTACCAAAGGTCTCGAATGTACTGCTTCAGATATCTAAATGTTGCCTATAGGTTAATGTATATAGGTCAGCCAGCGCTGTCCGTGGCTCTGGGCTAAAAGAAGTCCCACCAGTAATCATTATCTGAGCCTGTTTGTTTTCACTGCGGTCTCCGTGGTGTGGGACGGACTGTGCTTTACATCCAAGCGTCCTGGCAGCCCGTCTTCTCTCCCTGACCCGTGTAACCTCGGCCTGTTCCTCTGCCTTCAACAAGCAGCCATTAATAAATCATGCTTTGCTCATTACCCAGGCCCTGTTATCAGCCCGTGTCTGTGAAATTGATCTAGTCTGTGCACTTCTTCACCAGAGACCCCATGCGTCTGTCCTTCACATCTTCCAAGACATCACTGTCAGCGGCTTGTTTCCCCTCCCAACCTTCCCCTCCTCACTCTCCTCTTCGTCTTTCCTCTTTCCATCCACTCTTTCATCATTCTCCCCCTTGACACATCCCGTCTCTGCTTACCCTGATGCGGTATCATTAAATTTGAGCTTTTGTGCCAAAAACTTTTAAAAATTACAATAATTCTGTTTGCCCCACCATCTCTGTGGTTTGTGTGACGCTGAAACTATTGAACCACAAGTGATGGAAGTACGTCCGAGTTAGAGCACCACACCCTATGGCAGGGAACCCCTCAAGAAATTGCTACCCTTTAAATAAAAAAAAGTTGGCTCAGAATATTGATTAAAGTCGTACATAAGTCCATCCCTCTTCAAACCACCCATATTTTAACATGCTCAGGTTTGAGTCTGAGCACCCATGAGTGTTCCCAATTAGCCCCGCCACTCATTTCATTCCCAGAGGCTCTTCTTCTCCATTACACCTAATGAGATCCGTTCAGAGAAAGCATCCCAAGGCCAAGTCTTCCCATTAGACCTTTTTCATGTGAGCCTTTTCAGTAAGCCCCTTTGCCATTGGTCCAGATTGGAAATGAGTCAAGCTGGCCGTTTGAGCGCAGATGTTAAAGACCTGCCCGGGCTAATATACGCCGACACAGGCCTCGCTGCCATCCGCTGTGCTTTCCTCATCCAGCGCTGGCACATATGGCCGTTTACCCTGCAGAGAGGAATTCGGCTCCTGCATTATTAAATGGGAACCGTCTGAAGCTGAAGGGATTTGATTTTGTCTCTATTTGTGGACCCAAAAGAAATCTGGGACTTACTGTCTAAGCCTGTAGACAGGAACAAAAGTATTTTGTCTCTGTATATGACTGTCTTTTTTGTTAGTCTCCATCCATCCAAATCCTTTGAGTAGCCAAGAGAGAGCGAGAGAATAGTGTGGTGGAACCTCATTTATTGCTCCCATCTGTTTATGTCTTTTTACTTCTGGAAGTGAATTTGGGGGGCAGGAGTGACCAGCACTCTGTGGCACGCAGATGTTCTTTTCCTGCTCTTTGCTCCGAGTCATTTAGTGTGGCACGGTAATGGACGTAAGGTTGGCAGACAAAGATAGCTGGCGTTGCTCGTAGGGTTTTAACCCTCTGATGCACAACATGGATCCCAAGTGACTCGAGCAGATTGTTTTGTTTTGATTCTTTGCGTGTTGTGTATAGTATTACTCAATATTCAGTTTATTCATTAACTGAGTAACTTTTGGTGCCAGAGTACTTTAAAAGGGATGTTGAAACAAAACAGGTGACATTCATTACAGAGGGAAAAATGGAAACCAGGAAATTCAACAAAACTAAATTAAACAGAAGCAACATGAACAATAACACTGAGAAAACTGCAGCCTCACAGCAAGCCTCATTAAGAGGACATAATGACTCAAACCTGTTGTTACTCTCCCTGATTGAGCAGCTGCTCTATCCTGGGCAGAGCAGCAACAAAAAATATCTCCCACTATAGGGTGAGGCCTTTTCAACAAACCATAATCCTCTGAAACAATTAAAGAAACAAATTCAACAAGTAAGTGTTACTGTTAATGTTGGAGAACAGCAACCTTTTCACACTGCCTTATCACAACTCTTGTGACACACCTCAGACTATGATTATGTTTATTCTCTTTATTTTGGAAAAAAATATTATCTTTCATCCTGGTCGTTCGTTTTTGACATATATCTGCAAGTTACAGTTAGAAGTGTAAACAACCAAGACAGAGAAATTAATATGATATAACACCAATAATAATAATAATAATAATGACAATATGTCTGAAGTGAATGAAATGAACAGGGGGCATTTTGACCCATGTTGTGCAATCAAAGGTTTAGAATCTGTTGAGCATCAGAGGGTTAACATGCCGGGACTCTGTGGAGGCTTTTGGAGGCAGATCACCCTGGCTTTAATTTTCTAAAATATGTGCACGCTTCTGTGTCTGTCTGCTGGCTCTCACATAAAGGATTTCAGTGCTGTCGCTCTTTCTTACATACCCTTGCACACGCACATACCACTGATCTCCTCCGCGTCGATTCAGTAATCCACTCAAGACTGTGGTCGCCGACCATCAGAGCCCGAACCCATCTCACGTCAACATCAAAGGCCCCGTCTCTCATCGTGATCTGGAAACCTGTTCCACCAACACCCCAGCTTCCCGCATCACTCCCGTGTTTGAGTGGCGTCTGCACGCAACACCATTACTCCTCATTAACGTCAGCTCAGCCTGTCAGAGACGGTGTTATCGCTTGTTAAAATTAAGCATGCTACTTCATACTCTGAGGAGTTTGCATTCCTTTTAAAAGCCTTTTAGTTTCACACTACACCCACTCTTTTCCTCTGTTATGGATGACGGGATGCTATCGTGGGGTTAAGTAACCACCACAGAGGTCAAAGGGAGTCAATTTGTTATCACTGGTGGCTGAAAAAATTCCTTGTGTGACTCAGAGCTAGCAGTAGCTGACCTCACCTCCAGGCTCCTGGTCAGGATCTTGCGTGTAGTACCAGTGAAGTTAGGCAACTGACAGAAGCATCAACATAATCAAAAGCCAGTTTGAAAACTATTTTTTACCACAGTAACAGAAGCCAGGGTGACACACAGAGAACTGTGTCTGTGTGTGCTTTCCCTTTCCTGGCAGTGACGGTCATGGTTGTGAACAGGCTGGATGGTTGGCAGACAGAGACAGAGCTCCTTTACCACGTCTGATTCAAACCAGTGACTTTCTCTCGGCTCTGAATGCAACACACACACACACATGAAAATATCTACATGTGACTACAGAACAAATGCACAACCCAGACAGTCGCTCACGTGCCTCTCTGACCCCACCAACTCTGGTTGTCTCCTTGTGAAAATATACTAACCCCCCAGTAATGCACCGCAGTTCATGATTACTTTATAAAGCCCTGCATATTTTAAACTCACAATATTTTATATTCAATCTGTATCTCTCTTTCCTCCTGGCCAGTTTTGATAATGTGATTGCAGACCCCGCTCTATTCAATGTTCACTTTTATCCAATAAGCTCTTGTCTACCATCTCAGGAAATTAAGTTGTCATCCTGTGTCTCTTTCATTAATGTGAATATCATTTCATTGCTGTTTATTAAATTCCAGGTAGCAGCTGATGAGCCTATAGCCAGAGGTGATTCTAATAGTGGGGTTGTATTTTTAACTCTCCACCTTGTCAGTGCATTATTAATACAGACTGTGCATTGAAAGCCTTTTCTACCAAAAAATTATTCATGCATTCGAACAGGCAAAGAGCGCTACGTTTCAGCTGTCCAGTTAATCAGCATTCGCCTAAATGAATGAATGAGAAGATCTTGTCATTCTTACAGCTCCTGTGAAAGTTCCTATTAATAAATCATTTCAAGCTTTCTTTCAGCTGTCTCTTCTCTCTCTACCCTCCACAGGTGGACCTCGGGTTCTTGAGGTTCGTCTCAGCCATCGGCACCCAGGGCGCCATTTCCCAGGAGACCCGGAGGATTTACTTTGTCAAGTCTTACAAAGTGGATGTCAGCTCCAACGGAGAGGACTGGATCACTTTGAAGGAAGGCTCCAAACAAAAGGTAGAAGACTGTTCCTCAACTTAAATGTGATAAAAGTTATGAGGCTGACTTACTATCCAGTAAAAAAAAAAATATATATATATCTCGACAATCTCGACGATGAAAAACATTTCTATATACTTTTGCAGCCCCCAGCTCTACATAAGACTATCAGAGCAGACTAGATAATAAAAATAGTTTATCTTTGCATCTGCCTGACCAGTGACTGTGTCAGAAAAGCCATACCTGCACATGCACTACACTTGAAATATCCCATCTTGGTAAAGCAACCATCTGACTTGAATTGTGGCCTGTTCCATGTTGCCTTTGAGCTCAACAAAATGGGGAATACCCAGCTATATGTACTTGAGTCTCTCTCTCCCAACGTGCAATTACACACTTTCCTCAGTATGATGATATGCCCATCGTCTGTGTAAGTGGATGGTTTTTCGAGCGCAGGCTGCGGTGATAATGCAGAACTTTAGCAGTATAGAGAGGATTATATGAGGAATGTAGCGGCTGTTTTATGTCAAGTAGCCGTCAACTTGTGGTAAAGGAAGCACGGATGACAAAAGGCTTGACAAACAAGAGTTAAAGCGGATGGGGATGGAAAGAAACGTCATGTTTGAGCAGCTGGTAGAGGTGGATCTGGGAAAGAGGGAAGAGAAGAGAAAGGAAAGGAGGGGTAGCATGCTTGACCGGAGCGTGACAGGCTGTAGCCATTGATTGCTGATCGGCCTGTCAAACAGACCAGGTTTTGTCCATCTGGAGGCAAACACACCCTCCGCTTCGGGTGTCCGGAGGGTCAGGCAGACATGTGTGTGTCTGACAGTTCTGTGTGTGTGACATGTAAATACAACAAGGCGAAGCCACAAGAGGAGCAAAAAAAAAAGTTCCCAACAACAACGGAGCATCCAAACAAGCATGTTTGCGCTGCAGTGTACGCATGCCCCCGAGCCTGACTATTTTATGGTCTCTCCAAAGTACACAGTCCCTTCTGTAAAGTGGGGTCTTAAAGGTGTTGTGGAAAGCCCAGCCTGTGTTTTTCCCCACTCTAAAGTGCTTTTGTGCAGAGGGGCACCATTTGCTACATGCTGAGCCTGCAGTTTGGCGTCTTAGCGCAGCTCTGGAAAAAGCCACTTTACAGTTCGCGAGTGGAGACGAGACTCGGTGTGACATTTAAGAGAGTGGATGACTTGGTTGCCGGGTCCCTTAGTGACGTGCCTGACAGGTATTGCTCAGGGACTGGGTTGCAGAGGGGTAGGCAGGCTGTACAGACTAATGGGTCAGCCCTGGTGGTGTTTTAGTAGAACTGTTATTTTTCTCTCCGGCCATCCTGCTCTTCTCAGCTGGATTCCTCGCTGCCCCATAGCTGCTCTGTCAGGGAGGTCAGGAGGTCGTATGGTCAACGGTGTGATTCAGTTACGCAGAATGAAGTGTGACGGGCTGTGGGGAGTTGTTATGCTAGGTGGCCAGCCTCCTCGGATGGTGCTAGTAAACTGTCAACCAACCCCGGGGGAGAACACCGACATCGCTGACCTTTAAACAAGACACTGCAGTAAAACCTCCACCAAATCTGGAACTAGAGGACAGAAAAAGGACATCTTGAGCCAGTCTGGTCTTGTCAGTGTTACACATACCGCCTCAGGTTTCACAGTCACAGGCCTTGGCCTGTTTGTGCTGCAACATGTGGAGCAAGGGGAAGTGCTTGGGCAGGCAATTTCAGGGGTGAATGGGAAATCAGTTTAATCAGTCTTACATGTGACATTTGTCTCATGCAGAAAAGTTGCACAACATTGAGATTGCCAGCACTTTGTGAGTATCCTGACTCAGTGTGCGATAAGACCAATCACTCACCTCACCCAGTTTTATTTTCTGTCATCAGATTTGACAACACTTGCACCATCTTAATCTAACTGAATGTGAATCTTTCCCTGCATCAGCTCTTCGGCTCTTGTTTCACTGCTTCCAAGGTCTCGCAGAATTTTTCCACCTTGCATCTCAACTCAATGTGTTCCGTCAATAATTTACTTTTCTTCTGCCTCTATGGCAGGTTTTTCAAGGCAACACCAACCCAACAGACGTTGCCAAGACGATGCTGCCCAAACCCACGCTGACACGCTTCGTCCGGATCCGTCCTGTTACCTGGGAAACAGGCATCGCACTGCGCTTCGAGGTGTATGGATGTAAGATATCAGGTGGGTACTGCTGGGATCCCTGCTGATCCTCACGCACACATACACACACATCTCAGCTCTATCCTTGCTCACAGCTGCCACTGAAAACACACAACTCTTTTTTTTATACCGGTTATATTCTAATTAATACTAAACAGTCTCAAATGCAATGATCACTCTATTTATGATTCCTGCACATATGCCAGTGTTACTTTAGAGCTCTTCTTGTTGCAACATACTTGGCCCTAGTTGCACAAACACCTTACTCCTGCCAGGTGTGAGATGATGCTCTGTTTCTATGAGAGTCCTGCTCCGAGGCTAAAGCAAGCTGCTGCATAATGGAGGAGTGGCACATGAAGGAGGATTACCTATTTATGTTACCCCATGTTTAGATGTACCTCATTCAATATAAATGGAGCCAACAGCTGGCAGGCAGAGAGAGCCGGAGCTGGGTGGGATCTAGATGGTCCCACCCCTCCTGCTGATCTGGTCTCAGCCTCCTCTTTAGCCACAGTCTGTCTTTTGCTTACTGAGGAGGGGTTTTGTCGATGTTATTTTAATGACTGGTGTGTGTGTATGTGTGTGGCTCGCTTTCATATGGTTTTAGCACATCTGTCTGCATCTCTATGGGTTTATGAGCATGTGCATTGAATTTTGTTATTGCTTGCCTGGGTGTTTTGTTCTTCAGTGTTTGGAGTATGTCCTACAGGAAACAGGAAAAAAACAGCAATGTTTCATCAGTGTTGTGCAGGATTCGGCTTTGGGTTAAAGTTAGAGTGAGGATTAGTTTTAGCCAGGCAGATGTGCTCATATGCAAAGTGTTGTGTGTGTGTGTGGAGTTATGCAGTTATGCCTTACATATGTGTGGCCGGTCATGTAATAGCAGAGACAAGGCATTGTGGGTACAGCAGGGTTACAGCTGGGGCGTGTGTTTTGGGCTCAAAACCAGACCGCCGCACAGAGCGTAAACACATCACAGGATCGAAGCCACCACAGGGCCTCCTTATGGACGTCAGCACCCCTGGGTGCTCTGAAGACACTGCCAGCTCCACTGCATGCTAGCAGTGCAGTCGGAGGGAGAGGAATTGCGAGGCTCTTGAAAGCTGCATAAACTCAGTGACTCACACTGTTCTACCTTGAGTCATGGATCTCTGATAGCAGAACTTTACTGAAAAAGTTTTGCTGAAAGAAATATGGAGGGCTTTTTTTGGTGCAGCTCTGCTTATTCTGAAAAGTTCACCAGAGTAGCACCAAAATATTGCACCAAAATATGACAAAAACTGAGGGTTCAGAGCTATATAAAACTATTCAAAGGTGCTTTTTTATGTGCCCACCTCCCTTCCAGATGCCAAGACTGTAATTCAGTTATCAGATTAGAGGAGGAGTTATTCCCCAGAATGTTGCAAGATGTTTTCCCTAAATCATCATGGTCGCGTGCCATGTTGATGCGAACAGCTACTCATTAATAAAAAGATCCACCGCCCTGCTGTTTGTAAATATGCCATGGTATATAAATATCTCTGATGAACCACTGATGCTCCACCCAAAGCCTAAATGTGGCCCACGTAACCATGTATCACCATCTACACGCTTACAGTCCACAAACACACACACACACGTTTGTTCCTCTGGGTGTGTCATTGCGTGCGTGCCATCTCCGAAGCTTCTGTGATCGCAGCTGAAGTCGATTAAGAGCACCAGATGACCCGGGGAGTTCACCCAAGTGTCTAAACTCAGATCAGACACACACATACACACACACACATACACTTTCAATCAGACACATATACCTTTCTCTCATATCCTCCCACTTCAAAGGCGGTCAGTGTGCAGTGCCTTAGCTTTGCACTTTCTCAAACAGATCTTGGCCGAAGACGAAAGGAAGAAGGTAGAAAACCCCCCTCCAAAACAGTCGAGAGGCTTCAGCGCTGCCAACGTTTGTTCCTTGAGCTCCGATTTTCTAGAATGTCGGACCAGAGATTTGTCTCACGGGCCAGCACAGATAACCGGAGAGAAAAAAGTCTGAATGCGGCCTTGTTCTCCAAGTCTTCGCTCGCTTTTCCCAGATGCAGCAATGTTGTTGATTCCTGCGGCGCTACAGTGCACACTTTGTCTCAAACAGACACAGAAGATACAATAATGTCCGGATTTAGCCCTCCGTGAGAGCCAGATAGTAAATATGTTATTGCTTACCTCAGGTTCCTGACTCAGTGTCTTGGGATTAAGTGTTAGAGGACGGTTAGGAAGAGACAGACAGGAAGATTTAACCCTAACACAAGCTGCTAACTGTCACACTTCTTCTGGCAATCGCAACATTGAGAAACTTTTGGGAGATTATTATACTTCACAAACTGCAGAAGTGTGTAGGCAGAAAGATATGGAACCAGTGTCAGCATATTTTACTCCTTGAGGTGTTTCAGAAGTGCATAATATTTATTGACGATTTGCTCTTGAGCTAGAGCTAAATTTATACCATTAACCTCTTAGCTTGCCGCTCACTGTTACATCCACAGGAGACAAGAACTGAAGTTTCACAGACTACTAGCACCATTAAATATTTACATGAGTATAAACAATTAATATATGGATCTATTGATTGGCCTTTTCAGTCATTGTGGTCATTTTCAAAAAGAATGCCAAAATGATTCAATTCACTCAATTCACTGAAAAATTATACTGCATCCCTACCATCAAAGCAGTTTGGCAGTCCAGCAGTGTAATAATAATCCTTTAAAACATGTCCAAATTTAATTCAAGACTTTATAAGAAGTCCGTTCTTTTTTATGTGGCCGCCCTCAAAGGACTGTTGGTTAAACACAGAAACTGGTCACTGGTGATCAAAAACTGGAATTTTGCTAATTAGAAATGTTTATCAGGTTGTGGGGTTTGATCTGGAGAGTTTAAAAAAAAACAGGTTTAAACATGAAAATGCTTCCAAGCTGTAGCAACAGGTTGGTATTTTGTTCAGCTCTTGATATGGAGGGATGCCATCAAGATGAAAGAATGGAGAAGAAAATAAGAAATCCGCTGTCTCCCTTTGGAAATGAATAGGAAACATATCCAAAGATGCTAAAAACTACGGAGGTTTAGGAGAGGGTAAAATCAGAGAAGTTTGAAAATGTGGAAAGGAAGTAAGGTGTTAAGACACTGTCCCACAGATGTTGACAGCTGTGGAGCAGAAGGCAGATGAGTGCAGCAGCAGATAAAACACAAAGAGAATGTGTTTTTGTGTGCGAGTATATGTGAGTCTATAGAGGGAGGAGGGGGTGGATACGGGAGATGAAAAGAAAAAAAGCACTCCCAGAATGCAGGACGTGGAAGCACCAACCGAGAGGAGGGTTTTAATTGGCTGCCTGGAGACAACCGCTTCAGGCAGAGGAATTAGTATGCATGAGATCCACAGACAGAGGGAGAAAGAGAAAGAGAATAGAGGGAGAGATCACAGCAACATCAGAAAGAGTTTGGGGAATTGTCCTCCTCACTTTGACTTTCACTATCCCTGTTGCCCCTGTATGAACCTGAAACTCACCAAACTAGAGTTGTGGCATGGTAAACGATGTTGGAACATCAAGCCTTTGGATATAGATCAAGTCTTTTGTTGCCTATGCATCCATCATCTCTGCAGGTTTTCATTAGTTTGTATCAAAAAGCTAAGCACCTTTTGCTTTACCTTTTGTCTTTCAGAGTACCCGTGCTCGGGCATGCTGGGCATGGTATCAGGTTTGATCACTGACAACCAGATCACGGCATCCTCCCATACGGACCGGAGCTGGGTACCAGAGAACGCCCGGCTGCTGACCAGCAGGACGGGGTGGACCCTGCTGCCCCAGCCCCAGCCCTTCACCAGCGAATGGCTGCAGGTGGATCTGGGCGAGGAGAAGCTGGTGAAGGGGATGATTATCCAGGGCGGGAAGCACCGTGAGAACAAGGTCTTCATGAAGAAGTTCCGCCTCGGCTACAGCAACAACGGCTCCGACTGGAGGATGGTGTTGGACACCAATGGGAACAAGCCAAAGGTGATTTTTCTTTTCATGTCCTTTGATGATCATATGCTCAAAATCACTGGTATATTTGGTCTATTATGCTAACAATTTAGAAGCATAACCAAAGAACCCTTGATGTTTTTATGGTTATGCAAAGTTCTTTAGTTAATAGTTGGAATTGATGGTTTGATAACACAAACCAAAGATAGATTTAACCTTCAGCACTGTGGAAAGCGATTTGAATACACACTTCTAAAAATGTCTCTCAGATACATCAGAACATTGATTCAGATTATGACGCATCTAGTCAATTTTCACCCGAGCGTTGTGCCTGGCAGTTGTGAGTCATTAAACAGTCATTGCGAGTCAATTTCAGCAGTGTTTTGAATCACATTAGGATAAGCATCTCAAGTCTCTTAGAGTCCTTTCTCAGTTCTCTCTTCCTGCTTTGTATTCTGCACACACACACCGTTCAACCCTCTCAATGGATAGTGAAACCTCTCCAGAGAGGGAGGAGGGCTGAAGGGAGGGGAAAACAGGGGAGGAAAGACGAAGAGAAGGAAGAGAGAAGAGAGGAAAGAATATGCAACATAGAGAAGTGACCTGAGATTTATCTGCCAGCGTCACCACATGCACAGAAGGCACACGCCAACACTGCATGCACACGCTTACACACAAAGAATGTATATATACTAGCACATACACAACCGCACACACCTCCATGAAGAGCTGCAACAGCCCGTCCCCAATTACAAGCGTCCCTGACAGGGCATAAATCTGATCCAGATGGGCTGATGGTTGATTTATGAAGGGAGTAAGGAGGATCCATATCCCCCTTGTCCTAGTTAGCCGCCTCTCTCCCCTCGCCTGAGAGGTTCCCAGCATCCAAGTTGCACCAGGCTTCTTCACGTGATCACGCCCATTAATCCACTTCCATCAATCCTCTATCTCCTCCTCTGCTTGCATCTCTTGTACCCACATTCTCCTCTTTTGCCTCATTTATTCCTTTGCCTGTGGAGCATCTGAGGCAGAGTTGAAGGAGCCAGAAGTCACCTTTGACTGAGCTGTGTGTCATGCTGTTTCTGCCACCGGCCCCCCCGCGTCACTTTCCTAAGCTGTGCTTTAGAAGTCTGCAAGATGAGAGAGATCTGGTCGTCTTCCGTTCTTTGCCGTCATGTGCCGTCCCTTCACCCCACTTCAGTTTTTGAAAAGGCAGGAACCAGTCTGCAACAGGGTATCTGCATTTGGAGAGCTGCATTGGTCAAACGCCTAGCGGTGACATTAGGAACAATATTGTCTTTTTTCACTCACTCTTTCCTCTCTGCCTCTCTCCCGCTCACTTTCCGTGCCAGATATTTGAAGGGAATAGCAACTACGACACTCCTGAGCTGAGGACGGTGGAGCCCCTGCTGACCCGATTCATCAGAATTTACCCAGAGAGGGCCACTCCTGCTGGCATGGGCCTTCGACTGGAGCTCCTCGGCTGCGAGATTGAAGGTAAACCGGAACCCCAGTTAGAACTCCCATTAAAATCTATTGCATATGTCTTTGTTGCATCTAAATTATTGCTTATGTTTTGTTGCAAAATGCAAAGGCGAGTAGCAATGGCATTTCTACCTATGGTGGTGACATTTCTACCTGTGGTGCTGATTTCTCTACCAGCACTAATGGCGTTTCTACCAGTGGTGGCAAAGTTACTACCCAGCGCGAAACCTTTTCTCCCATGCTGATGACATTTCCAGCTGTGGTAATGCTTTTAACCGTGGTAATGAAATGCTTGTCCGTGGTGTTGACGTCACTGGCTTTGGTCATTAGGTCTTCAGATTTTCAGTCAGAATATGAATTTATTTTCTTTTTCAACTTGACTGGACTCACTTTGAGTCACACATTCATTCAGACTGTGTTCACATGTGTTCACATCTGACATGTCTTTACACACACACAGGTGAGCCATCTATCATCCCAGCTAATGACATGGCTGTGAGTAGCGTGCGCTTCATGTCTTCAGTCGGAGTTATTTAAAGATGTGCGTGAGGGCTCCCTGTGTTGAGCCCACAGCTGTCCTGCTCCTGCTCTTTATCCCTACAAGGGACAGTTGTCTTGTCTCCCTTTTACATCAAAGCTGTCCCCATAGATAGCCACTTCGAGAGGGGATCAAATGAAAGCCCACCTGGCCCACTAGGATTATTGCAACTTGGCCCCCATCTCACTCTTCCCAACCCCTGCGTGTCTTTCTTCTTTCAAAGGGCCGCACACATTTTGCTATCTTTAAAATTACCCTTTTTTTTCGAGCTCTTTATCTGTTTCTCTCAAAGCTGATGTAGCTCAGAAGGGGCTCAGCAATATAAGAGTGTGTAGCACTAGCCCTAAGTGGATTTACATATTGGATTTCAGGGAGGCCCATTCTGTTGTAAGCCTCATGGACTCCCACCGGGAGCTGATGATAATGCTTGTTTTCAGTGTTAATGCCAAACACACACAGACGTATACACACAGAGCAACCGCAATCACCCTGCCAAACATGTGGTTACAGGCATTTATACACAATCATGTACGTTCGCAGGTGTTTGCACTAGTGTGTACAAGCATGTGTGTGTGTGTGGCGAGCCATAGCAGGAGGGCTAAATCCTCATTTCTGTGAGAGGCTCCCCTGACGCAGTGCTGACCCCATCCCTGACCTTCCCCACCCTGAATCTGACAGGGGCTGATCTGCCTCATATTTCATCGAGCAGAGGGAGAGAGCGAGAGCGCCGGCTCACGCACGTGCACGCACACACACAATCTCACACACAGATACTGTACACATACATTTTTCAAGCAGCCTGCCCCTATCTGTCTATGTCCGTCTCTCTCTCCACCTCCCTCCTCTCCCTTTTTCCTCCCTCTACACTGGGGAAGCCCGTTCATTACTCAGTCAGTGTAAACACACAAATGCGCACACACCGCAGGACGGCTGTGCGGCAACGGAGCATGGAGTGGATCTAGGGCCGTGCCCACATCCAAGTGCTGTGGGGCCATAATGATAGGGCGCTGTGGCAGCCAGGGGCCCTGCCTACAGCCAATCCCAAGCCCCGTTTCTGCATTTTTGAGTTTCAGCCGACCAAGCCCTAAGCACCGTGCTCTAACTTCAATTCTATTTATACACCCACACCTCAACAACATGTTACAGTGAAAGGAGGGATGCTAATAGCTGATGCCTAGATTGAAGCCCAGTGTGTAACTGTGGGCAGAACATGCTGAGCTTACATATACATATTGCAGTGTTTTTCTATTTTAACTATAAAGCTTTTCAGACTACATCTGCGCCCCATGCTGGCACTTCTTATTTCTCATTTCTTTAAAAATCCTGAACAGACCAACTTTTTCTCTAGCACTCTGGTTTGTTCAAGGGGTCTTCTCCTTCAGTTTCTGATGACATCCAGCTCTTGTCCCTATCGTGTTTTAATGCACTTATTGTAAGTCTATGCCACATTGATGTAATGTAATTTCCAACCCTGCAGCCTCCATCAGTGCATTTTCCGTGATTAACTTGAAATCTAATCCTTGTCATCTGCCGTCTCTCTTCTTTACCTTTACAGCTCCTACACCCCCGCCTACCACACTAGTCCCGAGCACCACTCCGTCGGACGAGTGTGACGACGACCAGGCGAGCTGCCACAGCGGCACAGGTGATGACTACGACGTGACAGGTGCTAACATCGCCCTCATGAGACTGCAAGCAAACCCCCCTCTCCCCCTCTTGCCCTTCCTTCTGCTACGGCTCACGCTCAACCTGCTCCATTTCCCTGGCTCCGCCGCTCTCTGTCACAGATTTGATACCATAACTAATCCACCATCTACTGTGCACACTTGAACGCACACATGCATGCACCCACGTTTGTGCTGGCATGTATGCAGCTCTAATTGGCTGCACCTGAACCCCCACCCGCCTCAGTCTATCCCCTCTTACCTCCACCTCTGCAAACTCACAAGAGAGGATTGTCACACTTGCACCAGAGATGGCCAAACGTGCACATCCACCTGCTACAGCCAGCCCCGCCTCTCTCTTATTCTCCTGCACCTTCTTTTCCACTCGCTCCTCTTGGCCTCGTTTCCCACTAACCCAGTAACTCTCTCAGCCTGCACTGCTGCCTGCACTCCCCATTAACCAGCAGTCTCCAATGATGAGCATGGCACCGTCTCAGTCACGTGTTTTGGAACTATTGCATAAGTGCTTCACGGTAGATTTACTGAAACAGGGCACTTCTACGAAAGAAGGGAAAAAGAGGGCATGTGTTGATTGGGTTATTTACCTAGCATGGATACATTTTAGTGCATGAGTGCAGTTATTTGAAAAGAAATTAACTCTTGCCAGGTTGGACTAACCTTGTCAATGTGATGTGTCGTAACAGGTGGTACCTTGATGCCAGAGACAACTACTTCTGAAATAGATACCATCCCAGGTGAGCAGAAAATGAATGTATCTTTCCATCATCCATATCTTACTAAGTGCTGAATGCAGGGTAAAATTACCTGCCAAACTCTTGAAATATATTTAAGTACTCTGGTTTTTTTAAAATTCATTACCATATTTATCAGGAACCTTAGCTAATGGTTGCCAGCTCAAGGCGGCCCTCTCTCCTCTGATGTGTGTCTGTTATTAAAGCTGATGATATGGCCCTGAGAGGCTCCTGCTGACAGGGTGAGGGAGGTTGTGTGATGCAGGCCTAGCTGATGATTAGCACTGGTGCTCTGTTGCTGCCTTCTCAGCATAATCACTAATCACTGGGCCGACACTGACACACACACTGAACACACAGCACAGTGCAACACAAAAACAGGGATGCAAAATGCAAATGACCGCAGGAAATGAGGTGTGCTTTGGGGTCACATGAGCAGACACACACACACACACACAGTGCCATCTCCTATAGCAGGTTGATGAGGTAGCCGCCAGCTGAGAGGCTGTGCCCCAGTCTGACCTTGGCTAATGGGCCATAGGCTCCACCCAGCCCCCTTCACTCTGTCAGCTGACTCTGTGGTCTGTCTGCAGTCTGCTGGGGCACCAGCTATGATAATAGATGAGAGCTGAGGTGCAGGTGTGTGTGTATGCATACAGTAATTGTGTGTATGAACATATTGAAATGTCTGTGGGTAAACACTTATCTGTCTGACTTTTCAGTTCTAGAGTCTCAAACCATGCATGCTAATCAGTTCTGTGTATTTGTGTCTGTCCGGGTGTCTGTTTGGGTGTGTGCGTGCCGTGCACTCTAATCTCAGAGGATGTAGTTTCCGGCGGCATTCGGCAAGAAAAACTCTCTTTTTCTTTTCATCAAATGGCCAAGTGAGTCATGTGGCTGCTCATCTTATCCAGAGCTTGTTGGTCGCCTCGGTCAAAGCCTCCCAAGAATGGAAAAAAAAAAGTCAAAGCCATTTTAATTGGGAATGGTATGCCTTGACACAAAAAGTGGCTTGGCGTCTGAAATGCGGTTCCACATGGGAATTCCACCCTTTGTGTTTAATGAGTAAATACAGCCGTTGCCTGTATAAGCTAGTTAAAATCTTAGCATTATTAAAGGAAATATTGGATCATGTATTCTGTCATTTGGAGAGCCGCCTCATTGTATCTCTAAAGGCATCTCATGCTGGAGTTTAAGGCTGTGGCGAACATCCCAAACATCTCGCTCCCTCGTGTTCCTTGGAAGTCTTTCTTTATCCAATTTGAAAAACACTAAAGCCTGAGATCCCACACATTTTTTTGGCTCTACTGAGGCTTCTTCAGCGCGGCGTGTGTCCATTGGGGAATGCATTGTTGGAATGGGGCCCCGGCACTGTTACCATAGCTGTCTTGAAACCTCAAGTCTCTGCTCTCATTAAAAGCCCGAGTTCTCCGCGGGTTGCTGTGAATGTTGCTTTCTCAACTGGACACCATGTCCAGACCCCATCTTCCTGTTACCTTGTTCCTGTCTTTGTGTTGTGCCTGTTCTTAGTGTCCCTCTATACCTTTTTTTATTTGCCTTGTTAAGTTCATTAAAAGAGAGCATTTACTGCAGCCAGACTAAAGATAAAACAGAGATGAGGTCTATGTGAGGTTTATACTGTCAGTTCGCTCTTTTCCTCATGTTAGAGCCATAACTTGCCAACTATCCCGGTCTGTTTCTCCCTCCTGAATTAGCTGTTTTTATCTCACCCAGCTGTGGGACTCCGAGCCTATGTCCCGCAGTTCTTTGCTGCCCTCTAGTGCTTGTAGATGATCAGGATAAGTGAATGAAGCCCCAAAGTGTAGCCCGCAGTCATATCATGACAGGCCCCCAGGTCATTGTTCGGGTAAAGCCCAGAGCTCTTGGCAAAATCTCCTTTTTATAATAAGGAGGATGGGGAAATTTGATCTTCTCTGACATTTGATCTGGACATTTCTTTGACACATTTGCAGCTTTTCTGTGGTTCGCCTGCGACTTCGGCTGGGCCAATGACCCATCCTTCTGCAGTTGGACATCAGAGGACACTGGTTCTAGATGGCAGATCCAGTCCAGCGGCACCCCCACTCTTAACACTGGACCTAACATGGACCATACAGGTGAGGACCCTGTAGGATATCACTAATTGGGACATTCATAAAATGTGCAACCCCTTGATGCAGTACATGCAAGTCGCATTTTCTTTCAGCCTCAGTTTTTGTCTGTCAGTGATAGAATTTATTTTTTCCCAACAGGTGGATCAGGGAATTTCATCTACACCTTAGCAACTGGTCCTCAAGAGACTGAGGTGGCTCGACTGGTCAGTCCCGTGGTCAGCTCCCCGGAAGCAGACCTGTGTGTGTCTTTTTGGTACCACATGTTCGGGTCGCACATTGGCACACTGCATATCAAACAGCGCAAACAGACAGTAGATGGGCCGGCTGACATCCTGCTGTGGACTGTCAGCGGTCACCAAGGAAACCGCTGGAGGGAAGGTCGTGTCCTTGTTCCACGCACCAACAAACCCTATCAGGTAAGTCAAAATTCACCGAGCTTTCAGTCATGTGAGTCATTTGAACATTTACTCCTTCCATTGTGGGAGTCAAGAAAAGGTTACCAATAAGGCACTCTGTGCTTTTGTCAAGGTGGTGATCGAAGGTCTGGTGGATGGAAAGAGCTGGGGAGACATTGCTGTGGATGACATTAAGGTTCTCAATGGACTCAGCATGACGGATTGTAAAGGTGAGGCTTTTAGTGTTTGTAGTTACAATACCTGCATTCAGTTCTTCCTAAGAAATATTCCTACACATATTTGACTGCAGCTTGTTTGAATTGGATATAATTAGAATTTCTGTTTGAACAGATCCTGACATTCCCACTGAGCCAATGCTACCAGAGGATCGCCTCAATGAAATCCGTAAGTCATTTCACATGGTTTATTTTACATTTGAATTTTTGGGGTTACAATTTTCCTCTCCTTCAGATCCTTTCACAGTTTCTATAATACCTCACATCTCATGCTCCTCTTCTGCGTCTGTCTCTCCTCCAGTTGAAGAGATCACCGAATACCCAGACTTTGTGGAGACCAACCAGATCAGCGGAGCAGGCAACATGCTGAAGACGCTTGACCCCATCCTCATCACAATCATCGCCATGTCCGCTCTGGGGGTCTTCCTGGGCGCCATCTGCGGTGTGGTCTTGTACTGCGCCTGCTCACACGGAGGCATGTCAGACAGGAACTTATCAGCCCTGGAGAACTATAATTTTGAACTAGTGGATGGTGTCAAGCTAAAGAAGGACAAACTCAATGTACAGAGCTCATACTCAGAGGCGTGAGATGGGACTGAGTGCATTCGTGTGACTTTATGACGTGCAGAGCTCGCAGAGTGTGCACAAGACTGGCTGTAGACATATCCTCTCGTATATCTGCGAGTAGGCAGGCTAAAAGGACTGCCAACACCCTCAACTCGCTGGATGAGGGACAGGTTCAGGAACCAATGGGAGGTTTGGACTGATCCATGCTTTTCTCAGGAGCTGCAGTAAAAAGAACCTACCAGTAGGGGACACTGTGTACAAATAAAATACAGAAAAAAATATGTACAGATGATTTAGATGATATTTTAATTTTCTATTTTGATTTTCATTCATTTTTACAATCGGATGCTGGTGTTGAGACCAATTTATTAATAATGTTAAAGTATTTATCATTTTCTGGGAAAGAAATGTTTTTTTTTTATTATCAGTTCATGAAGGCTGTTGTTTATTTTCAAGTTTTGAAAGAGACGTATCAAAATAGTAAATGAACCATATCCGGCAAAACTGTAGATTTGCCCCATGTTGTGGCATACAGGGTGTGCCCATAACCCCTGAAACATGTACCCTTTCCCCTTTGACCTCTATCGCTCTAAAGTGAGGGTCCCATTCATGGCAATGTATGGTTCTGACAGTGCCTTTAGTACATTTTGGTTGGCCTCCTCTGTTGATCTGGGTGTTTTTTACTGTACATGGCTTAAGTTATAACGTCAGGAAACAGGGGCACATTATCTTATAAAATACCTGCAAAAAGAGGAAAACATTCTATCACAGCGCTTTGGGGTTTTTTTTGTTGTTGTTTTCTGTCCAAAAACCACACACTGTAAATAAGTTTTAATATATTTTATTGCCCTTTTTAAAGAAAGTAAAAAGGAAAAAAGCTGCAGTATCCCTTTTTTCATGGGTTCGTGTGTGTGTAAATACAATCTTCTGACTGTTTTGTGGAAGGTGCAGTGTTATTGTTTTTCATTTTAGATAATTTGCTCAGATGAGTAAAATTTTGTGTGTTGCTGAAATGACAGCGATTTCTCAATGTGCATTCAAGCCATCTGTCATCAAAACACCCACTTCGCGAAAACCACTGAAGGACGAATGAGTCAAAAGGTAACAAAAACAGCAAAAAAAAAAAAAAAAAAGCTGACATGAACTCTCTGCATTCTTTCTCAACTTGTCTTTTGTTTCTCCATCATATCTCTGGTCTCCAGAATGTTTTCACATAGCTTCGCTCATGTCGATGGCAGAGGAGGTGGTAAACTGTATAAAATGTCTGCCAGCATACCAAAAAACCAACAATCATCATTGCTTTGCTTTACATCTAGACAAGCTTGTCACCTCCAAACGTCACTGTGGATTGTTCACTGAAGAAGTGCTATCTGGACAATGCAGCTTGAATGCACTTTGTTACTGATTCCCTCGTGATAGGAGCCTATTAAAAGAGGGGCAAACACACTAACTGAAGAATGGTGCTATCATTACTTTAGCCAGACACATTTATCTCTTGACAAACCCAGTTTATATTGTTCACATGCTGTATTGTAGCTTAAGGCCTCTCAGGCCGCCAAGAGTTTTACGTGTTTCACGTGTAGCAGCCATACCGTTGTGATGTCAGAGCTGATGTCATTAGGGCGGGACACTGGTACAGCGAGGGATCGAGTGGCGTCACCTGAATCAGGTCACCTGGCCTCCCCTCCGTGGCTTTACCAAAGGATGGTTGTCCCCTTCTTCTTCACTGGGGGTTCTCACCAACACAAAAAAAATACTGTAAGACCACAGTTCACCATCACTCACAAAAGAGGTGACGACTTGCTTGGCCCTGTCAGAGCCCCCGGAGAGGAAATCGAGAGGGGGAATGATAAGATGCATATAGAGAAGAGCAATGTGTGACGATCTGTTTTTCTATCTCTTTTTAAGCTCAAAAGTGCAAATGTCACCTCGATGTGAGCTCTTCAAATCTCTACTGAGACTCTTATTTGCAGATGGATGGATGGGACAATCCCACCACGAGACTCTATAAAGGAAAGGGACTCTTTGTGATATCTGCGTTAGATTGACAGTATCAGGACACAAGGGCCCACGGGACTGGAAGTCAGTGGTTTTTTCCACACCACAATCAAACAATCAAAAACCCGATCCTGGGAAGGGTGGCGTCTTTTACATTTGTGTGCTTTGTATGTCGTGCCGTGGTGAACACATCCTCAGCTTGTTCATTTCAGATCCGACCTCCTGCTCCTCTCAAGCTCTACGCTGTACTACCGTCTGCGCTCTCAGCTATAGAGGACTGTAGCTCCAGCGACATCTGCTAAACTAGAGAAAAAGGATACTGTAGCGTGGACTCAAAACAAACAATGTTGCACTGATAAATATATTTAAGAGGTTTATGTGTTTATAGAGTTCATTTGCAAAAAAGAAAACAAAAAAAAAAACTGAAGAAAGTCGAAAACACAAAAAACAAGTGTTCTTTCATCTTTTTTATATATATATAGTTTCAGATTATGTGATATAATTCTGAAATGTAAAAATATTGAGATGTTTTCATTATTGAAAAGGCAAAATAGATTTTCCAACAGTAATGTCCCTCTCCCACCATTTACATGGCATATTAACGCTTCGTTTTGTACTGTCATTCAGATTTTGTGCAGATTTTTCTTTCTTTTTTTACGAGAACAAGAAAATAAGACTTTTATTTTCAATACTGCTTCTGTAATTTGCTGTTGTAGGAAAAAAAATGAATAAACAGCAAGGCCTTAAAAAAAAGAAAAGAAAAGGGAATATTTGTGTTGTGATCCAGAATCTGAAACTTGTTTTTCCCGTCCCGTTCTACGTCACGGCTGTGCTGTAAAGGGTAAACCAGCAGCCTCATGAGCAGCTCTTTGAAGCAACATCTGTTTTTTGCATCAAAGTAATATGAAAGCACTATCGCAGCAAGACGGTGATGTAAAAAGGAACGTTGTGTCTAGTTTTTTGTCTCACAGCCATCACTTTCCAAAGATACAAATAAAAAAGCATCTTCATATGAAGGATGTTGATCATTTGTTTGGTTATCAGTTGCAATCCAATTAATGTTGGTAAATTTAATAGCAAAGACAGGTGAATAAAGGATTAACTCTGACACTCAGTAATAAATGGTCAGCATTTATGGCCAGAGCAGATGGAAACAACTCCAGTGAAGTCTCTAATGTGCGGACTCTCCACCTATTGGAGTAGTAAACAGTGGTGAAAATCATGGCATACAGCGAAGGGCGGGTGCTGACCACTAATGAGAAGCTGATGTGAGCCACACTCAGTCGCTCAGCTGGTTTTCCTCGTCGACCTATCATTAGCTGAAATTAGACTTAGTCTTCATTTTCACCCATTTTGTTTTTCATCTGAGGAAGCAGGGCCACATCCTACAGGAGCGTCAGTATAAATCAGCTTTTATTGTCACATGCAATCATGCACACAGGAGAACGGAGTGAAATGTGAGCTCTGCATTTAGCTCGTCTATGAGGAGCAGAGGGCAGCCACTGTGCGATCCCCGGAGGACCAATTCCACCTCCGAGCCTGCTCCCTGGTCAAAGGGCACTGACAGCAGAATAAACCTTATTTTATTGGTGTGTTATTTTGGCAGGACATTGACAGGAAATGAGCTGGAAAATATGAATGTGAATTAGTTTTGTAGTTTGATTTATGTTCCAATTCAAAACGTGAGTCAGAAATAAGAATATTGGTGATTATTTGTGATGATTAATATCTTTCAACATTCCCACATACTAGATAAATGGCAGCAATGCTTAGTTCCCATTATCATAAACAAGCAAATTAGACTTGTAACATCATTTGGCTGAATATCCTTCACACACAATTAACTGCAAGAGATTTGTAACCCAGCAACCCCACCAGATCCTTTTTATCTCTTGTGAAACTACTTGAACCAATAATTCTGCATAGCAATAGCTACTTAGCATTAATTAATTAGCGAGGAGACAAAGCTTCATCCATCATTTATTTGTGTTGAACACTTAATGGAGGACTGGAGCTCAAAGTCATCTACAGAACAATCAAAGAATTTAGGAACATAAAACAATTCATTCAAACAAAGACACAGTTTTAATATTCTGCTCGGTTACTGTCAGCTGTGTAAAACTGGATCCTCACAGGAAATATTTTCACTCAGCTGTGCCACTTTCTAATAAGTCATTCTTTAGAAAGACTTTGTCCTGAAAAGTTGTTTAGGAATGATCGATAATTAACATACTAATCCTATAGATTAGTTATAAACCTTTAATAAGGTCAACTTTGAGGTGGGTCGGTTGTAAAAAAAAAAAAAAAAAAAAAAAAAAATCCCTCTGGTATTTATTCATTTTATTCAATTCAGTCATAAAGGACTAATAAGCCAGCTATTTTATTTATGTTGGTATTCATTAATAATGAATGTTAATCCATTGTTAATAAATGGATTGTGGTCCAGACACCATGCAGCTCTCTTTCAAACTCAAACAGTCCATCAGAGTGGTCTGCATGCTGATTTAATTTTTCACAATCTGGCAACCCAGAAGTTGTTCTCATCAGTGGCTTATGACTGCTCTGTAGACCATTAATGAACAATTGACAAAGGCATGATTCACATCTTATAAACCATTCACTGACAGCAATAATATGTAATTACTTTTGTAGGCTTTACTTTAAAAACATATGATAAGATGTGAATTGCAGTACGTCACTTTAGATTACAACAGTGTTTTACAACTTTTTTGACCTCTTGTGAACAAAGCAGTGTGTAGTTTGGGTTCCTTATCATTTTTCAGATGTCTATGAGTTTATATCAGTTCCATTTCCCCTCAACACTTCTCACATGGTTTCAATTAAATTGTCATGGTGTCAAGGTTTCTTAGTTGATTTGGTGTTTTATCTAGTGTGTCCTCTGTCCATTTTTTAGTTATATCCCCTAGTGTTTTTGGTTTAGGATTGTTTTTCTATTGTTTTGTTCAGGCATGGCTTCAGGGGGCTGGGGGCGTGGTCTCAGGTGCTGGGGCCATGTCTGTGGTCACAGCTGCTTACTATATCACCTAAGGACATGCAGTTTTAAAAGACTTCTGATTTCACCTGCAAGCTGCGAGGACATCTCTTTCCATGCTCCTGTCTTTGCCCCTGTTCTCCATCACTTCCTCGTCCTCAAGTGTTCCTTTTTCTAGTCTGCGTCTTCAGTGTTTTGTCTCATCTTAAGATAAGATAAGATTGGATAAGATAAGATAAGCCTTTATTCGTCCCACAGTGGGGAAATTCACATGTCACAGCAGCACAGGGGATAGCAGCAGTTAAATATTAAGAAGAACAAATAACAGTCTAAAAAGGAGGTATACACAAGTTCTTCAAGTTCTACTTATTTACACTTTTGAGTATGGATATGAAATCTAAAATATGAAATATAAAAAATATATGACCAGTATAAAATATATGACCAGTAAATATACACAATGGGCCTAAACTGAGGTAAGAAATGACAGCTTAGATATGGACTATTAAATATTAAGTACTAAATACAGAATATTGCACAGTGAGTGGAAGTTACATAAAGAACACGTATTGTACAAATGTACTGAGTGTACTGAAAAACAGTATATGGTCCATGGTCTATTGGGAGCAGTGCTGGTTATACAGTCTAACATCTGCAGGGCCAGAGAGGTAAAATAATAATGAAATGGACACTTACTTATAGTCCTACTAAATTTAGCATTTAAATGTTTGTATAAGTAGCATGTAACTATATGATATATGGTTTTGTAGCACACTATAATGTACTGTAGTTGTACGGAGACATATGCAAGAAGTTTATTAGTGTATTTGTCAGCAAGAATCAATGACATGAGTTACACAGTTGTAATTGTATGAAATATGTCTTCATAGGAGAAGTGAAAATTGTTGTCAATTACTGTACACAAATAAATACTTAAAATTGTCATATAGCTGCATACAGTTCCAGCGTGCATACAGTCTATGTGACCCATTTATTAAACATTCATTAGTCACAGTCACAGAGGACATGTAACTGCAAAATAAGTATTTTATTTATTATTTTGCCAACAATACTTTTTAAATGCAAGGGTTTTAGCTGTCATTTTTACATATTTTACAAAGGTAGTTTTCCTTTAGTAAAATGTGTGGATACTTCAGCACGAACAGCCCCTGACTGAAGTGTCTACTGTATGCAGTTTTCTGTTTTACCACAAGATGGCTCAGTTGAATAATATTAAGTATAAGTGTCTCATGGATATGTAGTTGAAATATGACTAAAGTTCAACACAGGTGTGGTTTTGCATAAGTAAGTTAGTGCCAAAATTCCCACATACTAGGCACAAAGTGCTAAATAATTCAGTCTTCATAAAACCAATGGTGCATTGCAGCCATAGTGTAGCGTGCATGTGTGGAATCATTTATTCTCCATCTCCTATCATCCATAGAAATGACAGCAAGAATTTAGTAAGCATATACAAGACTACAACAAGTTACCACAGGAAATGTAGAATTGTTATTCATGCAAACACAGTGAACAGCGGCACAGGCCTTTTTCACACACGTCGACATGTGTCATCTTAAAAGCACAGCTGTAAATAATGAAGATAGTTATGATAGTTGAATTCCATTTAGTTGCTTCAGTTTCAAGATTCTGGCATCGTGCATCCTGGCTCACTGTCACTGGCTCACTGTTACTGGAACACTTGAATAGAACAGAGCCATTGTTAATGTTCTTTTCCTTCCGACAAGTCAAAATGTGTATAAGGAAAAAGACGTCATGACTGTGACGGTTGTTTGTTCCATATGTGATGTTAATGGTAGGAATTTTGGATGCTGTGAGAAGAGAAGCAAACAAATGTCAACAAACTATTAGTGCAATTTTAGACATTTGTCCCTGTTTCCATGTAGTGACCAAAACTGACCACTGGGAGGCTCCAGAAGTCATAGAAGTATTAACACGTACTGTATGGCCATCACATTAATACATTTCATGAAACGTTTAATCCCTTAAAATCTTTACAACACAAAATTATACATTGCATTCAAAACATTTGACCTTCAACAGGCTAAAATCTGCAGCATTTTCATGTTGGCTTCAACTCTAAACTTACTATTTGTTGTTATATGATGGAAACATATATATGATGACACATTTCTGTCTCAGTTTTTGCATTTGACCAGTCTGAGCATTTCAAGCATTTCAAGCTAGAGGAGAGCAGATGTTGAAGTCAGTAGAGAAACATTTAATCAGATGAAGTTAATTTCCATGAAGCCTACTCACTTACAGTCTGCCGGAGCCTCTGCTATGCTCCATATCTCCTCTGACAGAGTATGTCAAACATTTGCCTGTTGGACGTGCTGCGTTTCAACACAGCCCTTGTCTTCATCGCCTCCACTTCCCGTTGTAGAGTCAGAACTAATTTGCTCACTCTGTGATGTGCATCATTGTCTCAGATCAGCATTCTGAGAATGATTCATATCAGGGAAATGACTGGTTCAGTCTGTTAACAGGAAATTCTAAGTAAGCATATCAGCCCTCTCATGAATCATAATATATTACAAATAATTCCTGACTGTTGTTGTGTTTCTTAAAAATAATAGATTTCAGGGCATGGCACTAGTGCCAGAGCCATGAAGTATATGAGAAAGAGACTAGAATAAATGAAGAGCCTCCATTCAGTTAAAGTAGCTTAGAGATAAAGCGCTGGTAAACACTCCCTGGAGACTAAACAGGATTCAAGGGTCTTCCGGACATGGTTTGTTTTCTCTCACATTTTTCCACTGTGTCCCCAGTGCTGAGGCAGGAATAACTTTCCACTAAGCTAAAGGCAAATACATAACCGACTGGAATGATTATTTGTACTGAAACTGATCCAAACACTGTGCAGTCTGCGGTCTGTGGGTTTTGTTTTCTAATGTTGTGGAGAAGTGAGAAAAAATTCTGACTGATACAATTAATTTCACTTATGTCCTGTGAGATGTGGGAGTTTAATACATTTCATAAGCCCACTGTAAAAAATAATTTAAAGTAGCTTTCAATATGGTGCTTGAAACTCTTCATACATTAAAATGACTCCTCTGAGTCTTTCTTTCTGCAACATTTACAGTTAAAAGTATTTGTAAGACAAGAAACTGTATTCAAGAAACCTTAAATCACTTGAAAAATAACATCACTTGTATGGCAGCTGTATTCTACTGTAAATTTCATTGTCATTTTGTGAGAAATTATAACAACTTTCCATCGACAATTAATAATTAAGTCGGTCATTAGGCTTGTGGTAGAAATATGTGGCAATAATTAAGTATTCTCATACAGACTGTTATTCTGAGGGTTGGACTGGATTTTGTGGTAATGTTTTTGTGGTGATTAATGGAACATCACACCATCATGAGGGGTGAAAACACACCCAGAGGTGCTTCAACAATATAGTTTTTAGGTTACTTGATTGTTTTATTGCAAAGTTTAAGATCAGCACAGATATATGAATACAGTCTGTTGTGTCACAACATGAGAGTTGTGTTCTTACATTAACCTTGTTCATGTTAATGTACAAGTACAGCACAGCGATGATGATGATGGTGATGATGATATCCATTTTGATGGCATTAAAGAATAATGTAACATTCCAGAGACATGTTAGCAGCATCTGCATAAATGGGCAATTATGTGAGCGGGGGGGCGTCCTCTAACCGTGACGTAAGCAGGGGGGGGTCAGACAGGAGCTGCGTTAAGTCAGCAAAATTCAGCAAATACAAAACAGGAAGCCAGAAGTAGGTGCCTTCAAAATAAAAGTAGCTGAAACGTTACTTATTTCAAAACATTTGACAGTAGTTATACACTGAACACATTGTCTGTGTATGTGTGTGTGTGTCTGTGTCTGTGTCTATGTCTGTATGAAGTCCCAATTATATCAACCTACCTACCTGAAGGAATACTGTACCACTGCTGTGATTATCAGGTTATATATTTTAAGCTTTTTTGCATATTCTCTTATCAAAGCAGGGTATGCAACATTGTATAATTTTAGTCCATATATTCATAGTAAAAGGGAACATGTGTGTAACAGTGTACAAATTTAACTGTTTTTTTTTGGTGTTTGCTACCTGAATTTTGAGATGTTGTGTTTCCTCAGGTTGCCAGTCAAGCAGTATTACTGTATGTAAATCTGGAGTGTTGGGGCTGCAATTGTGGAGGTAGATCTTGCTATGGGAGACTAGACTGCGCCTAAACCTCTCATTCTGATATTAGAAAATAGGTGTAACATCTTCAAACAAGTAAAGCAATAATACTGTATTTAAATCTGCAGTGTTTAGACTGCAAGTGTGCAGGTAGGTCTGGCTCATATGCTGCATAGACTGGACAAAAACACTTAGATATTTATATGTTTAAAATAAGCATAACTTCAAGCCAGTAAAAAAATACTAGGGTATTTAATTAAATGTAATTCTGCAGGATTTAGGATGTAACACTAGACTGCATGCAAACCTAACATATTTATTATATGGCTTCAGACTTACTCATTACTGTGAAAAGACCTGAGGTTTTTAATTATATGTTTTAAACGCTACAGGTGGCTTTTATTATGAAGGCTATGACCGGAAACTCTGTGTGTCACACTGTGTGTCTTCAGCCCGGAGAGGTTCCGGCAGGAGGAGCGGAGCCCGAGGGTCAGCCTCTCCGCTTCCCCCCGACCGACACGGAGGAAAGGAGCTGCACACAGGCGCCGCTGGGATTTTTATTCCCTTTTCCTGCTCTCGAACGTTTCCCGCATTTGGCTTTAATAAAAAACCCATATCCAGTTTCTCGGTGGAGGGGAGCTGAGGGTAATGAGCAGCAGGGGAAACCTACCGTGACTCAGTCGGAGGAGAAAGCGGCTCCCGGTGCCAACAGGGCAGAGAGCCGCTGCGTGTCTGTCGGTGCTGCCGCTGCTGGAGGACCGCGGCCGGGAGAGAGAAGCTAGCTCTGGGTGATACCTCCCGAATAACGGCACAACCACAAGGTAAGAATAATAATAAATACTTACTCATATTATATTGTTTTAATCCCAACTTAAAAACTATTCAGTATGTTATTATTAAGATATTTCCTGAATAGCTTTGTGTCATGTTCGCTAACTTTCTTGTACTTTAGCTTTTTCAATCACTTGTAGCAGCATTTTAAGTTGCTACATGATTGACAGCTGCCTATGAAGAGCAATGATTAATTGAGATCATCAGAAGCAATCAGAATTTTAAATGTGCTAAATTATTTAAAAGCAAATAAAAGTATTTTTACGTGGTGAGATGTAGCTTGTGGCATATTACTGTTTTTAGAAGTGGTAGTAATGATGGTGATAGTGTGTGTGTGTGTGTGTGTGTGTGTGTGTGTGTGTGTGTGTGTGTCATGTATGCTTTGGATATATTGAACTAAAATATGCTCTTCACTCATCCATCCTTTCTGGATCACATGCAACAGGCTGTTTTCACCTTTCCTCATTTAATGTGGACAGTCATATGAATGGGCTTCAACATGTAGCCCTAATGTAATCTCACATGATCTATTTAAACTCCTCAGGGATCATTGACATGAGATGCTGACAGCCTGGAGGGACAGTAAAAGTGTTGAGTCAGTGAGGGGCCCAAAGAAAGACAGAAAGAAAAATCTTGAAGGCATCTGTAACAGGAAACAGAGGCAGGAAGATGTTGGGTAGGATTTAAAGATGAGGTCTGGATGTACGACAAAGACATCAGGATACAGATCAGGTAGATTCCTGACAGAACATGCTGCTTGTTATGCTTGCGTGATTGGCATGCTGCTTCGCATCCACTGATTGGATCTAGCAGAATTGCCCAATTTCATGTGAAGGAGAGCAGGAGGATGGAGGCCTGTTAAATAGAGCTGACCGCGCTGACTGCACGGTGGAGTTTAATCAGGGAAATGGAGGCAGGAAGGGAGGCAAGGACGGAGGGTAGGAGGGGGTGTAGGAAGGAGATATGGAGAGCAGAGGGGGTGGAGAAAGGACAGTAAGGAAGGAGGGGGAGGAAAGGGAGGAGGGTAAATGTAGGACAGTGGGGGAGTTGAAAGCCAGTAGCCACCAGCTGAATGGATGTGACCTCAGCCCCCCCTGGGAACAGCTGCTGAAGCAGGGGCCGGGCTCCCACCTGATTTACGAGGCCACTTACTGCTGATAGAGGGCCACACCCAGGCCTTTCTTCTGGACATGTGATGTTTCTTGTGTGTGTGTTTGTGTCTTTGTCGGTGAGTGACGTACACCTTATGTGTGTCCCTCGGCGACGGAAGTGATGAATATGCACTTTGTGATTCTGTGTGTATGTTGCTGTGTTCCTGTCGGACAGAAGTGATGAATGTGTACGATTGCCCTCCGTGACACATGCTTTGTGCCGAAGGGGGAGATCTCAGGCTCCAAGGCGCAAAGTGGTACAAATAATCGCCTGTTCTAGCCATTTACCTCGACTGCACATACACACAGTCACACACAAGTTTGAAAGCGGGTCAACAACTGATGATCCCAGAAGAGCAGTTATCTGTGATTTGTTCGGCCATGAATCACATGCCTGACCTGCAAGCACGAACCTCTGCTGTCTTTCCTGCATTCTGAAGGTTTCTCTGCCCATATGGTAATTTGAAGTCCAGTTACATTAAGACAGCCTGCGTAAGACTCTCAGCTATTCTATGTGCAACATTATACTGTGTTTTGCTGCTTTGTGTTCTGACCCATTCTTCTGAAAATCAATTTTGGCTCAGATTTGTCTATTTTTGTATTTAGATTGCGGGGTGGGTCTCACTTTTGGTTTTGGTTTGTGACCTCCAGAGCTGCTTTTAGCCAAACCTTTTGCCATTCTCAGTCCACTCTTCCCCTCCACACTGGGCTCAAATACACTTCTGGGCCTTTTTTAGGGGGCCTCTTGCTTCTAAAAACAGCCTCTGAAACACTGGTGAGGAATGGCATGGTTATAGCTGACCCCTGCTTGCCAAGGTCTGCTGAGAAATGAGGCTAAGCGTGTTGTGTTGGTAGTAAATAGCAGCAGACTCACTTTTGTGGGCAGCCAGCTCCGTCGTGCTGTGTTTATTGTTGTGACAGTGTGAAGGTTTAGCTGCGAGGGCCTGCGTGTTGGAGAGAATGTTTATGTGCGTTTCATTCACAAAAAGACTCAGTTCAAAGATAGAACATAGTTTGTGTTTAGAAAATTTGGCTTTATTCACTGTCATGGACACTGGCTTTACAAAACATCATGGTAATTAAAGAACTGGTCAGTGTACTCAAATGAAACTATCAAACCTCAATACTTTGTTGTCTCCAGTTAGACACTTAGTATTGCATATTGTCTTTTTTTATATTTTGAGGGAATTGTGCCTTCATTAGATAGTAAACAGTAGAGAGGTGACAGGAAATGAATGGAGCGGGATGGGAGATGACACACAGTAACGGTTCTCAACTGGACTTGAATTTGCAATGTTGCGGTAACATAGTTGTTGTAGACAAGGATGCCCAAAACCCAACGATATTCAGTTGCACTGTCACATCAGAAAACTAGCAAATCCACACAATCCAGAAGCTAAGGAATATGTGCAATCTTTCTGGAAAAAAAATTAATCCATTACTAAACCAGTTGAGGATTATTTTTCTGTTGATGGATTAACCAATTAAATCATTTGAGCTCTAATTTATTTTTCCTCAAAATAAAGCTGAAACATAAGCTCCATAACAGCATGTGTAAAGTGTAATTTTCTGCAAATACGTCCTGAAATATGGTGAAAACCATTGGCAGCATTGTCAATTTATTTAGTCAATTTCTTAGTATTTGATTTTATCAGCAGCAAAAAATTGCATAACATTTTGACATCAGAACTTGTCTTAATATCTTTGATCACATACTGAGCCCTCATCAGCTCCCATGTACCCGCCCCCCTGCCTCAGTGCCCTATACATGAACACATAGAACCAATACAATGCAAACACTGTTCTCTGTCTTTGTGAATGCAGTCTGTTAGCTGCTGAGGTCTCAGGGGTGCTAAGTGAGTCACCAGCAGTCCACCAGTTCAGACACAGAAACACATTACAGTACTGTGTATTCATAAATGGGCTCTTCTTTAAAGCCACTCAATAGACTGGAAATTCCTTTACATGCCGATGTGCATATCTGATACAGCTTGACAACAGGAGCTGATTCCTCTGAGTGAATCATATTTAATTAAATTGAGGTAACATAATTCCTACCACAAATTGTTGAACATAAAACGGTAAAATCTAAAAGCATGGACGGTCCATAGATAAACCAATAATATACACATCTTCTGCGTAATAAACATTTAAACTTAAAAGAACCAGCTGTTCCTGATATATGACGATTTCAGTTTGCCCCTGTCCTTAATTGCTAGTCACCTATGGATATATAATTTGCTATGTATATATAAATTGCTAAGAGACAGAAACAAGTCTAAGTATCTTACATTGAGACTAATCAGACCAATAATCTCTAGCAACCTGTCAGTAAAACGATTCCACACACTGAGGTGGAAGAACTTGATTTCTAATACACATCTTTATATTCAACACCAGCTGCACAGTTCATAGACTTCAAGCTTGAAAGTTGTGTAGCAGGAAGTTTCTCTGAAGCACCAGCCTTTTACTCTGTTGTTGCAGCAGAGCTCAAACAGAGTTTTAGAACATGCTGTTCAGTCTGTGGCCCCTAAGAACGCCTGAGAATTAAACATGACAGATATTCTTCTGCTGTTCCCCAGAGGAAGGGCATGTAGCTGTGGAGAGCTTACTGTTTTAGCTCTGCACTTTTCACTCTCCCATGGTAGCGGAAATGGAGGCCCTGTAGTTCAAGTGTCAGGTCTGGGGCCTAATGAAAGACATCTGAGTGTCATTAATGTGCCAGTTTTCAAGCATTAGGGCCTCCGCAGAAAGACGGCCAAGGTGTCCACAGCTGGCCCACTGCTGGCTTAAAATTGGATTAAGACCAAACTTTGACATATCTGCCTGTGTAGCGAAAAACAGAGCAGCCTAGGACTTAGTGCAGCAGTCTCCACATAGTCTTTGTGACTCGTTAGCTTCTGTTGGACAGCTTGTATACTGCAGTTTGCTCTCTGTCGCTGCTGTTCTCACATGAAACTATGTAGCTGGTTTTCCCGTACTGTTGCCTGAGTAAAATGTCTCGACAACAGTTTGATGAATTGCCAAATCGCCAAATGTGCTACAGACATTAATTTCCCCATCAAGATGAGCGATAATAATTTTGTGATCGCGCCATCATCATTTAAAATACTTTGTCTTATGACCAAATACCTGCAAAACTACCATGACATTCATATGACTTTCCCATCAGCCTCAGCTGTACTTTGAATGTCCTACTAATAAGCAAATATTAGCATGCAAGATTAAAATTGAACAAGGTAAACATTAAACCCTCTGAATATCAGCATGTTAGCATTGCCCTTGAGAATATGTTAGCATGCTGACATCAGTGTTTAGCTCAGATTTCACCTTGCTGTACTGTTTGTTTTATTCACCCCGAACAGCCAATGTACGGTACCAACTCTGCAGACTCAACGTCTTTCAGTTGTTCAATTCAAACAAACATCTTCACGTCAGTTTGCGTTGCCAGAAAAATATGTGTCTTATCACATCTTTCCTTTGACTTTGTATGCAATTGCACCACTTGTCTTGTTTGACTTTTCTTTTAAACACCAACCTAGACTTGACTTCTTTTTAGCAGATACAGTTTGTCTCCCAGTAGCAGCGGCTCCTCTCTAGCTCACTGCTGGGACCATTAGCTCTGGAAAAATGGTCTTTATCCTTGTCTTCATCCCCACAGACTGTTGAATAATCACCCCGCTGCTGTAAATATTTGTCTGAGACTCCAGACTGCTGTCATGTATCTGAATTATTCCACTCACTGTCTCAACCGTGCAGGTGCTCTGCTGATATTTGTAGATCGTCCCAGAGGATTAATATCCGTGACAGCCGTTTGTTAATTTCCAGTGGGGTTTTTGGCTGTGCTGCTAGCATTGTCTGAAACTGTTTCCAGGCTTGTTTATCTTTTCCTAGTGTTTAGATTACATCCATGGCCTGGTTTAGGTTTAAGAATCAGCCACGCTTGATTCACGAAGACAATATGCTGCCGTTTTGGCAGCTCACAGCTGTCTTTTTACTTCTTGTCCTTCTTTTTCTTCCTTTCTCAATCACACACAAAAATATGTCATTTTCATGGCTTCAAGAGGGAGCTATGGCTGGTTTCCAGGCACCATGATGCAGGCTTTCTGTGTGATCCAGTTGAGCTTCCTGTGTTTCAGCAAAGGAAGGGCCGACTCAGCAAAGATGGCCAGTTTGGGGAGGCTTACTGTACAGCAGATCCCAGCTCCACAAGCTGAGCCCTAGGCTCACACTGTCACAGCCAGGGAACCCCACTAGATCCTCTAAAACTCGCCTACATTTTAGCCTGTGGGTGGTGCTGAGAACTGGTTGCTCTGCCCTTCTGTTTTCAGAGGATCACCGTAAATGGTTAAACAGATGGCTTCCTGAAAATGTCAAATTTTACAGATGCTTGAGCAAAGCCTGTCTTCTGTGAAGTTTCTGTTCTTCACTTAAGAAATGCATCAACATAACAGCATTGGAATATTTAATTATATGGAAGACATTTCAGCACATATATCAACATAAAGTTAGTTGTAGGTTTTTTACATATTTCCATGGCTTTGAGGCAGATTTGTTTTTGTGTCCCGTGTGATTTAGTCTACCTTTTGGAGTGATAGCAGAGGCCAGGTGGGGAGGATGAGTCAGAAATAACTTGTGAGCACTGCACAGCTATTTTCAACACAGAGATGGAGCCATGAATAGTGCTATGAACTTGGCGCTCCTCCAAAGATTGCGGTTTTGCCTCAATTGTTCCTACTGAACTGCTGTGGAGGACATGTTGTGATGAGACGTGAACTCTATTCAATATGAATGTATTTTAGGTGGTGAAAAGAAACCAGAGCTGCCAAAATGTTAGTGATTGTCTCACTGGAGAAGTCCTTCTAAGGTATCCAAGTATCCCCCCAGAAGTGTATCTTTAGCCTCTTTCATACACATGGGGAATGTTGGCAGGCTCCAAGCCAACATGTGTGGCAAAGGGTTTTGTGCAGAGCAGAATTTTAGAGGAGCAGCAACAAGCTTTCTGTCGACCTACTCATAAAGCTGACATTTAGGCTATAGCTACGATCTGTATTATTCTGTTAAACTATTACAGGGTGGATAATTATGGGTCTCCAGCTGAAATATTTTTAAAGTAATATGATTATCACTTTTCATACCGCATGTCCTGACTAAAAACCACTTGTACGACTATATCACTTAGCCACCGCTTTGTTTAGTTAAAAATTCAGCAACCTTCTTAACATTTCACCATGTTACGCTTAAAAATGAAGCTATGTAACTTTTGAAAGGACATCACATAAGTAGTAAAACACACTCTTGCCAAATACAGTACACTCAGGGGATTCCTTAAAGGAAATTTACAGTATATTCAACCAGGCATTTTTCCCATAATTAGACTATTGTTGCTCCATGGCTGGTGCTAACTTGACAATCGTCACCTCGACAGGACTCGTCGTGCAAGATGTGTGCAAGCCTCCCACAGCTTTCGAAATACACATGTTTTTACAGGAATCTTTTCATGATTTGTCTCTGGTTCTGTTTCATTGGCCATATGCTCCACTTCAGAAACAAATGGGAAACACAGAAAAAGGTATCGCTGTCTAATGGACTTTTCTGAAGTCGGTCAATAAACATTTTAATTAATAAATGAAAATTCAGTCTCTCTTGTCTTGTTGCTTCAGAACTTATTGGCTGCTGTTCAGCATATTAAATAGTCTTACTCATTGCAATTTGCAATGCATCATCCAGGATGTGACTTAAAAGCTACTTGAGGATATTACTTCATTCACCTGTGAAATTTTGGAGAACATGCGTAAGGTACTGACCGGTGTCTGTCAATTATTTTGTTATTCTAATGCCCCAGATCACTGACTGTTTTGTCAAAATGTGAACACAGAATTAAAAGCTGGTGTCATAAACACCAATCTGTGTATATATATATTTTTTGAAGCCAAACATAGGACTCAATCGCACGTGATGTAAACTCCTTGACGTTGCCTCTCCTCCCTCACAGGTTCCAACTCCAACTCTAGCTGTTCAATGCAGTTATTTTCACTTTTCCTTCTATCTGACAAAACTTCTTCTATTGAGGAATAGTTTGAAAACCGGAATGCTCATGTAATGTGGAAACTATGATGACATTTTGTAGTCGTTTGTGCCTTCATTCCTCTCTTCTGGAGTATTTTTTTTTTCTGTGGAAAAATCACTTTGGATTGTCTGCTCATATCAATGTCCTAGAAGCAAAGAAGTACCAAAAAGATTAAAGACATTAACGTCTGCCTCATTAGTATTATTTATCACACAGAGGCTCTTTTGGCAAAGAGGGGACGGTGAGTGGGAACACTTTAAGGATCAGACCTTCTGTCATGGTCTCGAAGGGCAGCCTGATTCATTGCTTTTGTCTGCTATGAGAGGGTCCTCCGGATGGTGGTGGTGGGAGGTGGTGGTGGGGGTGGACAGAGACACAGACAGACACTGTTTGGTATTCTCCTTCAGTTCTGTGCGGCGGCTTGTACGTCTCAGAGCTCAGACATGTTCCCCGCTCTGCACTGTTTGAAGGGTATGTGAAGTCAAGAGGCCACTGGTTTGGCTTGGCTCACAGTGGAGAGAGTGAACTAAGCAATTGTGTGGGTGGTATGATGGAGCAGGGAGTTGGAGAGAGGGAATGAGGAAGGAAACATTGGAGAGAAAGAGGGAGGTTGGGAGTACAGGATTCCAAAGATATGGTACTGAAAATAGTGGAGTGACTGGATCTACCTTGGAATGTTTTAATGAAATTTTAAATAAACTCAAGATCCTCAGTCTTCAAACATAATTTAGAGTTCATTTTCACCGACCAAATGAACTCAAATATTCTGTCGACCTTAAAAAGGCCTGAACAACCAGACAAATACTGTACAAATGGAGGATTAGACGAAACTAAAGGGTGAACTCAGCATAGGAGAGGAAAGTCTGTAACTTCCTTTCTATTGAGGCTTGAGGCAACCCCTTTCCTCTCCGAGTTGTACACCGCCCTTTCCTGTTTTGCCTTCTTTTCCATTCCTTATTTTCACGGCCAGAAAATAACAGCCATTCTGAGAGAGAGAAGCCCAGGCCTTCTCCTACAAAGAGCGCTGTGACTCTGAGCTGCCACCAGCTCTTTACTGCTGCAGTGTATCCTTTACTGCGTCTAGCTGTTTTTCCCGGCAACTCTGCTGGTCATTATTCATGGCAGCGCTTGCTGAAGTAAGTACTTCTAGGCACTTGCAAATGCAGCTCAATTTAAAGGAAAGTAAATCCACTCATTCATGGCTAAGGTTTGTGTGGCTCAATTAAGCTGGGTATTCCTACACCAGAGGTTTTCACATGGGGGTTCGGGAACATTCAGAGGTTCTTTAAGTGGACCCCTAGTGAGCCCAAGCACAGTAAGGATTAGTGTAAGTTTATTATAATGTAGGGCTGCTTGATAGATGGAATTTATGAAATTGATTCATTTTTTTTTTTGCATGGATGTGTAAAATGACTGCATAGTGAAAACCAACTTATTGCAATCAATCATTTAAATCCAGATGTTACAATTGTCGAGGGCTCAGTCGATACTGCCAGTCATTGGCGATGGTCAATGGCATCATTCATCGCCCCAATCCTAAGATGAATATGAATTAATGAAAGGTGGACCTTCCACAGTTTGTGGGAGTGTCATGTCTGCTGACTACAGGTGGTTAGCTGCCTCTGGCTAACTGATAGCTAGCCACCTGTGTGCACATGACATTGATGGTAAGAAGCTCAAATGGCAGAAGCAGATGAATTATTGTGCAAACTAAACTGGATGTCTGTGCTCTACTTGGTTGAAATATCTAGAACTGACAATCCCTCGCTTTGTGGGATAACCTGCATTTTTCGATATGCATAACAGCTTTGCAGGTGGCGCACACCCTTCTTCATTCTTGCGCAGATGTCTTGCACTTGAAATCCTAAAAAAATATGTTTCAGTCATATTATAGCCTTGCATTTTGCAGGATGACAATAAATAGTATAGGGTAGATAATTAACTCAATTACTAATTAATGAATATTAATTCATTAATGAACTTTCTTATTTCAGACCAACAGTCCAAAACTCAAAAATATTCATTCATTTATAAAAACTGGAAATCTCACATCTGTGAATGTGTAATTAGCTAATGTGTGGCATTTTTTTCTTGATCAGTTAATTAAACTGCAATGTAATATCCAGTTAACCAATCGATGAAACAAATAATTGCCTCAGTATTAGTTAACCACTAGATTAATAGTAACAAACTGGGGAACTGAAGTTGTGGGAATCGGGTGTTACAAATACATCATCCTTTCATCATGGGTCTCATAGCTCACATTTCTCCGAAGTGCAGTAACAGTGTTGCAGGTTACTATCCTTGTCAGTCCCTCAGGAATGCCTGAGAAGCTCGGCCCGTTTTAGTCACGCACCACAGTGTCTGCCATGCATCACCTTCTCCTGCCAACTGATAGAGCTTTGGAAAGCCCATAAAATACTAGGATGCCATTAGTCACAGTTCAGGTGTGTGTGACAAGTGGACAGGCGTTGAGGAGCAAAATGTGCATGTATGCATGCTGATTTCTTACTGAGAGAGACAGGAAGAGCGTGGGAGCTACATGAACTCCTTTAGTGTAAGAGAATAACCAGTGCTGCTCTGTTGTGCTGTAGTCAGGAAACTGTCTGGAATTTATCTTTTTTTTAATGCTTTCCCATGGAAAAATACATTTGAGTATTGTGGTTATTATGCAAACATCTCTTAATAGTCCTCATCCTTCCCTTCTGCTCTGTTGGAATTTTGATTCCTATCTGTGTCATGACCAAAGTATTCAAGCTGTTTATGGAAGTGTACCTTTCAGGCCTCATAAATTAAATTGACATTATTATTTGTAGTGCTGTTACTCAATGAAGAAAACATAATGTTTTCACATTTGACATTTCACAAATGTCAATCACATGGTGACACTAGAGGAATGGTTATGGAATCACCAAAGTCAATAGGATTTATCCTCTGGGGACAAAAATGTCAACATCAATCCATCAGATTTCGAGATATTTCAGTCTGAACCAAAGTAGCGGACAGATCACCTGTCTGACAGACACACATTGTTATCCTTAGAGCACCACCAGCTTTAACAAATCCCTTGGCTGCAGGTTCTCACTGGACTTCAGCATAGTCCAGAGGTGAAAATCCAGAGGAAACACTCTGTTAAAGAGAAGGAAGGTGACAGGATAGTCAGCCACCTCTGCTTATCAACTGATAAAAAGCATGTTGCAAGTCATTTATCATCATGATTTATCAGCTTTACTTCTGTGGGTTTGTCTGCACAGCTGCTTCCTGTATAGATGTACAAAAAAGAGAACTCATTTGCAAAAAAAAAAAAAAAAAAAGTCAGTAGTATGTGATAGAAAGCAAGGCTTGGGCATCGGTTTTAGTTGTTGTTATGTTGTTATAGACACATGTCAAGACCTGTCTGGCTTTACTGCGAATTTTGCGGTTTTGAAAGCAAGATTGATTAGGCCTTTTAAAAGCCCACATGGTTGTTATTGAATGCTGTTTAAACCCAAGAAAAGCTGCAGCGGAGCGGGAAATTTCTCAGAAGTGAACAAGAATGTGAGAAACAGCATTTTAATAAGGTCTAAGTTGTGAACCTAACCTTTAATGACGAGGGTGCGACGTGAATCCTGAGTTAGACTCACACCAGCTTAAATAGTGTGCACAATTGAAGCAAATAATATGTAGAATTCATAAGATAGAGAGTTTTTTCTTGACCTTGGGAATAGTAGTTTGACCAAAAAAAAAAATTTTTTATTCAACCTGTAATGTCACCCTGTATGATTCCCTGTCTAATAAACACAATTCTAACGTATGAGGTGTGCATACAGACTATATAACTAAAAAATTCATTATAGTGCCAGTTAACCAAAACCTGGAAACCCTGACAAGTTATATTCATGACTTCTGAACTCTGAGCTTTGACGTTGCACTTGAAAGCAGCATAACATCCTGCACCTAGGCCTTGCATGACATTCAAATGTTGATGTTGATTTCGAATTTGAATGTCAGTCTTTTGAATGAAGCTTCAAAGCTTTGAAATATCGGTGCAGCCCTAATTATACTCTAGGTTTTACTGTGCATTCCTCTGCACAGTTGCTAAGCATCATGGGATTGGATACAACATGATTGTTTTTCTAACTTGACACCTCGCTGCCATTTTCCGTAGTTTGCATTTGAATGATTTCTTGGAGCTGCTCTGGTGGAAAGCAAGAGTGAAAGAAAGTATCCAATTGTGCAGTATAGCTGTAAGAGGAAGGTATGAGCCTAAATTCCTTCGTTTTAAGGTTTGTTTTAACTGAAAAGTTCATCTGTACATGCACATGCCGTGCACCACAAATTAAGATAAGATAAGATAAGATAAGCCTTTATTCGTCCCACAGTAGGGAAATTCACAATTCCTACAATAGCTTATCCTGTTTCATATATATCAAATAGTGTATGGATCTTTTATTTTAGGTCATCACATAACATGATAGACTTATTCTCCTGACAATCTCTTAGCTTCATTATGGTGTGGTGATGGTGTAACAGTGGCAGTAGCCAGGTTAAATGTGGTATTTATCCCACATGGAAACACACACACAGAACAGATCCACCACCCATCTACAGCAGTGGAGATTCAGGCCAACTGATCTAATCTGGGTGGCTGTAGACAGGCCGTCTGCCCCTCTGTGTCTATATAAACGGACACACACACACACACACACACACACACACACACACACACACACACACACACACACACACAAGCACTCAGGAATGCTTCACTCAACACTGCGCACACTGAACGTCAGAGCTTCCTTTACCACAGTGTAAGGGAATGCAGTCTTTTAATGTGCCCTCTATGAATAGCCAGCAACAAGCGCTAGTCTGAAAAACTAAAAAGAAAAATGTTGTCACTTTATCACTGTCTGTCTCGCTCTAATTTGAACCTCATGCTTTAATATCCAGTGTGGTCGACATTAGCCACTGAGGAGATTCCCATAGAAATGACTTCAATGAGTTTGTGTTTTCTGGTCTTGGCAGATATTGGTTTACAGTACATTCCACATGTTAATTAGATTTGGCACATGCTAAACCCTTGCTGGCCCCTGCACGTTAATACAACATCAGGCCATTGACACAGTGTCTCTCTTTAGGAGCCTTCCCAGCTGTCATTTATTAGAACTGCCAATAAGAGGTGGTGAGAATCCTAAAAGTAAATCTTTTGAGACAGCAGCAGCGATGTGGAATTCATGATAGTGTGGGGTCACTGAGAGTCCCTTGACCTTAACTTGCAGTACAGAGTTTGAATATAAACTCAGCTCTGTTCTCATGATGATTTATTCTGAACAAAGCATCTTCTCAGACCTTTTAAGCTATGTTAGCAGTGTGGCTCTAGGGACGGCAGTGTCGCTTGGCTGGTGTTTAGAAGACTGAAATATCTCTGCAACTATTGGATTTAGCTCAGTGAAATTATCTAGAGACATTCATAGTCCCCAGGGTGTGTATTCTAATGACTTTTGAGATCTCTTAACTTTTCCTATAGTACCACCATTTGCTCGAGAAGTTTTGTTCTAGCAGCACCAGCTGCTTAGTATGTAGAATAATATCTCAATCTAGTTGAATTGGCACAGAATTTGGAACAGAATTCATAGTTCCCAGAGGATGGGCCTTACTGACTTTTTCTGCAGGGGCATCATGAAGTTGAAATTTGTGGTTTTAGTGAATCACTCAACCAAGTAAGTTGGAGGGTCCGCCACTGAGGTATCTTTGCACCTACTGGATGGATAGCAGTGACATTTGGAAATTATGACATTATGACATTATGACAAAAATTTGTGTTTGCGTTAATTAGCAGATGCTAGCACGCTAACACGCCCAATTAAGATGGTGAGCATTATACTTGCCAAACATCAGTGTGTTAGCATTGTCTTTGTAAACATGTTGGCAAGCTTTTGCTCACAGCCCCACAATGGTGAAGTGCAGTCTCACAAGACAGCTACCGTGGCTGCAGATCACAAATCAGCCGTTAAGTGCAGAGAAATGTCCTTCAGTTCCCTTATTCTTGGTAAGTCGTTTGCTTTGCAATTAAGAACAGGACAAGATGCATCAATATGGCCGACCAAAGAGCCTGCACACAGACAAGGGATCAATATATATGACAAAAGAGGGATTGACTCTAGGAAACTGATGCTATTTACAGTAAAAGGCATTGTGGGGGAGAAGGAGGCTGCAGTCCATGCCAGGGGCAAATCAGTGTGATTATGTGTTCTGTACTTGAATGTGTATATACATGTTTGTGTGTGAAAGTGGTCTGAATTGAATTAGTTGCCTGTTACCCTTTGACCGACTGAGAATTAGCCCCTGTTACTGAATGATTTATTATCTCCAATTATAACCAAGCCATTTATGGATTCAATCTCATCCCTGAGACTCTCTCTCCTCTGGAGCCTTTTGTTGCGGAAATTATGAATCTGAGCATTCAGGCCGCCAAGTGCACCAGTTATTACTGTCAACAAAGAGATGGTCACAAATAACATATTGCTATTCAAAACAAGAGTCGCTCTTTCATGAGGCTACACCACATTTAATAGATTTTTTTCTTGGGTGTGTTTTCAGATGGACCTGAAGCTGCTCTTGATATCTGCATTGTTAGGAGTCTTTTGTTACAGTAATGCTCAGAAAGGTAAGATTTCTCGGCCGCATCTCATTTTGTCTTGTCGTAACATTATTATTCTGTTGCATGATATCATTTTGTTGATGTCAGCTTGCAGTAAACGTTCAATTCTTAATGATGACAGCCTCCCCAGAGAGAGAGGCCGGCTACTTTATCGTAATGATGTCACTGACCAGAGATCCACCTTAGCATCACGGAGCATAGAGGATAATGGAAAAGACGGAATATTCCGTCTCTGTCTCCAATTACCATTGAGCCACATAGTGTTCTAGATGAACTGATGTGTAAACACGGGGGGCTTAAAAGGGTGCTTACTTTGCAGGGACTGTGCTCCCTCTGACTCTGCCTCCTCTTCTCTTCTCTCTTTGTTTTCCATACAGAGGGCAACGAGTGCATCAATGCCAACGCCAAATACTGCGGGGAGTGCATCCAGGCTGGAGCCAAATGTGGCTGGTGTACAGACCCAGTATGTGAATCTTTAATGTCAGCTATAATCACTGCTGAGAAATTCAGTTTGATGCCATTATGATGTTACTCATAACATTATAGTTAGTCATATAGCAATAGTAAGCATGTAGTTTTGGATCGTGCCAAATGTTGGTAATGTAAATGTAATTTTTTGAAAGTAATCATTTAAATGTTTTGCCTATGAAATATCAGAAAATATTGAAAAACAGCCATCATAACTGCTCAGGGCCCAAGATGATGCCTTTAATTAAATTCCTTGATTAATGGATTAATCGTCCAACAGAAAAGGAATTGGCAACTATTTTGATAGTCTGTTACTCGTCTGAGTCTTCATTGTTTCCAACTTCTCAGATTGGAAGATTTGGTGCTTTTCTTTAATTTACCTTTTTGTAAATAGAATAAATTTTGGACAGTTGGTTGGGCAAAATAAGCAATTTAAAGGCTTCGGGCCTTGGGAAGTTGTGAGGGACATTTTAAGCAGTTCTCTGAAGTTTTGTTGACCAAATGATCAGTTCATTAATCAATGAAAGTAGAAAATTGAAATGAAAATATTTATTAGTTCCAGTCCAAATCCTCACATTTGAGAAGCTGGAACCAGCCAAAACTTAATCATTTCATAACTAAACTAATATGAACCAGTAAAGTCACTATCAGTGATGTTGCAGTGCGCCTTCTAAAAATAATCAAATTTTCAATTGTGAAATTTACGATCCTTTTAATTCACACTGTTCTGCTCTTAGAACTTCCTGAAACAGGGCGAGACCGTTTCAACCCGTTGTGATGAGCTGCAGTCTCTGATAAGAAGGGGCTGTGTTGAGGAGATGATTGAAAACCCACACGGCAAACAGGACATCCTCAGGAACAAAACGGTGACAAATCGCAAAAAGGGAGCAGAGAAACTGAAGCCAGAGGACATCACTCAGATCCAGCCCCAGAAACTCAGCCTCACCCTCCGATCTGGTGAGAATACATTTTAATTAAATTTTTACTCAAGCGTCTTTTGGATGTGATTAGATCTTTGCCACTGTGACACTTCTTTAAATTATGTTAACCTCATGTAGGTGAACCGCAGTCTTTCGACTTGAAGTTCAAACGAGCAGAAGATTATCCCATCGACCTGTACTACTTGATGGACCTGTCCTACTCCATGAAGGACGATCTGGAGAACGTCAAGAACCTCGGAACCAGTCTGATGCTAAAGATGTCAAAGATCACCTCTGACTTCAGGATAGGTGAGGATTTTCAATATATATATATATAATATAGATGAATAAGACAGTAATGTGAATTCTTTACTGTATTCCGCTGCATATTTTTTTTAGACATTGCTAAGGCCCAGAGCGTCCCATCAGCATGGTCAATACACAGATATTTGTGCTGAAAACCTCTCTATATACAGAAAAAAAGTGTTCCATTTGGGGACTGAGGTGGGGCCGCTGTATCATCTCTTAAAACCCCTGAAGTAGACTAACTGCCTTGTATTTTCAGGTGTCACTGTTGTGAGCATTAAATGCCACCCAAGTTTAAATGACCTTTTTCCGACTGCACAAACAAACCAAAGAAGTAAACAGCTGAGAGGTCATTGACCTCTGAATTAATTCGGTGTCAGCTTACCCTCAGACTAGAGCACCCAGTCTCAAACCAACCAATCTTGTTAAGCTTTTATCCAAATCGGTTGACTTTTTGCACAAGTTGTTTGAAATGAAATTCTGAATCCAACTGTCTTTCGAAGGTTTTGGTTCCTTTGTGGAAAAGACAGTCATGCCATACATCAGCACCACCCCGGCAAAGCTGCTGAACCCATGCACAGGAGACCAGAACTGCACCAGCCCATTCAGCTACAAGAACGTCCTGAAGCTGACCAGTGATGGCAAGAAATTCAACACCCTGGTGGGCCAGCAGCACATCTCTGGAAACCTGGACTCTCCTGAGGGGGGCTTTGATGCCATCATGCAAGTGGCTGTATGTGGGGTAAGCAAAAAAAAAAAAAAGGAAAATTCCTGTTACCCTTCAGTGATCCCTTGGGAAATAACCATGCTCAGGTTCTCATTTCAAGGTAATTTTCGTACAACTACAGCACTTGCTTGGAGGGATACAGTGCCAATAAATGCGTTTACGTGGTGATGTGTGAAAAGGTACTTTATGAGTCCTTGGTGTTTACGAGGAGATTTTTGGATGCAGTGATAATGAAAGGTGAATGTGTAACATTCTGCTCAAATTCTCCCTTAGCTTTTATAGGGAGGATAAATCGCCTCGGGCAGCGACAATTTTGACTTTGAGTGTTTCTTTCTCATTTCTCAGGAGCAGATTGGTTGGAGGAATGTGACTCGTCTGCTGGTGTTCTCCACTGATGCTGGCTTCCACTTTGCTGGCGATGGCAAACTGGGTGGCATTGTTCTGCCCAATGATGGAAAATGTCACTTGGAGAACAATGTGTACACCATGAGCCACTATTATGTAAGTTGCTCCATGTCGTCTTGTCTGTTATGAGGGTTTCTAAATGTCTGAAACTTGGGCATACAGTGCTCCTTGTGTTGACTTTGTCATTGCAAATTTGACTTCTTTGTTTTGAAGGACTATCCCTCCATTGCTCACCTGGTTCAGAAGCTCAGCGACAACAACATTCAGACCATCTTTGCAGTCACAGAGGAGTTCCAGCCTGTTTACCAAGTGAGTTCTCTTTCAGTCTCCTTTTGACTCTTCTTTTCTCTATCTGACACACCTTGCCATCTCTTTTATTACTTTCTTTTGGAGAGTGCTCTTTTCTTTCATTCCTTCTGTGTGCATGTGTTTGGAAAATGCCCAGTGCTTAAAAATATCCGTAATACATGTGCTGTGAGTTATAGTAGCATCCCCTTGAAGCGCCTGATTATTTCCTTCTGCTATGCTGCTGCTCTTCATGCCTTTTCAAACCACTTCCATCTGAGTTTGATAAAACTCTGTTACATAGCCTCACAGTAGTTTCAGTGTGCTTCAAAGCAATAATGATTTCATAATTTTAAGGTTTGAAATCAATGTTGTATCCATCTTAGCCAGGAATGAAATGGTTACAGTCCATAAAGTTCACAGAAAAGTGTGACTGTTCCTGTGTTGCTGCTAATAGAGATTCCAAAGATCACAAGAATAACAGAACCTTCATTACGTTTTATTCCAAACTTTTCCTCTGTCCTCAGGAGCTGAAAAATCTCATACCAAAGTCTGCAGTGGGCACTCTGTCTGCCAACTCAAGCAATGTAATCAACCTTATTATAGACGCTTACAATGTAAGTACACTGTTGAGAATGATTACTTTTTGCAAAAAAAACTCACATGATTAAGTTCATGTACTCATATGAACCACATTAATGCATTCAACATTATGGCTGAGTTAGGATGGTCAAAGCCTTTTTTAAAACAGATATTGTCATTTAATACTTAAAGCCTTTGTGTACCGTACTCTGTCAAAACAAAGCTACCAGATGACATTCCAGTGCAGGAAATAGTAACGTTGATGTTGTTATCTCTTGGTTTTTGGCAGTCTCTCTCGTCTGAGGTTATTCTGGAGAACAGCAAGCTTCCAGAGGGAGTGACCATAGCGTACACGTCTCGCTGTAAGAACGGAGTGGTTAGTGAGGGCGAAAATGGACGTAAGTGCTCCAACATCTCCATCGGAGATGAGGTGAGGATTCGAAAATTGCTCCTTTTTTGTTGTGTTTCACCAGGAGAGGAATAAATGTGTCAGTTGTCATAATGTACACCACCATGCATTGTGGCCATTAAGACTGCATGGCGGTGTGTGAGACTAAAAATATCATGAATGTTGTAAATTAAACGGAGAGCATTTAACTGGATTATATGCATTTACTGCATGACAATGAATGGTATCTCAAAAAATGTCCAAATCAATACAGTTACACTTTATACTGTATTACACTGTAATAGAATTTACTGCTTCTAAACTTTAACCTATATCATAGCTTGCTTTTCCTGTTTTATTTCTTTAATTTGTCTTTTTTTATTGGTCTTAAAATAAATTCCCAATTACATTACAAGTTTTAAACAGTTTGAAATTTGACTTTGTGACACCTGCAGATCTCTTGTTTTTAATTAGACCGGTCTTTCTTTGTTTCATTGTCTTACACCTCAGCTTTGTATACTACTAGTTTGTGTACTACTAGTTAGGCAGGAAACACATTGCCACAAAGTCATGATCAGTCCTATGTGGAGTTTTTCAGCATTTAGAAATAAAGGAACTTGCTGGAAACCAGTAAAATAACTTTAGACGTGACACGTAGAATTCTAGTGAGTAATACAAAAATAAGTTAAAAAGAAAAATAGAATAAATTAGAAAATAATGATCGAAAATAGTAATTTAGCAAAGTAAATTAGTAAATGTCACCAAGTCAGATACTGAAAATCTAAATCCACGGAGCAAAAACTGATCAGCAAAGCACAGATCATAGACCCTGACAAACTTCTGAATTTTTCACTCAACCAGCGACAAACATGAACCGAGCTGTCAAACCTGAAACTAGATGTTTCTTTCTTTGTCTCTCTTTGGCAAAATCATCCACATCATTATAAAAATCCAGAGTCTGACCAGATCAGAACAAGCTAATTATGCACTCTGATCTGAAAAGAAGATTTTCCTTTTTGGGGATGTTGAAGATTTTCCGCCCATCACTTTTGTAATTCGCACACTATATTCCTGCACTAAGTCTGCACACACGTCATGCAATGACATCATGTGGAAACTCGCTTATTGAATGACCTTTAGAGCTTTTTTGTTTTGAGATTTTCATTGACAGGCCACAAACTCAGTATTTTGCTCTCTGAGTCAGAGTTCCTTCTTCATTTCTTCATTCCTAGGTCATGTTTACCATCAGTGTGACGTCTAAGGGCTGCCCAAAACAAGGCAAGCCAGAGACCATTAAGATAAAGCCCTTGGGATTTACAGAGGAGGTGGAGATTACCCTCAACTTCATCTGTGAGTGCGAATGTCACAAGGATGGTGTCAAGAACAGTCAACTTTGCCACTTTGGTAACGGGACATACGAGTGTGGAGCCTGCAAGTAAGTCTGTCAGCATTTCCACAATCTGCTCTGTACCATACATCTGAAACAGAGAAATATTCAAAACCTTCAAGCCTCGCATTCACTCACTTTTTTGTGTGTTAAGAAATTCTTTAGAACAACCTTCACAACCTTTGCCTTATCTTAGGTGTAATGAAGGACGCGTCGGCAGACAGTGTGAATGCAGCAGCAATGATGTGGCCACCGAGGACATGGACCGGACCTGCCGTAAGGACAATGGTACGGACATCTGCAGCAACAACGGCGACTGTGTGTGTGGCACATGTGAGTGCAAGAAGAGAGACAACCCTGAGGAGAGATACAGCGGCCAGTACTGCGAGTGTGACAACTTCAACTGCGACCGCTCTGGAAACAAACTGTGTGGAGGTGAGTATGACAGCTTTGCAGAGACTCAAGTCAAATTCAGATCCCAGCACAAACAGTAGGCTTTACTCAGTGCAGTAAAGATTGTTCAACACAGCTAGGATGATGGCTAGAATGAAAACAGGATCATTAAAGCCTTTGTACTCTACTTGATACTATTTTTTTTCCTTAGGGCATGGACGCTGTGAGTGTAGAGTGTGTGTCTGTGAACCCATGTGGACTGGAAGTGCCTGCGATTGTTCTCTGGACAACAGCACGTGTATGGCCAGTAACAAGCAAATCTGTAACGGCAGAGGGACGTGCGAATGTGGCGCCTGCAAGTGCACTGACGCCAAATTCCAGGGTCCCACCTGTGAGACTTGCCCTACCTGTCCCGGAGTCTGTACTGAACACAAGTAAGACAAGCTAATGTACAAATACTTTCAATTTGTTATACATTATATACTTTGACGTATATTTATAGTGTATTTTCAAATTTATAACAACAAAGTTTAAATAAGTTATGGATTGCTGTAATCCTTTACATAAAGACCATGAAATGATACCTTTGTTGAGGAGAAAATCCAAAGGTCCATTCTGGCTAATATGAGGCTTCAGAGGTCGGAATTAGCCCCATCAAGTGGGTTTCTTCAGGAGTTAACGTCTTTTAAGCACAAAATATTGCCAGCTTCCAATACCAGTCTTAAACCTAGACAAAAATAGTCAAGGCAGCTAAAGCCTCATATTAGTTTTGACCGAACTGAAGAATGTGTTTTTGCATTAAACAAGGACTGTGGATTATGTCCCCATCTCTTATGATAAAGTGTAGACATTCTATGAAGGTATTACTTCACAACTATTATGGAGAGGAGGAATAATTAGAGACGGGTTAAATGGAAAGAAAATTTCAGGCAGGTTTGTCAAGTTGAAAAGTATTGTAGATACATTTAAAGAAATTGTTATATAAGCCACTGTTTATGCTGTTTTATTTTTGTCAAGCAAATATGCTCTTTAAATATGTGAATACATAATGGTTAATCATTTTTTATAATCTGAGCACACTGCAAAGTGACATGTTGCACAGGAAGTCAATTAAGGGAGCCATTTTGTGCCTTAACAATACAATACAATACAGTGGATGTTTGCTTTTGGCTAGTGGCCCACCATTAAGCTTCAGTCTTGGACTCGCGAGGGAAAAAGTTTGGACACCCCTCTTTTTGTCAAAGTTTAGTCAAAAAGATAAAAGACATAAAAGTTAAGAGACAAATCCAAAGTATCACAAAAGCCTTTTGAATGGTCAGTTCACACAAATTTCTTTAAAAATGCCCCTAATGGCACCAAAACATATAAATAGGTTTGGTTTTAATACTCCAGGTCCATAATAGAGCAGATGTTTTCAAACTGTGGCTGCACTTGTCTCAGTTTCATCTGAGTGTGTCACACAGTGTTAGACTTGCAAAAATCCTTGTTCTAGAGTAATAAGGACAATATCTGGAAAGAGATGATGTTGTTGACATTTTTTTAATTGTCATTGTTCAGTGTGTGCTGAACATATTTCCATTCACCTCCACTATCATGGAATAACAGCAACACCTTGTTCCCTCCAGAGAGTGTGTCCAGTGCCGGGCGTTTGGTACTGGTGAGAAGAAGGAAACATGCGAGAAAGAGTGCAACTACTTCACCCTGATTAAGGTGAAGGACAGGGACAAGCTGCCCCAGCCCAATGACGCCCATTACCCTGTGATGCACTGCAAGGAAAGGGACGCCAATGACTGCTGGTTTTACTACACCTACGCTGTCAACAACAACACGGAGACGGAGGTCCATGTGGTCGACACACTTGGTAGGAAGAAAGCTGGGCTAACATGAACCAGGGTGTGGAAGGTTTCTGTTACAGAGAACGCTAATTACAGGCGCTGTGTGGTGGTTGGGTTGCAAAAATAGGTCATTTGTTTATTCACATACAGCTGTGTGATGGTATGTTTTTTCCCATAGTCTTGTTATTTTTGCTCTGTTATTTCAAGCTGCCTAAACACTGTACTGCACGGTGCCTTGTTTCAGACTGCCCTGCCGGTCCTGACATCATTCCCATCGTGGCGGGTGTGGTCGCCGGCATCGTCCTGATTGGCTTAGCCCTGCTGCTCATCTGGAAACTGCTGATGATCATCCACGACAGAAGAGAGTTTGCCAAGTTTGAGAAGGAGAAGATGAACGCCAAATGGGATACGGTGAGTGTTTGGAACTTTGACCAGCTGTGTGACAGATGAGCAGCATAAATATTTTTGATTTTTTTGGAAGAAGTTTAGTTGAGCAATTTAAATGTGGAAAACAGGTGTTGTTTGGCTGTTATGCAAAGCCAGCCTCTGTCAGGGAATTAACTTGTGAAGATCATTTGTTGTTCTTAGCAGCAGATGAGCTCTGCAGACTTACTGATTATCATTACAAAGTGTCTCACATTCTGTTCAGTGTCCCAGCTGCAGAAACAGATCGAATGTGTTGCTTTTGAGTGCCGCTCAAAATAAAGAGGAAAAATGTTGAGGCCTGGGAGGACTTTTTTGGGAATGTTATGTGCTCTGAGCATAGCTGGACTTTTTCTGGGGAGCAGCCACAACTCCTCCCCTCACTACTTCCTCCCCTCTGTAGCATCATCAGCCAACATCAATATGACAGAGGACTGGAGTTCAGCAACTTCATGTGCAGTAGTTTGCCTCCACCTAGTGGTGGAATTGCGATACACCCACTCTATGTGGGTTTGATGATGCAGATGTTCCTGATCAGCACTGCACCCACTTTGTAGTATGTTCTTTCTTAGGGTCCCTCTTATTACCATGGGCAGGGCAACCAGGGCTCCAAATCCCTTTAATTTTGAGAAATAGGAGACTACTGGTTAAACTCTGACTAACCTATGTTTCCTTACAAGATAACGAGGCAAAGCAACCGCAAGGAATTTCAAAGATATGGCCTGAGCTCTCTCTTATGCTTTCTTATGATTGCAGCCACACCATCCTGATCCTCTCATCAGGGTGCCTGGTTTTAGGAAATTAAAATAGATATCAATTCAATAGAGGTGTTACGCAATCTGCGAGAGTTGGCTCTTGTTTAATTACAGTGAAAGAATATTACAGTGATATTCCCCTGTCTTTTAGAAAAAGACAGGAGTCTGCATAGCCACAGTTCATCACAGGTGCAAGATAAATAATTAATAGTTTAAAATGTCTGTAACAGCATAGAGCCACCACAAATGGATACCTAAGTGAGACTCAGTATGAAGTACTGTTATTAGCGTTTCTTCTTTGGAAATCACAGGGTTCAGCCAAATGTAGGGAGGTTTGAATCATTATCTGTGTCATATGTTTCCTTCTGTTTATTTCTTCAATTTTTATGCTTTCTATTTCTCACATTGTCTTCCCTTCATCACTCTGAGTGGATTGGGTTCATACTTTCCTTTTTCTGTGTTGTTCTATTGTTTCCTGCTGAACTCTGTTCTGTCCTCATTCTCTACCTGTAGCAAGAAAACCCCATATACAAGAGTCCTATCAATCAGTTCCAGAACCCAAACTATGGACGTAAAGCTGCTGTCCTTTAAGTTTGTATTGCTTTTCCTTTCCACTTCATTTTCCTGCATGGGCTGTTTATGTGTGCCTTAATTTCACTCAGTAGCTGCTTTTTCTTTATTTCACCTGTCCTTTGTAACTATCAAGAAAACCTTTAGAAAAGTGGAACCTGAAAGAGTAATATTGCCTTTAAAGTTAGTAGAAAGGAGTGCATGAGTGTGCTGTGACCATCGATACAGCCGGAAAAAAAAAACAAAACCTGTTCAGTATTTGAGGATAATTAGTCTCTTCAGGGCACAAATGCCAAAATGTTGTCTGGTAAGTATGATATGTGTTTACATATTAAGGCTTATTTGTACCTCCTGATATTTGGTCTGATGTTACAAAAGCATGGTTGTGTGCTCAGTGTGATCTAAATAAATGACAAGTACAGTAAATAAACGATGATGACTTATGGTAAACCAATTTTTTTCTCTGTGAACAAAAACCTTGACTGAGTAATAATAACACAATTGTAAATTCTTTTTTTGTCCCCAGGGTGAAAATCCCATCTACAAAAGTGCTGTCACGACTGTGGTCAACCCCAAATACGAAGGAAAATGATGGCTTCGTAGTTTTCAGTGAACTCTGCTTTCAAGTATCTCACAGCTGCAGTATTTGCCCTGGGTTTTGGGTCTGGGGGGAACTTGTGGTGTCATTTCTTCCTGTTGCTTTACCATTATAATGTACCGTGCAGCCACTGCGTCTGTATTTTTACTAACGCTTATGATTTATATGCATTTGTTGTATTTTAGATGTACAGTATACAGTATGTGTATATACTTTTAAGTTGCATATTTGCAGAAATGATGACACGAAGGTGCTTTTTTTTTCCTGCCACGGGACTGGTATGGGCGGAGGATTTAGCTTTTTTTTTCCCAACAACAGTGGACACTACGGATATACAGTATATGTACAAGAATTCCTCAGCTTCTGTCTCTTTGCTCTGTCTTTCACTCCCTCTTCTCGTCTCTCTGTGCACTGACTTCCTGTGTGTTTCTTTGTGTTCCAGACAGGACCTGAGTTTATTATGTAAATCGTCAGCTATAGCAGCACATTCTGTCAATGTGTGTGTATATATAGAAAACAACTGCGGTAGGAAGTATTGAATGATATTTAGTATTCAACTTAGATTGGACAGTTATGTTGAATCATAGTAGATTATGCAGTGGTTGTAAATGTAGTTTTGAACTGCATATTTGAAACATCCAGTGTTTGAGATTTTATTGCACTCTTATTGAGTACTCAAGGAGTAAATACACTCGAAGAAGATTAATATCAACTATCATTATTTGATTTGTTGATATGCTATCACAAAGGGACTGTATACCACTTGTTAAAATTATGAAATCATGGCAATCAAAGGATTTGTATAGTTATGATACAAGTTACAATTAACTAATGAAATACTGTCATATTTGCTAACTGCAGTAACTTTATTACTCATTCTCAGGTCCTCTCCTGTGTTTGTCAAGTACGCCAAAAAAATGTTTCCTGTTGTTCAGTGGCATGGTGAATTCATTTGTGTGAGTCAGTGTTGTTAATTTTTTTTTTTTTTTTTTGAGATAGTAAGACTGAAACAAGAGTATGAATCACCTCTGAAATGCTTTCACACCCAAATGCCTCTGAACCACCACACACAAGCCTTTACAGTATTGTTATAAGTGCCTTTTATTTCAATACCATCTTGTCACCCAATGCTGTTTATGAGTTATTTATTAAATAAACTACAAAAACTGTCTGTGTCTTCCTGTGTGGATAGCTATGATGAAGATTTTCCTCTTTTGTGTAAATGCTCTCATTTTTTTTACAATAGTAAGCCAGAAACAGGAGTAATGACTCATTTAGGCTGAAGGCTAGAGGCATGTTCCAATGTTTTAAATATCATTTCTAAGGAAAATGAGGAGCAGTTAGATCAAATTAGCTATAAGTTCATACACAGTTAAACTATACATTAGTACAGTTGGCTACGCTAAGACACTATAAGGCTGCGTTCTCAGTACACTACTTACTTTTATTTAAACATGAACAATGTGATCCTTTACATATCCATGCCATGGTTTGGCTCATGAGTGATCACAAGTGTTTCCCTACTTTCAAAGGTTTATTTGTAGGGCTCATTAAAAACAGTTATGAAACTATAGAGATGAAATGAGAGTTGGAATCTGAACATGCAGCATCACATTATATTTGAGTTAAATTTATAATTACAAAAATAACAACAGTTTATTTAATGGGAGAGCATGCATGTCGAGCACTTAGCCTTCTAAATAGAAAATATGGAAATACATTTTGTTTCAAATAATAGAAATAAATAAATTATAAAAAACTATTTCACAGGTTGATGTAATTCAATTTTGGAGAACACATTTGAATTACTTTTATAGCCCATTATACAACTTTGCAGAAATTCAAGTGTATTCATGAATCACATACGTTAAAAAAAATGCCTCATTAGCTGTGTGATAATAAAGATTAGCTCATGCCTATGTGCCAACCGGAAGTGGCAAAAGTCATACCGGAAATGGTTGGAGTGAGTCTTCTTCCCCGGACGCTGTCAAACTATCTTTGTTGCGAGCTGTAAACAGGAACGCAAGTTAGAAACGTCGTTTTAAACCGACTTAAACAGGCTGTTGTAGCTACGTATCGAAACTAACGCAGCTGGTTGTGAAGGGAAAATGGAAGAAGACATATTAACGACGCTGAAAATATTGATAATAGGAGAAAGTGGCGTTGGGAAGTCCAGGTAGGCTCAAATCATCACCAAGAAACTGATGTCGTGGCTCACTGCTAACGTTAGCTAGCTAGCGTTAGCTTAGCAGCCAGCCGTAAAATGTGAGGTTCAGAGATGATGTAGCGTTTTAAAAACGATTCGGCTCTGATTGTGCTCTTCTTTGAAAACAAGCAGGCCTCATTTTGTGTCTATTATAAACTAAAACCAGGCTTGTGTGTGCTAGCTGTCCAGCTAACCTCAGCTAGGTGGTAGTAGCTGTGTGTGACATCATCTTTGCTAGCTGGAAGATGTTGCAATCGAGACCACTTTTCTGCCTTGTCCATGTGGTTTTACAGCCATGGGCGCTGACAGTTATGTAACTTGTAACTGCATGTTAGCAGATTAAAGTGAAGACATGATGAGAAGCAGCAGCAGCCCCTTTTTTGTTGTAAATAATTGTGATGGCTGTGCAAAGATGCAACTCCCACTCCTAATTGTATTTACTGTACTTGTAGAGCTTCTTTATCCAAGATCAAGTGGTTCACTTCACACATCGTTATGAACAACAAACATCTACATGCAATAGATTAATTTAAGAGTTCATGCTTGAGCGAGCTTGGTCTCTTTAGAGGGAATCAAGAGCTGTATGGCTCTTACCAAACAGTTGATTTTTCCAATATGTAGCAATCAGAGGTCCTTGTTAGCAACCACAAATCAGCCTGATATTCAAAGCAGAGTATAATGTTTTTCCCTACATTAGTGTGGAAATTTGTATTGTGTTTTACGCCAACAGAGAACTTGGTCAGGTTTGCTAGTCTCCATGACTGTGGTCCAGACTGCATGAAAGAATCCTGATAGCCAGCCTGAGCCATCAACCATCAAATTGCAAATTCTGGTATCAAGTACAGCGTGCCTTCCATAGTCATAGCACGGTACATAGGTAATGAGCTGCCCAAAGCTTTTGTTGTAAGCCTTTTCACAAGTCAACTGTCTGGCCAAAAAAAATCATCTTTCACTGCACACTGATGACCAAGCCTCGGGTTCTCAAAATAACAAACCGTAACATGAACCACAAAATCAGTGATCACAAGATTTTCAGCGTGATCAACAAGGGATCAGATGTTAAAAGGATTTGAGAATCCCCCTGACTTTACATCAGCTAAGTGTTCGCCCAGAAGGTTGTAAATAATCTGAACTGTTTGTACTAATTCATGTAGTGTTTCCACAGTGTTGGTAGCAATTTTTAATTTAAACCATTTATTAGTCCGACAATGGGAAAATTCCCATTCAGGCTACCTCCAGAAGGTGCCAACGCAGGTACGTGAGCATACCCCGGCCAGAAATCAAACCCGGGTCTCAGTGATGAGAGCACCGAATACTGGTCACTGCACCACCACACAGGGCAATTGTTACTCTAATGTTAGTTCTCTCTCCTCTGTTCATTTTTTTGGCATTATCCTATTTAGATAATTTACTGATTACAACGCACAGCTATAATTTGAATCTGGAGTCTGTTCCTGTTTTAGTTTTTATGGTAGACATGTCTTTTTTTCACATTTTCCCCAATAATGCTGGTCGATCGCTTACTACAATGGCAGCGCTGTATTGACTGAGCGCAGAGGAGGGACTGAGTTTATGCCAACACAATAACATAGACCTAGATTTGCTTATATTTCCAGAAAACAGCAGAGTTTGGTGGCCAGCTGCATGCTGCCTGCGAGTGCATCACCAAGGCCAAAGGCGTTTCCAAAAAGCAATTTTGTATTCTCATAAAATAGGCTTTTGCTTAATACAATAAACTAATTCAGACTATGATTAGTTTTAAATGTCATTATTTGAATAATCCTCAGCCAGTTGTGCTATTGTCAAGTAGCTGCACTGACTGAACTCAGTTTTGCATACAGATATGTAATTTATTTTCCCTGCAATCTGTAGAAGCCCTTAAATCATCAGGGAGATGTCTGCCTGGCAAGGAGAACCCAAGTTTTATTTTACCTGAACAAATGACCTACACAGAGCACATTTCTAACTTGGCCATCTCCAAGCATGGCTCATCAGACCCTTGCTCTAGCATCTCTCCTGATGGGCCATGAGGGGGAAAAAAAGAGAATTATACTTGGGTCAAGGGAAACGAGTGAGCTTATCCCCATCATCAGCGTTGTGATTAAGACCAATGCTCTTGATTAGTCATAGTTAAGAAATTAACCCTGTCCTCATCACTGCAATCTAGCAGTGATATCATCTGGACCTTGTAATGCAAGTGAAAGACAAAAGTAATCAATAGAAAGAGATAAGAGATACGGAATTTGATAAGTCTGGTGCCGCAGGATAGGTTATGCGAAGAGAGCAAATAGAACCCGATCCTACCCCAAAAGCTTGCTCAATCTATGTGGAATAGAATTACAGAAAAAGCCATTCTGCTGTGTTTGTTAGTGATTAGTAATGACTCTTAATATCATCATTTTCTTCTTCCTGTCAACAGCCTCCTGTTGCGATTCACAGATGACACATTTGACCCAGAACAAGCAGCAACAATAGGTGAGTAACACATGTGACCCTGGTAATAGAAGAGTAAAATAAAAATAAAGTTCTGTGCGTTAGAAGCTGGTGACACCTTAAAGATCATCATCTGTAGAGTCAATAGACAGACAGACAGAGTACTTTATTGCTTTGTCTAAACATACATACAGTACAATACAGACCCAAACCCAAAGGAATTATGTACAAATAAGGATTTTAAACTTCAATTTAAATTATTATGAACACATGTTTAGGTTATTCATGAAATGCACTTTAAAATGGGTGGTGTCGTAGAAAACATATAAGATAAGCCTTTATAAGATAAGATAAGCCTTTATTCGTCTCACAGTGGGGAAATTCACAATATTAACTCCTAATAAATGTACAAATGTAAGAGGACACAAGATAGGAAGCATATTTCAGTATACTGCAATCCAGTCCAACACCACCACTAATTACAACCTCCATAATAAAAATTTATTCAAATTAGTACTTGGATGGAATTTATTGCAAAAACTGGCAATTATAAGTTTCATAAAGTAAGAATATGTTGTACTGTGAGAAGCTATTGTACTGGATTTTAAAGGTGTACCAAATAAATGAGTGTACATTAATGAAAGATTAAATTTTAATATCTTTATATAAATAATAAATCTTGTAATCAGTGATAAACATTAATAAATCAAATGTCCCTGGAGCTAATACTGCAGTAGCTTGTCACTGAAGTTGAAGACGCCAGTAGTCAGACAGCTCACCAAATGCAAGTTCCAGTAATTGGCAGAGAAAGCTCATTAGGTCTGTCAGAATGTTTGTGCTGTCCAGTAATTTGTCTGCAGTTTATAAGAACTATAAATGACTACTGTAGACAACTATGGCTAATACATTCAGTTAAGTGGACATAAACTGTTCTTCATTCCGCTTCCTAGTCTGTAGGCCCTGGCGGATACTCTACATTGTACTGAACAACAGTCCACAAAATGACAGAACCCTTGCAGAGTTGGTCCAGACTGTGAAAATTTAGGTAGCAGCTATGAGTCAATTAAAATGAAAACCAAAGGTCTCCCAAATATGGTCTGGAGCAACGGTGCTGAAAGCTGTGAGAAGAGTAACAAATGTGATCAACTGATAATGAATGACAATGTAATGTTTCATTTTCATTTATAATTCTTTTTTTCTTTCTGTCTTCCTTTTTTAAAAAAAAATCTTTAATTTTATTTTTTTTTTCCATGGCAGCCTGAGCAGCAGAAACCCTGGAAACTCAAATATAATAATATGCCCATCTGCCATATCGCACATTAATTGATATTCAAATCAGGTATATTCTGTAAATTACACAGCCATAATTTTTATGTGAGTTGCATACCCAGTATTTATTCTAATTTAATGTAATTTAAAACAGAAATTCAAGGACTTTTTTACACTAGAATCAAAATAAAGCTGAGGCCACTGTACAGAAATTTAGCCTGTTAGGAGGTCTGTTGGGTGAGCAGTTGTCAAGCTGGGAGTAAAAGTTAGCACGATATCATACGCCCTCGTAGCCACAACACCGTTTGATTTATTTCAAACTTAATGAGGAGTTTTGAAAGAAAATCCTGCAGCAGACCAGGCTATTCATCTTATCTGGTGAGATGGTGAGCTCAGTGGTACATTATTCTTACAAGTGGAGGTTTTCCAGATTGTGGTGGATCTGCAAATGATCAGCTTCGGTATAACGGTATAACTCATTTCATGGACACACCTGTTATATTTTCAGGTGGCCTTGAAGCTGTAATAACCTTAGTGGATTTATATTCATCAAAGCATGCTACAGCTCAAAATGTATAATTTTATTAATGAGCTTGAATGTAATTTACCCAAACTAATGTTAACTCATGAAGAGCTTAGAGCTCACAATGCTGTCTTTGTCAAAACAACCAAGAGTGCAGATTCCAGAGGAGGTTTAAACGTTTTATTTGGGAACCTTTGCCAAACAGATGTCTTTATTGGAGTTAGGCCTCCAGTTTTTTTTGACTCAGGTTCCCTCAGATTCAGACAGAAATCACTTTTAATTCTGTATTCCTTGATTTGAATTGATGTCCATCCTTACCACCGAAAGCAGTTCAGCTGAGGTTGTATTTCCTCCCAGTGTCACATTAGCACACCGTGTGTTGGCCTAAAGGTATTAAATAGGCAAGAATTAAGCACAGTAACAGTTATCTTTTGGTTTTACTGAGGTTACAGATGACTAGTAACTCCTGGGTAGAGTCATTACAAAAGGTGAAAGAGAGATAACACAGGGTAATGTTGGCACCCCTTGTCGCCTATTGACAGCAGCTCTTATTGTTTTCAGTGTAGTCGGGTGTGTTGTGATGCTCTCAGTGTATTTATATCGTACAATGAATGGCTGTTTTTACACTCTGGCCCGCAGAGATCACTTCCAGCGGTAGTGGTGTCTTATGTTGTGACATGACAAACAGATGCTTTACTGTATGTTCTCAGGGAAAATCCTGTGTGACTTTGGGCTAAATTAAAGCAGGAGAGACCAGTTCAGGATCAGGTTAATGTTTCGTGTAAACTCCTCTCCACACGCATCTGGCAGAAGTATCCAAGCAACCCTACTAGACCAGAGGAAGAGCGGGTTGTTTTGATTGACTGTGTGAACCGACTATATATTTGTGTGCAAATGTGTGTGGTACACATACTGTATGTCGTATATCTTCGGTCTGTCTTCATGTCCCTTTTCTCCTCTGCTGTTTTGGCACTGAAAGCTCCTCAGTCCCAGATGTAAAAACAGCCCCATCAAAAGTGTACATTTCCCTGGTAAATCTGTCAGTGGATGCTAACACTTAGACAGACACTGTACACTGTGCACACTGAGACACTGCACAAAGGCAATAGACAAGATTTACTTGTTGAGGGAAAGGGGAACAACATTGTTATTTTCATGTAAATGAAAAGGACCTGGCAGGACTTTCAGGGGTGAATCATGGCTCTCTGAGCCATTTCACAGGTGGTGGATTTTTATTATTTATTATTTTAATACAGACCTGTAATGCTTCCAATTCAGGACATTAAACCACACCATCCCTTTGTGGTGCATATGAGTGCACTGTCACGCCATAATTTACGTAAATACAGGACATGAAATGGGCGTAAATCCAGTCTGACAAGCTGGGGTTAGCAAAATTTCACAAACACTGTGTATGTTTTTACAATTCATCATTGATAATTATAGTCTGTCGCCAAGATATAATATTCTTGGCAGTAATTGACTAAACCTGTGAGAGTCACCATATTGGGACTGAATCAGGATGAGGTAATCATGACAGCATGACTGATGGACTGGCTTTTCATTGTCTAGGTGTTGACTTCAAGGTGAAGACCATTACTGTGGACGGTAACAAGGCAAAGCTGGCAATATGGGTAAGTGACAAACCCTCTTCACTCTCTTCAGTAACACTCATTAAACAAAAATGTGGTGCTTCTCTGTCAGGCAGAGGGACTAGCTCAAACTCCTCCATGACTCCAAGCTGTTTATTCTCTCAAGTGGCCAGAAGATGGCGCTTATGTGACACCATTTCTGCTCACATGCTGGTTGAGGGACACAGAGGAGTCAGTCTTGTTGTTTATGTGCCCTGGTTTTCCTTGTGTTTGAGCCACTGGTTTTTCCTGCCAGTGTGTCCAGTAATGCTGAGCTGGTTGTGTTTTGCAGGACACTGCAGGACAGGAGCGCTTCCGAACCCTGACGCCCAGTTACTACCGCGGTGCCCAGGGAGTCATTCTGGGTAAGCCCAAGCTGTTGACGCCATCATTGCTCAAGCATGTGTGCGTGGTTGTGTGTGTGTGTGTGCGTGCCCTTTCAGAGTCAGGCCTCTGGTTGTAAAGAAAGTGATGGCTTTTCATCCTGTGACCCACACACACGCGCACACTCTGGCCTCTCTCTCTGGAAGTTAGTTTATACCCTTAAGTCAGACTCCTCATATGGACATCCATGTACAATATGTATATGAACACACACATATGCTCACACAGGAACTAGTGAAACCTCTTAAACAGACTTCCTCTGCAGCCTATGGTTTCTGACCTCTCTAATGATGTGTAGAAACACAAGGCGCCTTGCTGTAGCACTGGGATTATGAGTGCTCCCCATGTGATACTGTCACAGAGGACGTCAATTCTTTTAGTTTTATCAACCATAGGGTTTTTAGTTGATGCTACATAATTGATTTTATTTTTGTTGTATTATTTTCAAAAGTTAAAATAACGCAGGATTATGGGGAGTAAGATTTTATTCGTTCTGTGCTTTGCATTAAAAAAGCAATTAAAATGCTTTTAAATTCAAGGCCTGTTAGAATTAATTACTCTTGATGTTTTAAATTTAATATCATACTCTTTCTTTAGGTCCTGTATGTGCACATAAAAATATTATTAATGCAAGACAGTCCATTGATTAAAATAATTTTATAATATTCTAATACATTTATTCTCATGCTGCAAAATTGTCCTATTACTGTCTGATGTATTCAGTGATGGAAAAATCTAGAAACAGTGCCTTTCCCCCAGGAAATGTACAAGGTGTGTATGTGTTTGCCTTCATTCTGAGTGTGTCTCTTGTTTGGCACAGTGTATGATGTCACACGACGGGAAACCTTCGCCAAGCTTGACAACTGGCTCAATGAGCTCGAGACATACTGTACAAGGAACGACCTCGTGAAAATGCTTGTGGGAAATAAAATCGATAGGGTGAGTGCGCTTGTGGTTGTGTATGAAATGTTTGTGTTCCCACTGAGGATAACAAGATTGGTTAATTAGAGAGGAGCAGCACATTATGAGTTTTGAATCCAGCTTGTCACACGCTGTTTTTGCCTCTGCTTCAGCGGATGTGACCAAAGAAATTCATCATCAGACTCCTGATTCATTGATAATTGATTTTTGATTCATTTTAATCTGCTCTTTAGACACACTTTAATATTGTTCTTATGTATGTAGAGATGCAAAAGCTGGGATATACTGTGACTTTGCATGAAAATATGTTCCGCATAAGAGGAAACTAAATTGCCAAAAATAAAAGAAATCTGTCTTGCAGCTGGTTGATAAATTACAGAATTAAATCACAGTGTCAGACCTACTTTCATAATTTTGGCAGCAGGTCCATTACCAGGATACCAGAATCAGTCAGTGGGGATAAAAATGCCCACTAAGTAGAGCATTATGAATTTATTATGTCCTGTTCTTTGTCTGTGAAAATCACTTTTCCTCTCTGCCCCGTGACGACCACAGTAGCTGACAGCTCCGCCCGGGAGACCTCAAAAAAGCCATTACCTCTCTTTTGTTTTAGGAAAACCACGAGCTAGACAGGGCAGAAGGGCTGAAGTTTGCAAGAAAACATTCCATGCTTTTTATAGGTAAGTCAGGAGGATTCCCTGCTCTACAAAGACCTGCTGGGCATGAGTTACAGCAGACTATTACACAGGGGAAACAGCTTTTGAAAATAACTATCATACTTGCTGAGGAATTTTGCATAATTCTATATATAAAACAGGCTTCATAGATCATCTTCCATGTGCGCATGTTTTTCACTGTACGTATTTTTCAGATTTGTCAGTAAAGGACTACTTAATAGGGTTGAAATGACTTCAAGTTAAACACCTAGTTTTTATCTTCATTAAGTACTGAAAAATGTGATTTTGCAAGTGTTTAAAATGGAAAGATTTCATTCTGATCTTTCCAAGTTTTCCGAGACCTTTCCCAAAGTATTAATTTTGATCTGTTTTTTTGAATAAGATTTATCTTTTTATTCTACAGTTATTACTATTCTAATATTTCTGGATATTCTCTTGTTGGGGAGCCGATGTTGATTATAATCGCTAATAATCTAGTAAAGGTCACTATTAGTGTCTGGGGTTGACAGTTATTGTAGAGACATTTTCCACCACTCGTATGTCACATTCTGCCGAGCCCAGCAGATGATGACATCAAGCTGCAGACCTTAACAGTTGTTAGATCTGTATCTCATCTTTTCTCTCCCATTTCCATGCTCCTCTTTTAATCCATCTCTCATCTTCATTTTTCCTTGTTTCTTGTTTTTCCCTTTTCTCCTCTCCTTTATATCTGTCCCTGCCCCTTTGCCTCTCCTCATCCCTCCTTTATTTTTTTTCCCCCTCTACACACTGTTCTTTCAGAGGCAAGTGCTAAGACCAGGGACGGTGTTCAGTGTGCGTTTGAGGAGCTGGTGGAGAAGATCATCCAGACTCCTGGCTTATGGCAGAGCGAGAACCACGGCCGAGGAGTCCAGCTCACCGACGAAGATGCGGGAGGCGGAGGCTGCAGTGGCTACTGCTCCCTGGTCTAGAAGACACACACATATGCCAACACATTCACACACAACATGTTCAGACATACACACAAGCAAACACCACACACAGTGTCACACACTCAAAACACAAGCATAGACACAAACACACACCCCCTCCCACTGTGTGATGTCCTGAGCTGAGCTCCCTCCTCAGACATGAAGGCATTGGAGGTCTGACCGTCTCCCCTCTGCTGAGCTGTAAGGGTTGACCGTCCACACACCCTACCTGTGTTCACACAGACACTACTTTTTTGCACACTTTCTAATAACAAACGCTGCGCTAAAATGCTAAAATGCAGCTCAGCCTTCCTCTTAATGGAATTTGAGTGAGTTTTCTCTCCTCTGTTTTGTTTTGAGTTACAGTTTTGTGGCAGTTTTCAGGACCTTGGTCAAAACATTAACCATTCTTGCTTCATACATACTGTATGATTTAGTGATAGCAGTGCAGTGAAATAAGTACAAAAGAATAAACCAAAGTTAGTCAAGCACATGACTAAATCTCTGAAGTATGGTAATGAGAATGGAAAAGTCGTTTTTGACCAAGGGTTCTCTCTTGTCTCCAGCATGCTTATTGTCCTCGGAGCACCTTGCCTTAGTGAGCACATCTGTACCAATGCAGGGCCGACTTGTCTGCAGTGTTTGTCTTTCCTCTGCTCTGTCTTGCGCTTGATCCTGATCCCACCCCTCAGACTCTCTGAACCATATGCTGCTTATGGAGAAGCTTATCAAGCCAAGCCATCTTGTATTCTATCTCACCAGTCTCAGTCAAGGTTTTGGATCATGTGTCTCTGTTGTCCACACAACTGCCTCATTTCTTCAGTATATAATAGAGTTACCAAGTGTCTGGAATGACATTTTACTACTTTTTATTGACTCGGACTTCAAACCTTTGGTGTGTTTTGAAGAGTGCATAAATCAAAGAGATTGGCACCAGCAAGCTTTCCACTGGGTGCAGAAGAAGAGGGAACCTCTTAAAATTGCACGCCTTTGTTGTAACGAGTTGCTTTAATGGAGTGCAACTTACTGGCACTCCCTCACTCAGACAGATAATATCAGTAATATCACTACCACTGCTACAGTCTTTCATATACACCCCTTTGACTGGACAGAGACAAAGGAAAAGTGTTCAATATTAGACAGGGCAGTGAGTCATAAGGGTGTTTCCACTGAATTTGGAAAAAATCAAAGAAAAAGCTGTGTGCTCCACATTGCTGATGGATTTTGCAGTACTCCTATCTCTGTGTTTGTATCTGAGCAGCAGTTATAAATGTACTGTACCCCCGACCTCTGGCCATGTTTGTAGTATTCGAGTGCTGATCTGGGAAATGTAGTTCCGAGGAATTGATCTTGTACCAGGGATGGTGAAAATGACATGGATTCAAGCATGTCTTGTCACAAATTGATTTTTTTTTTTTTTTTTTATCTCTTTTTAATTGCATGGGAAACTCTGCGTGCCATTCTTTCGTGTTTGTTTGTCCAGCGAGCAGCCTCCGGAGGCTGTTTACTATAAACTTTAACTTATATTTAGCTGAAAATAAAGCATTGCATACAGGTTGTACCATTTGAATTGAATGGTATGATTAAACAAAAAGGAAGTAGGCTTTTACTTATTAAACTGGTATAGCTGTCTTTTTTTTTTTGTTCAGCAATATGTTGAAACATGTATACCTTTTGTAAATTGTGTGTATTTTAGGAATTTGGTGGGAAACTCCTGTATGAATTGTAAAGCTGAATGTATACATATTTCACTAAAAACCGCCCTATGTATTAAACTAAATAAAATTCTTTTTTAAGTGAATATATTGGTTTTTTTAATGCAACTCCAAGCTTTGTCGTGGAGCTGTTGACGTCTTTAAGTCGAAGAGCCAAGTGAAGAATAAAACGAATAATAAGCCTTTTTTAGTCATCGCTCTAATGTCCAAGTTCATAACTCTGCTGTCATCGTTGCCATGTTGGAAATGTCACTGTTAGGTGATGGGTTTTTCACTCAGCGCCCCTCACATTCCTCTGTCCTCAGAATAAAGACTTGTGTTTAAACAGTGTCCGAGGAACCCTCAGACCCCAGACGTGTGATCTATCTAAATCATCTTTTTGGCAGACGGCTCAGGAAACACCACCGCAGCCATAACTCACTCTACCAGTGCTTTAACTGGGATGTGCCTAATTCCTGGGCGATTATGAAAGGGCCGGGGCTGGCAGCGAGAGCGAGGACTCTTACCTTGTAGCATATCCCTCATCTCCTGCCACAGTCCAGGCAGCCGTCTGGAAATATGTCTCAGTCAAACAACAACGGAGGCACACAGCGTAATAATGCCTTCATGTGGTCCAACCATGTGCTGAGCTGTAGTGCTGCTGTTTCCTCATGCCTCCACTGGAAAAACATCAACTACTCAAGGGGCTGAGCTGACAGATTCTATATTTTCTGAGAATAATTTACAAAGCTGGTCGCCTCACATTCCTTTTATCGCCGCATTGGGACAAGTAGGGCAGTGTGTAGTAGCCTTCCTAACATCCTTCCACTCACTGCCCTTTGAAAACTCAACAATGTGTATTTGGTACACTGGAAATGTCATTTATTGCAGAACTGACTCTAGTAAATATTGAAAAATTGCCATCACAATTTGGTGACAGTTCTGTGCCCAGCAATATTAATGTACAATCATAGGAAGAGGAGATCATTACTTTTGAGAATACGGCCCCTCGAAACATTTTTGCTTGATAAATGATTTAAATGATTCTCATCAGTTTTGGAATTTGTCCTTTTTTGATCAATTAATCACCCAGTCATTTTAGCTCTCTGATAACTACAACATAACAAAGTTCTTGAGATTAATGGTATGTCTCCCTTCAACATGTGGCTCTCATCAGCAAGTAAACATTGTTTCAGAAAAGTAGCATGTAGAGCAATGGCATCCAACCTGGGGTCCCATCCCTGCTGGCATCAAGAAGATTAGCAAGGTAAAAAAGTATAATTGAAAAGTTACATAAAATTATATTTATTTCTTCAGATATTCCTCTAATATTTTGGACATTTTTTTTCTTTAGGTAAGTTTGACCTCTTCAAGCCTCTGACACTAAGCAAGACTTCGACAGGTAGTTCACATCTGCATGTTCACAATGACAGTGTTAACATGCAGATTTTTAGTAGGTATAATGTTTACCATGTTCACCATCTAAGTTTCTCAGGTCAGGAGAACACCAATGTCAGCGGGCTTCTGCCTCTGAGGACTACAAATATCAGTGAACATTTTCATGGCAATTCATCCAACAGTTGTTGAGATGTTTCAGTCTGAACCAAAAATACATGCAACTAGTAGCAACAGAATTTTTCACTGATATATAGTGCTCTTTATTTTCTAGACCATAGACTCCCCCTGGCTGCACAGCAACAACTAAAAAAAGGAAGTTTGGCTGTTGTGGAGATGGAAGGGAGGACTAAACACTCTTACACATCCAGACTCAGGAACGTGCCAAACTCCCAGAGCACTCGTGTCCTGCCCCACCTCGCTGCCTCAGAAGCCTGCGAGCTGCTCTGCAGGGGCAGCTTGATGGACTGCGTTCTGTCTTGCTGTCTGTGTCTGAGCCTGCGGCCAGGCGCTGAGCTCGCCGAGCAGATCTGGCTCTCATTAACGCAGTCTTGTCTCCCTGCTCCTCCTCCGCCCGCCACGGCGGTGGGGCCGCATGGATTAGCGTTCAGACGAGCCCCTCAGGAGAGCCGTCATGCTGTCATGTGTAAAAATGTTACGAGACGTCGGGCATCGTTTCATAAGGTGTCGGGTTCCCGGACGTCACTCACTTTGTCATGCTCATTGCCGGTTTGCTATCAGGTAATTGTTTTGCCATGCTGACTTATGAGAGCAAAGAAGAGAGTGAGAGGATGATTGGAAAGATCGTCCTCTGCCACAAGAGTCTCAACAGTATATTGTAGTGAGGAACTAAAACGTTTGCCATAAGGTCAACAGTGTGATAATGAGAATGTGATAGGGCTGGGTGACACTGAGAGGAGCAGCAGACCTTCTCCCAGTTCACTTTAACAGAGTTGTTGGACAAGAGAGCAGGGCCCTCAGGTCCTGAGGTTGAACCTTCACAAACATGCTCAAACTTCTCTTTCCTTTCTCTCCAGATGACCTTCCTCGTTCTGGGCAAAAAAGACTTTGAGGCACCTGTGGGTCTGCAGACTGTTTCACTGTTTATGTTCTGAGGTGAGGTAGAGGAAAATGCCCCTTTGCTCCCGTTCTTTCCTTCCTCCAAAGCCAGCCAAAGCCGAGCTCTGGCCTCTCTTAGGTTACCCTCTGAGCACCAGAAGGCCGTGAGGTAATGACCAGCACGCCCAGAACTGATGGCTCTGTCACTGCAGGTGGAAACACTTTGATTATGTGGAACCTTGTGTTTACATATTTGCACCCATTTACATTTAGACCCTTTGACATTTCATCAGGGAGCGGGAGCGTCCTGTTACAAGACTCTGATCTGTTTTGAGCTGTGTGGCCTCTGTGTCCTTTGGGTCACAGGGATGTCAGTCAGGCCTTTCTCGTGACTCACTATGACAATCCTTGAACCTTCTTGTGTGGGCCTGGCTGATGTATTTGTTATATTAAATAATATATAAGCTATGACACTACCTGGCTGCTCATAGTGTTGAACGTACAGAGTAAAAACATGTTTGTGAAAGAAAGACACAGGGCCTAAGCTACATCCTCAGAAGAAACAGGACTGTGTGTGTACCCATCAATCACACCAGGCCCCTATAACTTAATAAGAACAGACCTCGGGTAAGCAGGAAACCTTCATCCTTGTTTGGTGTGAACCTCTGGCCTCAGATCCATGTAAGTCAATTCAGCTAGCAATAGAGCTGTAATCGAGTTTCCTCATATTTGATACTCTGTCAATCTAATTTAAACCTAAATGATAGTATTGTAACCCGCTCTTGTTATTTTCAAAAACATGGCGCCCTGTGCACATGCCCCAAAGAAAGCAGGAGACAGGGACTCCTCACCCTCCAAGAGAAAACTCCTCTCACCGCGGGGGTTGCTTTCATCCCGGATTCGGGTTACTGTGGCAATAAGCACGAGATTCGAAGACAGACCGGGGCTGCAAAACGGAGAAACAAAATGGAAGGATGAGTAACTTCATTCATCATCTTGCCACCCATAATTCCCCTTGTTCACGGTGCACACACCCCGGGTGGTGTATCTCTGGCCACACGCCGCCTCTGCCCCTCAGATCCCGTGACTGTGTCATCATTCAGTGTGTCAGGACGCGCTCATGCTACCACTACAACATGGAAGCAAATGGCCGTGTATCAGACCATTGGCTTCTATAATAAACTAATCACTTTGTATCAACACGGCTGGGTGTAAGCTTTCCACATGCCTCAAACGTTTTCACGGAGCGGCTGCATGCTTCTGCTGCCTTGCTTCGCTCCGAGTGAGAAAAAAAAATCCACATTAATAAACTCGATTTTGGGTGAGATGATTGGCATGTATAGAAACAAATTCATTATTTTGTATAAATAATCTGTCCCCTGTGTTGTAATTGCGCTGCTTATTTTTCTTTGCCAAGCTGATCTCGATTTTGGGGTCAGACCAGAGAATTTGTTGTAAACCACCAAGACTAAAGACCCCAATTTCACCATCTTTGAAGAGAAGAGGAGGTCTGGAAGGCCCTGGAAGATCCGTTGTTTCTTCATAGAAGCTGTTTTTTCTGTGGACCAGACCTCAGCCTGGCAGAGTTCAGAGGTCGAACCTTTTGACACTTTCTTCAGGTCTTGCAGGGTCTTCTACCTTGAGGCCTTAACCTTATTACGGGTCCACATTACCTTGTTTTGTCCCCTGATCGTTTGCAGTCTTTTGTGCCCTGGATGTAACCCGAGTTTGGTTTATTACTGCAAACCACAGGAAGCTCGGCCTCTTTGACTGTATAGTGGACAATTGAATTTGAAAACACAAAACCGACCTCTGCCTCTCTCACCCTCCCACCAGCAAGCTTAAGTCAAATAAAGCTCCCTCCGAGGAAATCGTACCCAGGTCACACAAACACTAGATACTTCACAAGTACGTGGGTTTCATTTAATTCAGACTGCGTGTACGCACCAGCCACTTTGTCGCAGGATTTCCTTTCAATCAGATTATGTAGAATAACAGAGGCGTGACAAGTGTTTTGTAATCACATAGCTTGCAAAAGCCATTTAGTGGGGTTCAAGCACATTTGTGTCTGTCTAATGGTCTTAACGAGGACATTGTTTGATCTCTGGTTACTCAAAGCTACTTACAGATCAAGACATGAGGAAATATGACTTTTCATCACCGTGGCCCAAAGTGCACGTTTAAGTTCAAGCTCAGCTTTGTTGTCATGTGCTGAAGAGATAAAAACAATGGCAAAGTTGCAAAGAAACTACAATTTAGGCCAAACAGATAGTATAGATCAAAATGGAAATATTAAGCAATATTCAGAGATTTATGGGTTTTATATTCCACAAAAATGTTTTGTTTGCTATATATTCTGTAATGCTCAGCCATACAAAGACATATGTAGTATCTACAAAGGTCATGAGGTCACCTCATCAGTTAGAGTCATGGGTCAAGGGTTCCCTTAGGTCTTGAAGTTGTTATAGTAACTGTGTTATTTTTATTTTTTAGGATAACTATTTCTTTTTGGCATAATATTTTAGATTATTAAAGGAAATGCAAGCAAGTTCTGGTTGTAACTCACTTTTAACTAAATATGTAGGCTGGCAATTGTGTTGTGTTTGCAGGGCGATGCTGTGGAATTTCGAGAAGAACTGCTTTTGATTGTTTGTTTCAGATGTCAAAGGAAACCGACACCTTCAGATGCCTCACACTTGCTATCCAGATGTGCATGCATGGGGCCTTTCCTTCAGGCCTGCCTGCGTGCAGTGGGAGCAGTGAGCTGTACTGGTAGCTACAGCACTGGTGGGTGGCTATTTTGTCTACACCTCACCACCTCCTGCTGCAGTGTGGCTCACGTTATTACACCGACTGCGGAGCTCTCTTCTCGTCTTGTCTTGCTATACACCGGCTCTCACAAACACTGTGCCCAGAGTGAGCTTGTAATAAAAGACCAACCCTACAACCCCTTCCAAATGCACACCCCACCCCATCCACTTCCACCCCGCTGCTGCTTTGTGCCCTCCTGGGGGTGTGGACTGATAGTGTAACAGCAGTGTGTGGGTGTAGCATGACTGTTTCCTCACAGCTCGGAGCCCGGAGTGGCTCCCAAATTCACTTATGGCACTGGATGCCTGAGCTCGGTTTCCCAGCAGGCAGCGGTGCTGCTGTCAAATATTTACATTCATCCAATCAAGCAGCAGACAGTAGCTCATACGTATACATTTCAGTGAGGTCATGAGCTGCCATCCATTACCGCCTCCACTGAGTGGAGATCAAGGACTGGCCCCTGTCTCCAGAACGGACCAGATTTAAAAAGTATTGTGGATCTTCCTCTATGTTTCTGGTCCGACATTAACACAGCTGCTGAGTTCCTGCTGTGCTCCGAAATGGACATATGGATCTGAATGTTCCCTCCAGAGATAAATAAAGCATCTTATCTCATTCGCTTTCTTGTCGAGAGCTAGATGAAGAAACTGATATCTCTCTCATGCCTTTGGAATAAATACGAAGCTACGAGCAGCCTGGCTTTGTTTAAAGGGGACAGCAATTTGTGATCCATATAAAAACTGAAGTGCAAAGACAACAACCTGTGTTTTTGCAGGTTTCTTCATTTCAATCTTTGTGGTAAGCTGAGCCAACCAACTGTTGACTGCAGCCTTATATTCGCAATGAAATGAGTCAGAAAGACACACTTACGCAAAGAGATAATAACAGAAGACAACACATGTATTATTGTTCTGAGCTCCGTGTAGTCCTCCCTCTTGTGTCAGACACATTTTTGTTTCAGTACATAAGTTTTGACTGAGCTGATTTGTCTCCTTAAATACAAACCAAATGGGCCATTAGGCTTTCTTTCAGTTGCTATATCTCACTGGCCTCCATACTGACTGCGGCTCAGCCAAACTGCCGCGGGTGCAAAAATTATGACAGTTGTCTCAGGTGAACGCTGTAATATTTACTTTCTGTCATGACAACACCGAAGTTCTAAGTTGTACATAGCGTTGGTCGGGTGCTCCGAGATGGGATCTGGAACAAACTGCAACTCCATGCAGTTTTTTTGGACTTAGTCAGCAGTTAGGCCTTGTGTCACGAAATCACGCTTTGAACACGTTCTGCTGTAGTGTGAATACATCTTTCCATGTCTGCATGACTCTTGTTACTAATGCTGATTCACAGAATGGCTTGAAATGAAGCCTGCAACGGTCACAGCCAGAATGACTATATACAGTACGTCTTCATGCGGTGGTCTCACAGCCATCTGCACCCAAAAACAGCAAAAAAGCATCATGATTGGACTTAGAGGAAGGATTTGAGAGTGTTGCACAGCGTGTGCTCTGCAGGCTGTGAAAGGACCATATTTTCCAAAGGCCATGGGAGGTCTCTCACACTCTTTGCCAAATGGTGCTAAAGCCTCGCAGAGGGCTATAAAACGCTACTGTACACATCACTGAGGTCTCCTTCAAGGCAGATGAGGCACGGCTGAAGATGAGGCTGCCACATCTCCAACAAGAGGAAACCCTGCAGAGGTCCGCTCTAGAAGTTGGACTTGGTTTTGGAACCGAAGAGTCTGGTTTGGCCGGCGCTCGTAGCCCAACTGTGAGTATCAAATGCTGTATGTCCAGGATTTGGGAGGAACTGATAATATTTTTTGATGAAATTTTCCTACCAAACATCCAATAAATAAGCAACTCCAGAAATCCACAAATCTCAACAGGCTGAAATCCCTGTAATGACACGAGTTCCTTCTGTCTGGCTCGCCTTGAAAAACCTAATCTAATCCATTTGTTATACCAAAAATCGTAAAATTATTACAAATCCAGCCATTTGGCCAGTAACGCTTGTTTTTCCAAAATACAATGATGTACCTTTACAACCCGTCTTCACTGTAATTTCCTGCATTCTCCATATTCTAGATGTTAAATTGATCATACATTGAGTTCCAGGCTGCATTAAAGAAGGGGCATTAGGACTTGTGGTGGATCTTGCAGTTAGAGATGTCAGTGCTGTAAAAAGGTGCATGTTGTACTCTTCACCTCCTCAGTGTTTTTGACACGATGATGAAATTGCATCATTTGAACAACTGGCCTGTAGAAAAAAAGAAAAAAAAAAGATTTTCAGTGCAACTTTTCAAATCCAGAACTTGTTGTCAAGAGAGACAGATTTGGTTTGGAGACACAAGTTTGGTTGAAACCCAGTAATTTTTAGTGAAACATTGTCACCAATGTTCCTCACAGACATGCAGCTGTTCATTAGTCATAAAATAGGGAAATTTTAGTCCACTACTAACAAAGAAATGTCTGTCTGAACAACGTATTTTAGTTAAAGTAGCAAAACAGGAACAGTGTAAAAGAAAGGAAGAACATTTACTAAAGTACATAAGCATGATCAGAAAGATGTGCCAAAAATATCAAATGTAAAAGTACTCAAGGAAATTGGCAGAATTTTGTATTATATCATGGCATTACTGTTACTTGTCTATTAACATACAGTAAGAGCTGCATTTTATCTTGTAGCTGGTCCAAGTGAAGCTCATTTCACCTACTTAATGTGCTGTTGAGTATAGATTCATATATAGCAATGCACCATAGTACTTTATAAATTCATCATATGTTTAGTGAGTGAAACACTAATTTACAATGCAACTATTAATCACAGCTGTCAGATGAATGTGTTCAAGTAAAAAGTGCAGTATTTCTTTCAAATGTAGTGGAGTAGAAGCATAAAGTTGCATCGCATGAAAAGACTCAATAAGTTAAGTAAAGTACTCGAGTACATTTAATTGGTTACTTTCCACTATTGTACTGTGATGTTGACAATGCACCAAAGGTGTTGTCACCTGTTTACACATTTTACAATTTATTCAGCTCTGTTGAAATATATAATTTTAAGCACAATATATTCTGAATTGCAGTAAATAGTTAATGTGACTATAATTTATCTTTATTGAATTTGGCACAACTCATTAATTAGTCTTATTGTGCAGCACTGTGCAGCTGCAACTGCACAATAAGGATGTTTATGAATTAATGCATCGCTCTGAAGTGCATGAAGCAATTTCAATAGCCTGAAATATGCTATGGACAAAGATGCCTTGAATACATCTTTTAAGAGGGTGATATGAAATAGAAATGTCTGCAAAGAGACTGGATTTGGTGTCAATGCAATCAAACGTATCTGATCTCAAAATGCCAATGTGTAACTTTACTTTCTGTACCTCCACCTTGTATATGTATCACCAAATCCGAAATGTCAGAAAAAAGGTTTGCCAGTAAACACACCACCAGTATTAAACTTTAACATCTGACTCAGCTGATGAGCAATAACCGTTGCTTTCCATTGTGGTTTACGCACCGTGAAAACACCACTTCGATTGCAGATGGCTGAAAGATGTGACTAATAGTTCGCTCGTTACGTGCATGAAATTTGGTAATTTTCAAATTACAGCCAGTGAATGAAGATAAATTGGTTGCACATAGGCAGCATAAATATAGATGAGACAGAGTCTGATACTATTTCTCAAGTGTGGTGATCCAGCAGAGGCATAACTTGAGACAAATAATCACTCCTCCCAACATTAATGGGCTGTGTGAAGACAGATTGAGTGTTTGATTGAGCAGGCAGTCAAACCAATCCTCCTAACTTATCTTTACCCAGCAGCCCCGTTCCCGTGCTTTCTGGACAGGATTGGATGTCTGATAAATGTCAGCACGCCGCGGAATAGTTGCAGTGAGTAAAGTCGTAACCTGACTTCATCAAACTGCGAATCACCCATAACAAGATCGTGAATCCAGACAGCCCCACTCCACGATTTTACGCCTAACATGTGTATATATTTTTCTGATGCGGGGGAGAAGGAGGAGGGGGAAAAAAAATAGAAATAAGAGTTCCATAACTAACATCTGGAGGAATGGGCTCCTGTGTTGTCTGTGTGTGCCCATTCGATTCCAGATTTATGGTAACATTACAGTTTTGGCTCCGGCCGCGTGCTTGAGCAATGTGAGGCCTATTTATTCGCTGGCCTTCAGAACTGGCTGCCACACTGATGCCATGCTGCCTGCCAGGTCTACAGCCTCTCTCTCTGTCTCTGTGTCTCTCTCCCTCCACCTCCCTCTATGTTTAAATATCACAATATGCTCTTATAAAACGGTAAAACGTGTGTGTGAGTCTTTGTTGAATGCTTCTCCGTTCTGTAATGCCATCCTTTTAAAATATGTCCGGGGAGTTTCGCTGGGTCTGGACACCCGGAGGGCGGCTTTGTGTGGAGTTTTTCCATGTGACGACGAAGGAGACTGGAACCTGTCCACCTTTCACACACATGTACATACAGTATACACATCCACCCTGCACAGGCAGACATGCGATTGAATCCCGCTCAGTCTGTCAACAATGTATCTTTGTGTTCCCAAGCACAAAGTGTTAACGTGAGAGGACCTTCCAGTCTCTCTCCAGGCCTCGCTCGCTGCCAAACCACATTCCTCCGGCAGCTGCCATTTCTTACATCTGCTGCATTGACGTGGTTTCACTTGACTGTAGTGAGGAATTTATTTAGCTTTTCTGTGATGAAATATTACACAGAGACACCAGGCCCTGCTCTCCTCTATGTCTTATTTGTGATCCCCCGGCTGTCATTATGTTATGAGTGGTTGTGGCTTCTGTTTTACTCTGCAGTGCCGCTGCTGCTACAAGTCATGCCGGCTGGTGGAAATACTCTCTGCCCTCATAAGACTTCCAGCAGCGTCCTGACGCTGGCTCTAAAACACTGTGTGGGAGCAATTGATTAGAGAGGCCCCAGAAATGACACTTTAATCCCATATTTATTAGTCATTAAGTTTTGCCAGTCAAGTAAATAAGATTTATTTAAAGAGAGGTTTTTAACTAAAGTAATATGATGCTTCAAGATTAAGAATAATATCAAACTGGCAGGTTTGATATTATTCTGGCAGGCCCAATTTTGCACTTCTCCTCTGCTGTACAGAGCAGCTTAGCCTCTTTTAGCTCATTGTTTTGGTTCTCAGGCCCACACCTTTAATGTCTTGGTTTACCTCAGTGAGAAAGTTCTGATAAAGCCACTCTATGCTGCAGTTACATACAATAATGAACTTTTTTGAAATTGAAGAGAAACATTATGTTCTAAGAGAGAAAAAAGACCTAAAATAATTGTAAATTTAGTACTTACATTCATCACATGATCAGAAATTTGACATTAAAAGAATGCTAATATTGCTCCATGTCTGATGGTTGATCTAAAAAGGTATCCATTTGGCAACACCAAATCAACAGATATCAACTGATATGATGATATTCTATTGTGATTGGTGTGTTGTGTTTGTTGTACTGCCCCAGTTGGCCAAAAAAGTTATGACTATAAAAATTGAATACTGTGTTATAAGGCATTATTAATAGTTTACACTACTTACATGTGCTTAAGGGGTATGAATGGTTTAAATATGCCTGAATAAACTATTTTGATTGTGCTTATATGTGCTTAGAAGTATGTTTGTAGCCATGTACCAATGAGATGAAAGTGGCAAAAAAGGTAGTAAGTGGACCTTGAGTTGAGATTACTTTATCACACACACTGACCCCAAGGTGTAAGATGAAATTTCATGTTATAAAGGAGTTATTGCCTGTTTATACACCACTTATAACTGTCTCATTTGAATGCATTAGATGGTCCTCCATTCTGACTTCTTTCTCACCGGCCCTGTGAACGTGCAGGGATGATCCGGCCACCTCGGTGAGGCACTGTCTGTGCAGACTGGAAAACTTGCAAGGTTCCACTTTCTTTAACAGGCCAATCCATCAGGCTAAAACCAACATTTCAGTGCCTGGTTGAGGGCAAACCTCTCACGAAACGGGCAGTCCTATCAGCTTTGGAGGATGAACTCTGGAAGGCAAAGTGGCTCTGCTGGTGACACCACAGAATGCGAAAACAGCAATCATGCAATCATGGCATACGCCACTGCCATGAGTGTTATTTTTGAATTATGCTGCCTCAGCGACTGGCAACACCCAAAGTTCATTCACAGGAGCTGAAATAAGACTGCAATGAGAGGTTTCCTCCAATGCAAAAATAATAGCTTTTTGTACGGAAATATTTGAAACATCATGTCCATGACCTTTGTCTGTACACCAAGTCCTCTAGAACACTGAGTCCTCAGGATGCCAATATAATCAAAAGCTTAAAAAAAATCTCTCGTTCTATATATATAAACAGAAAAACAAATTATGCAATATTCTTTTCATAATTTTTAGCCTTTATTGATGGTGACAGTCCACTTAAGCACTTGGCCACCAGGACATCATTTTGACTAAATATTCTTAAATCAAGGTCCACTTACTTTGCATTTGTCTTTCAATCATCCCACATGCTGTGACATGACCGAAGTTCTATACATTGCTCATCTTATGACAAATGAACAAACTGATGAAGACCATGAAATGTGGACAAAACTATTGGAAAAAAAAAAACCATTGTGCTATGAGCTGTAATTCTTCATTCAAGTCAAAAAACTACTTTCACGCTCACAGCATATTTTTTCATAAAAGGAAATATGATTTTCATTCATTTCATTTCATTCCTTTAATCATCCTGTGACTTCTCAGATTTTACTCTTGACCTTATGCCCAGCTTAGACCACAATATAACAGCACTATGTCACGGTGTGACTAATTTAAAACTGTGGCCAACCATGGTGGGAAGGAGTGAAAAAATCCAAGATTGTTTACTAGTAATTGGCCAATGTGAATAAAAAATAGAGATGAAAAGGAGCCAAGTACAGCCAGAGCTGAGGATGCATTTCAGATCTTAGGCACTGACTCTCGTTGGCCGGCCTTTGGACCTAAAATGAGATGCATTACACTTTGGTGGGGTTGCATCCCTTGAAGCCAGCAATGTGTTTTGTGAGTTCCAAACAATGACTGTGAATGAGCTTATGTCTGACTGAAATAAAAGAGGAGTTCCAAACTTTCTCAGGCTAATTTAAAGCACTGAAATACAAAGATGCTAACTATCATCGAGGGATTTCATGTGTATATGAAAATAGATATGACATCTTTACTTTTGTTTGCGCCAACACAAGTGAACGAACCAGTTCTCGCCCCTCGGCTTGTGTATCATTGTGGTCTCTACAGGTTCTTCTGCTTCATCTTGATCCCATGTTGGCGGCCGTGCTCTGGCTCAGACCCACGGCACCTCTGGAAGGGGTCTGATTGTTTGTAACAGCTGTTTAGTCGGCCTGTCTCAGGAGCTCAGACAACAGCCAATTATCAGGATTTAGGCTGTTAGGAAAACAGCTGAGGTGCAGGCAGCTAAACCGCCTGCCCGCCCGGCTGTGTTACCATGTGTGTGAGTGACTCGCAGTGATGGACTGAGACATGGGATCCAGGGAAATCCACAGGCATTATCCTCCAATAAACAAACAGGGGGATCCACTGTATGCGGCTGCATGGTGGCCCCTTTTGGATGTTGGAGGCGAATGGAAAAGGATCAGACCGACCTCTGAACAACAGCGGTGAACATGAGACCTGTTGTGTTACAGAGCTTTGCGGTGAGACTCGACTTGGATTAGGTCCGTTTAGAGCGAAGAGGAAGAAATGTTTTGCGTGGTTGGACTTTGTGTAAGCGTTGCCGACAACACGGCGTGGCACATGCACGAGAAACCGCCGTTGATGAAATCATGTGAACGCAAACTCGACACCAGGTATCAAAGCAAAGATTTCCTGCATTCCCTCGCCCCCAAAGACCCATTCCTGTTCCATTTCATGAAAAGTGTGTCTCCCTTTCTGTGAGAGCAGTTTACTCTGGCAGCCGAGCAGAGTGTTTCTAAACCATCTACATTTATCCATTTCCCAATGCTCTCAGGTCAGAACAATGTGCATGCCTTCACAGTCTGTTCTTACAAGTGCAATTGACCCTTTTTGTTTAAAACTGGCATGTGTCACATTTTTCCCCCATTTCAGACACAGACCCGCTCACAAAACAAAATAGAGATGATGTCCACCTGGAATAACACCCGGCATGTCCTCATTTGGCCAAACAGCATTTACTTGCGGTTCCTTGTAACCATAGCTTTCTCCCGCTTGTCTCTGGCGGTTTCTGAAGAAGTTTATTATGAAAAATGAAGACAGGAAATATTTTTCAACTGCCTTAGGTTAGCTCAACACAGAGGAGACTCAGAAACCGCCTCGCAACGTAGCTGATCTGGGAGAAGAGCTGAAAAATGTGGCTTTGATTCAATGGTGGAATCAAGAAGACAAACACAGACTGTACCGCTCACTTTAAGATGAATGATTTGAGGAAACGATACATCAAGGATTAGAATATGGGACAAAAAATGACACAAATATTCTAATCAGGATTGAAGAAATGAGTAGGGATCTAACTCTTATTTGGGTGAGAGCAGCGTGGATCAAAAGGCTTTCTTCATTCTCAACATATGCATGAGCGAGTATTTCAAAGAATATTAACTAATCGCAGGAAATCCAGAAATCAGAGCTAATACTAAAATAACATATTGTTCCCAGTGCATTCCTGCTTCATTAAAGTAATTCATTTAGTCAGTAATCTGTGTAAGAACTGTTCAGTGTAATTCCTCCTTCAGTGTTAGCTAATGTTTCCTAGTATCATCCAGTGCAAGTTCCTAGTATCATGCAAACTCAGACTGCCCTCATCTACAGACGTGCCCTTCGGGAAAATATGCTAATTCGAAATGTGTAATTTGTCTGCAAAGTAATAATGCTTCTCTGACCCTTTGTCTCCTGTGTGATTAGCTCTGGTTCACACAATGTCCGTGATCTGAGGAGTGGCCCACTTGCATCACCTCCTCCAACATCCATGAAGTTACAGCTGATCCAAAACAGCCCCGGTCCCACAGTGATTGCAAGGCCGGACCAAGTTTTTAATCAGTCAATTATTTCAGGAATCTAACAATTAGGCCTAGTAATTTTTCTCATATTTGTGTCCAAGGGCAGGAGTTAGCAAAAGACAAAGTCCTGGCTCTAATGAACGGGGGCTCCGTGGAGCATCCTTCACAGCAAGGTAACTAATTACTTCAGCATGCCACGGGAGTCATATTTCCTCATCAAATGGGAAATGATTTTCAGAACGTCTGCGTTCTTGGATTTCATTCCGTGTGGTTTTGCCCATTGTCGGTGAAGTTGAGTTTCTGGCGGACTAAATGGCCAAGGTGAAGTCTGGAGTCTGTCAAGTCGCGGGCCACGCCAGGTGAGAATCTCCACTTGTCCGTCTCCTACGCCGCGATAACCGTGCAGTTCCACTACTCCTTTCAAATCTGTCAGCAGCACAAAGAGGAGGCACAGATGAAAAAAAAGAAGGGAGAAGCTATAGGCAGCATGGAATATCACTTAGTTTTTCAATGGAAAATGTGTCTCAGCGAAGGCGGGGTTTCTCCGTCTTGAAGGATGCGAGGTCAACTAACCTGATAGGATTGTTGCAGGAAGTATCAGAGTGAGCCATCTCACAGGGCCACGCTAAGGTCCAGAGGCAGCTAATCCACAGGAAACCAGCAGGGCATCTTGTTGGGTGTTTGTTTCTGACTCACAATGCAACCACAGGACGCAGGACCGTCCAGCACTGGGCAGCATTCACAGTTTGTGGCATTCGCTGCAACCAGCTTGGGAGGGGCTGCTGTCAGTGTCTTTATTCTTGTCTCTCAAATCTCTTCTCTCAGCCTCATTTTCTCCTTCACTAACTTTCTCATTCTATCTTTTCCTAACATAAGAGGGGTCTTGGCCTCAGCTCTGTGGCAGAGCTCAGGCTCAGGGCGAGCGGTGGCATGGTAGAACCATTAATATCCAGGAAAGAGAAGGGAGACTGAGCCCTGAGGAAAAGGACACACCTAGGAAGTATGAGACATAAATCCACAGTTCTCTGGCCTCCCTGAGACGCCTCCAGACTAAGACACTGCACAAAGCCTTGGTTGTCTCTTGACACTATCATACACACAATACCACAAATGTTCAAATTATATGTGCAGATTTCCCTACATATCCATCATGACGTATATAGCATATATAGAAAACCAGAACTTTATGAAATCTTTGTTTAAAGCCATTTATCTTTTTCTGCTGCTGCCCTCTTGAACTCCTGAGAGACAGATTTCGATCTGATCCCGGGTCAAACAAATAAAGTGAAACGCCCAACATCCTTCTAAAGGTAGCAAAAATACACAGGAGATAGCAAACGCTGGGGCCCAAACCACTAATGTGTGGTGTGTGGTAGACGGAGATCATTGCTGTATACATTCATCTCTTCCAACAGTTTGTCATGATTAGCTTGTTTAGCTCTTGAAAACCGCCATGCCCTGTGTGCCATAAACAAACATCTCCTATATTGTGATCAGCGTCGAGCGGTAGCCCGTGGTCTGAATGAAGACTTCAGCCTGGTGACATCAACAAAGGAGAAGTAAAAATCGCCTAAACAGAGCAGAATTTGTATTTGTGTTTGAGATTTGTTCTTTCCAAATGTTAACACAGTGACATCCCTGCACATAATCTGAGGCTATTTAGAGAAGATTAACGATTAAGTGCCTGATATTCTTTAACATTGCAATAGAGTTTTAAGCTGCACTAATTGATATTTATTTATAAATCAAATGACTAAATGTAATATGAAAGTCACTAGTAGCCTTAAAAACAAACCAACAAATTTTTCTGAAAATGAAGATTAACAAATGAATAAAACACATGATGCTTTTCATTTCATTCAGAGGTTTATTCATTTTGACCAAGAAACAACTGTTTTTAAAAAAAGAAATTTACATGAGAGCAACAAGGAGATACTGTATGCATTTGGTCGTTGGATTGAAAATCCAGTCTCTATCAAAACAAACAAAAAAAAATCTCAATTAATATAACTTAACATTAAAAAAACAAACTATGCTCACCATTTTCTTTGTTTTTTACAAAGTCCGTAATAATAATTTATAGGCTTTAATACATACCGTTGCTTTCCATTTGTCAGCATGGTTGTGATAGCAGGGCTTGTGCCGGAGAAAGGCGTGTACAGTACCCAAGTCTCGGCCGTGGAAAAACCCCTGTTAGTGATGTTGTTGGGGAGTGACGGCAGGTAGGAACAACAAAGGCTGCTCTGTTGTCTCTGAGGCCTCCTTCCCTCGCTCCTTCTCTTCCCAGCGAACGGGTATCGTGTGAGGTGTGAGGGTCGCGAGTGGTCCAGAGGTTCAGAGGTGCGATTAGAAACACAAGGAGCACTACCCCGCAGCTACCCTGCCTGGATCAGGTGTATAAAAAACACATGTGGGAGCCCACAGCCCCCACTGCATAAGCAAATAGTGCCCGGGGATTGGCTAGTGCGATTGATTTCATTAAGCCTCCATACTGTAGGCACGCTAACAGGAATAATATAGGGTTGTTCTTCATTTCTTTTCCTTCTCTTCACCTTTAGGTAAAAACACATTCATCCATAAGTTCTCAATGGAGGCTGTGTGTTTTCTGATTGAAAACCAAGAACTGTAAGTGCAGCTTTTCTTTCAAAAAAAAAAAAAAAAACGAAAAAGTTTGCACATTCAAGACACATAAAAAAGGTCAAAAAGTCACTTTGTGCAGCTTAACTCCCTCTCAAAGTCCTTAACCATAAGCACAGTCTGGGTTGTCCAAGAAATTAAAAAACAAAACAAAACTGCACAATTAATGAAGGAGTGTACATTTTGACACACATAAACAGTACCTTGAAGATATACATACAATTAAAAAGTCAGCATAGAGAGCCAACTTCAGTTTCTAACATAAGTCCAACTTGATGTCTCCCCAGTTTGTGAACTTGGCATCATCCACTGCAAACATTTATAACATATGCACCGTACACAAGTACTTTCTGACAAAAGAAGCTCTTAATGTACGGTTAAGTGAAACCAAGTACAAAGTTTTGATCAAGAACAAAACCACACATATAGAGACAACAGATACTCTGAACACTTGCTTGGCCGACAAATAGATAATACTGGAATGTATTTTTTAACACAAACACACACAAAAAAAGAAGCGAAGGGGAGAAAGGCAAACTTTTAAGTATATCCTCTGGCTTCTTGTAAACAGCAATTTCAATGTAATGCTAAACAGCTGAGACGGCTGAGGTTCAAACGGCTGGGGGAGCTGGTGGTGGCTTTTCTTTTTTGTTCGCTCCGCACTATCTTGTTCTGAGCACAACATGTGGAAGAAAGGCAACGCTGTCCGCATAAAACATTGATAATGCAAAGCGAAAACATCCCTTTTAGGTCTTGGCATTCTTCTGTAAGAACAGACACTGTACTGCCTGTAGATCTGTGTCACTGAGCGGGTGAACGTGACTCGTTACTGGGCGGGTGAACACGTCCAGCTGAGTGTTTGTGCACGTTTCAGCAACTAAAAACCCAGATAAGAAAGGAGTCCTTCGCTGGTTAATGAAGTCCGAGGTCGAGATGCGGATGAGGTGGATAACACTGGCTGCTTATCGATCTGCTGCTCACGTTAGGGCGCCTTATCTACGTATGCAACAGTTATTGTTGGCCTGCCTGCAACGAGAGGCTGACTGAGACAAAACAGTGTTGAGTTTACAGTCAAAATGAAGACTCCAGTCAAAACAAGAACAACGCCTTCAGGGAATGACGGCTGAGTATTTTCTAAGTGTGTATCTGCGTGTGTGGGTGGGTGCTACTTGAGTTCATCGATTCCTTGGATGGTGAGCTCATTCAGTCCTTAAGGCACAGGCTGTCATGGGGAGTTTTCATTCACAAAACAAATCATGACTCTAAACTTAGTCAAATATTCCTTCACAAATTCCAAAGAGGCACCTCAGTTTCTGTACTTTGCATTGACCACAGTCGGCGAGTTATTCGTCTAAATAACGAAGGCACTTTGGCAATAATACAAATGTCGTAGCATTGAAAAATAAGAAGAAATTAAAAAAAAAAAAATCAGACTCATCAAAAATAAGTTAACATTACAAAAGTGTCTTGTTTTAGGAAATACTGCAGTGAAACTATCATCAACACTTGTCTGTCGAACATTAGCCCAGCAAAGAAAATGATGGTCAAGGCCTCTTTTGCACTTTTTTTTAGACACCAATAACAACCAAAAAGAAGGAGAGTTCTCTTTTTGTTCCATACTTCCTCGCCTCAAACTCCCCCCTCCTTAAACAACAGTTCTCTTTTCATTCTCTCAAAGGGGAGTTTATTTGGACTCCAGCGAGTTTGCTGAGACAGGAATGTTTACTGGTTTGCATAGAGAGATGGGAGGATGATGTCAGGGCTAATATTTCTGCATCAGCGGCACTTTAACAGTCTTGATCTCTGCTATATGGGACGACTTCTGGATGATACAGCTGGTGGTCCCGGAGGCGCTGTCCTTCCCCTGTGCCAAGTTGGTCAAGGCCATGGCAGCGTTGATCTCCCTCCAGTACGTCTCGTCTTTGCCCTTCACCTTCTCCTTCTGCACAGCTCTGACGCCACCGCCACCGCTGATGATCGCAAGCACGAATGAAAACATGCACATGAAAGAACAAAACAGAGAGGGTGGGGAGTTAGAGGTCAAGTTCAGCGTGTAATGACGGAAATTAGAGGATTCGATCTGGGCTGCAAGGTCAAAGAAAGTCCACTCACTTGTCACATTTACTTGATCCATGGTCTGTGGTTTCTGAAAATACAAGAGAAAAAAAAGGTTAATTTTGCCGAGTTCTCTGGGGTCAATGAGGATTTATTGACATCTAGCTGAATGTACAGTCTTATGTGAGGTCTGTATGTGTACACCCTGTCCAGCGCAAACATGTGTTGCTCTGTTTTCTCTCTTTACTGAGATGCTGGACAAAAAAGACGTTTTGCTAGAAGCCGTCAAGAAACAAGGTGACTAATAGGATCGACTTGAAAGATGTTTCTTATGACTCATAAACTCCATTCTCTAATATTTTGTTCGAAAACAAATGGGCCCCGGCCAACGTAATTGAGTTGTCTGAGGAAATCAGATTGAAAATGACTGAGCGTAAAAGATTTGAGTGGGAATGAAAAGGCAGCAAGTGAGTCAGTGAGAGAAAGATGGATGTCTGCTCTTTCTTTTTTTCTCTTCAAATGGGAGCAATCTCTGTCTCATATGTAAAACATTAGCGGGGAATAGCACAGTCATTAAACAATGAAAGCAAACTTCTCTTCAGGGCAACCAGCGTGTTTACTTCAGTATGCTGTTCACTCGGAGAGAAAGACCATGTGCTCATCGTGTGTGTGTGTGTGTGTGTTTGCACTGAACCTGTCTTCTGTCTCGGTTATGGCTTTAGGTAAGTTTTGCCCAGCAGTGAATAGGATGACAGTGAATATGAGGCTTGGCGTTTCATGAGGCATTAAAAGAGAGCAGGACATCTGGGTTTCCTAACTGTGCAGCCTCCAGGCGCTTTCTTTAAGTTAACTAAGCAAACAGTTAAGAGCTTTTAAGAAGTTCAATCTTGACCAGGTATAGATGACTGGCCAACTTAAGAACGGTCAAAAAAGGGCAAATTCTCTTGAAATTCATATTTAGTCCAAAGGTACCAAAGAGTTCGTCTTCTCTCAGCCCTTTGCTCAACAATGAGTTTCTGCTCTCTTGCATTGATTTTTTCCTTCACCCTCCCAGATGTGCTACCACAAACACATCACCCAGGGACAACCAGTCTCCTGCACCCCCCATGCCACATTCCCAAGTAAAGCAAATGTCTAAACCTGAGCTGCCGTTTTAACAAGCCCTTGCTTGTGCCACCCCTTGCCGCAACATAGCAGTGGACGGGCGTTCCTGAGCGTTCCCTCCTGCTAATGAAAATCTGCACCCTTCATTTTCGCTGGAATTTCACTCCAATGATTGTTACAAGGGGTTGGAAAAGGTTGCGCGAGGACACTCTGTTTGGGGTTTAGCATCGTCGCAGACAGCCACAGAGACGGAGAGCCAAACTCCACCGGCGTCGGAGAGAGCACACACAAGATTTTACCGTTCTGCTTTGTCACCTCTAACCTCGCCAAAGCCCTCCATAGACTTTCCAAAGATCTGATTCCAGCGTCGAGGCTTTTGCAAGCTGCCATAAGTGCCTAATTATTCCCAACGCCTTGCTCTTTTCCTCCCTTGTTTTCCAAAAATGTTCCCATGTAGCGTGACCCTTGCTGACAGTACCGGGTTTGCAAGGCCCCAGGCTAATATGAGCCTGATTATGAAATTTCCTGTAGTTTTCCCGTTCGTTCTGTAATAGGTGTATTCCACAGAGGGAGATAGACTTCACTCTCCACAATTTCCCTCTGTTGATGGTTCTTAGACAGAAGAGAGGAATGTGTGTGCACGTGCAAGAGGGAGATGAGGACATGATAACCCAGAAGTACAAACCGCAGAATGAGATTTCAGGTTTTAGTGCGTCAAAGGGTTCCAGCAAAATCCTCACATTCTTGTCTGGCCACAACTCCCTGCTGTCCTATCTCTCCCTGAGTCTTTATCTTGCTTTATCAGCGATGTCCCTTTTCCTTTATTGATATTCTTCACGTCCCTCTCATCCTCTGTCATCCGCTCATTCACCCCTCGCTGCAGCGATTTGCTGTTACACCCCCTCATCCAGGTACTGAAGACTGACCACTCTCATGCAGCCCAGCCAAAACAAATGCAGTGTTTCCCGTCTATGTTTTAATAAAGGCTGACTCTGTGCTATGTCTTCTTCTACATTTTCAAAAGTTGTTTTTGAAAGCCCTTGATATTATCCATCTCTTCTTCATCTATTTTTTATGCTGTTTGTTTTTTTTTTTTTTGTTTGTTTTTGCCATTTTTCAAACTTGTGAAAACTCTGTCTCAATCTACTCTCTTGATTGTTGCCAGTGCTCCAAAGCAGGTTAGTCCTGATTAAAAAATATGCACCATTCTCCATAATCACAGCTCTGCAGTTACAGGCCAATTACGCTGCTTTCATGTGTTGCTTATGTTGCCCCAGAATATATTAGCTCAGTAGACTGGTTGGTGGCAGCAGTGAGATGGTCAACAGCAGCGTCATCAAAGACAAACAACACGCCGAAGAAGAAAGTGTCTCTTTGTGTGTCGTGGAGTCACTGTGGGCTGTGACGTGCAGTGAGTCTTTCCATCCACAGCTTTAAGTGTTTCCAGTGTGTGTGAGGCAGCCACTGTCCAGATGCTACATATAAAACAGTGTTCTCTGAGGTGTCTAGCAGGTGGAGAAGGTGTATATCCAAAGCTGAAGATGGGGTCACCCTAACCTCCAAGATCCCCCCTTGGACTATGCACCAGTCCCTTCCCTTGGGAACCCTGGACCCCAGAATCTGGAAACACACCCCTGCATACAAAAACTCAATTTCCAAAGCTCTGTGCCTAAAACATCTAAAACTAAGATTTCTGAAAACATGAGCAGCGCCAAAGACTCAATAAATCGCCAATAAATCACCGAGGACCTTTTATTATTTTCTCATTCTTTTTTCCTTGTTTTTTCTATTTTTTTCTTCGCTACTTTGCTACTGAACACTCAGTCCACTTTGTTGTTGCCTTTGGGCTCCACTGACAGTGGGGTTTTCACGGACCGCCAAAGGGGAAAGCTAAGAAGTCTGATGGTTTCTGGCGGCACGCTGGAAGTCCAAAAATACTAGCTCACTTAACATCACCGCGGGGTAATGGAGGGAGAGCAAAAAGAGGGCAAAAAAAAAGCCTTGAGTAGCTTTAACAAAACTTGGTGAAAATGAGGGAAAACAAGCGGGGGCTGACAAATTAGAATGAGGTTACACCTGTTAAGACGACTGCGGAGGAGAGCGGTTGACTATCATCATTACCATCTGGAGCTGTTGTTAGCAACATGCAACAATAAACAAGGCAGGCCCTGTTGCACAAACCGAGGGCTGGGCTGAATTAGGCAGACAAATAAACACACACACACACACACACACACACACACACACACACACACACACACATTTTATATGACATTTACATTTGCGGCTTTCAGTCGGTGGTCTTATCCAAAGCGACTTAGAGTAAGTGTAAGTTCTTATGTCACCAAAAATCAAACGTTGCCAAAACTAAGTCTTCAGTGGCTTTACAATGTTCCTACAACCACAAAAAAACAGAATTAAGTCTTTAAAACAACAGAATATTTAGGAGGGATTTTAAAGGAACAGTTTGACATTTTTTGGGAAATTCACTTATTTGCTTACTTATATGTTTAGTCCTTTAACATGCAGAAATGTAAAAACAATGAATTGTGGTTTTACAGGGTGTCATATGCTGGGATTGCTGCAACCAGTGAAGTCTTCAGGAAGTCAGTGCACCTAGTTGCTAGTCGCCAAGAAATGGTTCCAGTATATAACTTACCAGAAACTGATATGTTAACATGTCTGTTAGATGAGTGGATGAGCTCTGATTACCACTGTATGTTGTTTCTTGAATCTTTACTCTAACTCACAGCAAGAAAGCAAATAATCATATTATTCTAAAATGTAAATGTGAAAGTTTTTCTTTCTTTCTTGGGAATAGTATAGATCAAATAGTAAAAGATCAACTCAAGGTTCACTTTTTCGCTTTTTCCCAGATCTACACAGCCTCACAAGCAACAACCATGGGTTATCACAAAACCATACTTAGAGCTGACCCCGTCTACTGATGAGGTGGGTCTTGAGTTAAGATTATTCTGTCAAATGACATAAAAAAACACAACAGTACAGAAGAAAAGTTGTAAATTATGTCTTTATAAATAGTTAATAAATCATTTGCTTTAAATTTACTTAGAAATCAGTTGCCAGGTTGGGAGAAATCTATGTTGCTGCTGAGTCATTAATAGTAAAGTTATTATTTGTAATACACCAGGTTTAGAGTTAGAAATTTAAATAGCTCATTAAGCAAGTCCAGAGTTATTAATGTTAAATAAATAAATAATGCTGCACTATTCATTCATTCATTAATAATGCTGCACTATCCATTCATTCATTAATAATGCTGCACTATTCATTCATTCATTCATACTGCAATACTTGCTGCTGGAACTGTATTGTCACTTTGTCATAACGCTAAGTCACTTTGGATCTGCCATTTGAACCTCAGGTGTACATACCTCTTCCTACATAGATAGATATATTCATTAAGTGGTTTATCATTACCTCTCATTTTGCAATATTTACAGTTGCTGCTTTACTGACGTAACTATCCTGCACTATCTACCTCATATTCTCATACTGCACCACCTACATTTGCTGCTGTTTTGTAAATTGATGGTTGTCACTTTATCTTCACTAAGCCACTTAGGGTTCCACTTGTACTTTGTTGTTACTTATATACTAAGTTGTATATACCTTTTTTATATAGTTTTTTAATACTTTATACTTCTACCTGATTTATGCTTATGTTGCTGCAACACCTCAATAAAGAATTATCTTATCTTAGATAAGATAATTATCTTATCTTAGATAAGATAATTATCTTATCTTATCTTATCTTAATTTATTATGTCATTAATAAAGGTTTTCTCACTTAAGTCATGAGAAAAAAAATCAGCAAGTTGTCAGAAAATTTAAACATTAAAATGTCACTGATAAAATGCTGTCTGCGATAAATGCTTATAAATATTTAACAGCAGCTAAAAAGATCAAATAAACGCTGCTGCAGGAGGAAAGACACTGGTCTGATGACTAAATTATGTACTGACAATTAATAAATCCATCAGCTTTAACAAATACACCCTTCATGAATCAGACTCATTAGAAAGTGATATGAAAAAGTTGTGTGTCACTGGGCAGAAGGTGAAAAGCATAACCCTTGACCAGAATGAGAAGATTATTCCACCACAAATAGTTGGAAACACACGCAACACAACAACCCAAACTCAGTTGTTGAAGTAAGGAAATGAGCTAAGCTGATTTCCTCTCGAGCACCTGATGAAAAGCAGAGCGGCATTGCGGGCTCGACAATCTGCTCACCGCTGACCTGTGCAACCACTGTGTCGGGATGAGAACAGACCGTCGTGTCATTATGCGGCTCCTTTCATTTCACAGGCAGCCAGTCAAGGTCTGAGTCAGGATTTACTGTCACCACAGGTGAGTCATAGCTCTCAAATGGATCATCCTGCAGCCGCATTTTACCTCCAGCAAAGCCTGCATCATGAAGCCTACCGGATGTTGGGGACGGACGTGACAGCGTGGACCTGTTACTTTCAGTGTTTTTGGTTCCAACCAAAATGGAGATGACAAACACTTCATGCTCAAGACTGTGGCTGTGGTTGGTGTCAGATCAAAGATAGTATCAGTGCACAGCGATCACTCATGCTTCTGGGCCTTCCAGATCTCTCTTTTATATATTTCTTTAATGAGCTGTGCTTTTTATAATGTCAAGAAGAGTCTGTAAATGAAGTTAGAGATGACTTGGCACTCCATTGCCTTGCGCTCTGCCAACGCTGCTTTAATATCACCCCTCCCAGCCATTTCTCTCCCCGTCTCTCCCTCTCTCTCTCTCTCTCTCTCTCTCTCTATGGGTGGTGAATGAGTCTGAGTCCGAGGCTCCAAAGAACCAAACTGTCAATTCCACTCAGTTAGCCAAAGACATCATACACGGCGTGAATTTAATGTCTTCTCCGTTCGCCCCTACAACGCTTTCATCACTTTGAAAAAATACCAAATAATTAGCTCCTTCACTATTAAACAGAACATACACAGTGTGACAGAGCCAGACAGATACTGAGTCGCTGCCCAAAAATGACTCCCCCTCCAAATCTGCTGCGTTTCTTTTTCTGTGTTGCTTTTTTCCATGTCTGCCCGGCAGATGACACACTGGTGTGGCTGCGGTCAGGGCAGATAACCAAGATCCAGCAATGAGGATTACGCTCTGTGTCTTCTTGCTAGATGCAGAAATAATAACAGTGTTTCAGATGTTTAAGCACTGCCAGGTTGTCATTGTGTTTACGAGTGCCAGTAAACAGAGTGTAATCAGGGCCCCCATAAATCAGCCAAAATGAGAAGAGCGTCTCGACGAAGAAGTAAATACATTGTCATGGCAAGCGTGAGTGTCTTCTGTGTGTGTGGGTGTGACTGCCAGGGTGTCGTGGGCAAAAAAGGGCCCGACAGGCTCATCAGGAGCAGAGATCAGGAATTGGAATTTGGTGAGACAGCGGATGAGAATGATCATCAAAAACTATTGAAAAGGAGACGGCGATAGCATCAGAGGATCAGAGGGTTCATACTTCACATACTGACTTCATGACAGCAGGGACACATCGCCGGAGTAACGACAGCCCTGATGATGAACAGATGAGCCTGTTATTGCCGCTTTAGCACGGCAGGTACAGAGGAGACAAAACAGGGCTGACTCCTCCCCTACAGGCTGTCTCATCGCAGGTTTCTCAGCGACATCCTCTGGGATGAATGGCTGTTATTTGAGGTGCACAAAACACACACATTAGGGAAAAAAAGCACAAACCACAAGTAAACATTATTTGGATTTTTAAGTGTTTTCATGTTCCCAAAAATATCCTTTTTTTTTGGGGAGCTGGAGGCCAAATGATATGTTTGCGCCGCGCTCACTGCATCATTATGTTGCAATTCTTCACAGTGGTAGGTTGAAGTGCCCTCTCACACTCTTGGGGGATTTCTGTGTGTGCGTGTGTCCTGCGCTCTCGCTAGGTCACACCTCTGCTCTCTCATTAAACCTCTCTCCTCCATCCCGTGGGAACACAATGGTAGCCTATTGTTCTAGACACGGCTTGGTTTTTTAAAATGGAAACAATTTGTGTTTTACACAGACCAGGGCAGTGCGGCTCAGTTTCCCTGACTGGGCAGGCAGCTGTGTTTTCTGAATCTGATGACCCGATTGTGTGTGTGTGTGTGTGTGTCTCTCTGAAAAAGCCTTGGCGTGCTGATGATTTAAAAACGATCAGGTTGAGAGGGCTCGTTATTCCGCGCTCTTCCAGTTCTATGTTAGGGAGTGTCTGTGCTGATGTTTGTCTGTTAACACTTCTCCGCAGGATGACGGCTAGAATGAACACTGTCTCCGTCTGCTGCTGTCCTCTCTGCTTGCCTCGCACCCAGCCTCTGTTTAGTGGTCGGAAGCCAATATCCCAGCTTCCCAATGACAGAGGTTCACCATCAGGGTTTTTTTTTTTCTTCCTCTGTCTTTTTATCCACCTTTCCATTCGCATGAAGCTGCACCGCAGCTTAGTGCCAGGATTATACCTCACCTCTGCCAACTCCCAGTCGTTCCCACCGTTGGACCAGCCACACCCTGAAGGACACTTCATATACATCACTGGAGACTTCACATTGTGGAGACAGAGTGCAAACATGACTATCTAGTATGCTATGCTTCAACTCTTATTTTGACACATACGCATGCATTAATCAGGGCGGTGGTAGCATCTGCACTCGTTTATGTGTAGGGGTATGTTTTGGTAATTATTTTGAGTGCACTGAAGGGAACAGGGCCTACAGGGTAGTAAACACACAACACACATGCATGCTTATATTTAAATATGTTTGTGCTTCTATATTTGTTAAGGTAATTATTGCAGTTACCTCACTTAATTTTTCAACATACCCACTAAGATATACAGCAATACAGACAGTTATCTGCCACTGACATTTCCTCACATTTTCCATTCTCCACCCCGATACAATTGGCTCAAATGGAAGTTCATTTGTGCTCACGATATTGAAGAATGACATTTGTCTTTCTAGAAACAATATCCCTGTTACGCTGGATAATCCACAGATCTCACTGTCTCTAGCAGCCGTTCCCAAATTGTACTTTGGTACCTTAAGAACAGGACAAGGGTGCCACAAGACCTCCATTATTTTACAGTGTATTTTGAAGACTGTTTACCTGCACTAAAAAATGAGGCAATATTTAGAGTAACCACATTTTGATATGACATTTTCAAACGAGTCAATCCAGAAGAATGAGCAACAACATCATATTAAACTTATGCAAGGAAAGGTTATCAGATGCAATACTCAAAGCAACTGCTTGAGCTAAATATGATAAGATAAACCTTTATTCATCCCTCAGTGGGGAAATTTGCAATAAATAGTACACAGCATGATGCTCATGTGTGCACTTTGGTCCTTGAAAAGCTAAATTCTAGCAGGTTTTCTTTGAACAAAACAGAAATGCATTGAACCATTTAGCATACTCTGTTTTCATTCATTGTTTATTTCAAGTTCAATGTTTGCAAATCTGCACAGCAATGTAGTGCACAATTTTAATTTTTTAAAATAAGTCTTAAATAAAGATATATAATTTCCCTTGATATTCATAAATGTTTGCTACTTTACAGCAATGTAGTTTTGCTAGTTTGTTCAAATGAATTCTTAAAAAAGTTTCAGAGAGTTTGGGAACTGCTGGCGCTTTTTGTTCAACTCCAGCCTCCTACCTTGAGAAAACCCTTGGCAGTGAGATCTAATCCAGTCGAACTGTTTCTGGAAAGATACCTCGCTGCTTAATTTTTAAAAGGAAAAGTTGAAGTCCTCTGAGGAGCACAAGTGAAATTATAATAATGTCTATTGCATTGGCAGATGTTACAGAGGCAGATATTCAAAGGAAAACTATCTACATGGCCAGACACCACCAGGGGGTTAGTGTAAAAATATGAAAGAAATATGAAAAATATGAACATGAACTTCACCCTCACCCCAGTTTGTTATTCTAACCCAATCCCCAAACCCAAGTCCTAATTCTTATTAAAGTGAGGCCGAGTCAACCTTCCTCACTCTGAAGGATTTCCCTCTTCCTTCTATCTTTGTGAGAAGAAATCCAAGAACACACACGTGTCAGTTCTTCCAACCACAGTCTCTGTGTCTTTTAGTCAATGCCACCATGCTGTCTTTCTTCTCCCAACAGGCCGCTGCTGGAGAAACTCAACTCTAGATCTGGATGGAACAAGTGCCTCCCTCTCCCACTCTCATCCCTTCCACACTGATTCCTAAAGCCCAATCTGAACCCAGTGAGTCTTGGCAAAATCTGCTGCCTTGGAACAACATCCCCAACCCGCTCTTCTCTCGGTCTTCCCTTTCTCCTTTCCTATGAAGCTGTGGAAAGAGCAAATCGTAGCCAGCCTATCCACATCTCCAGATTCCTAAGATGAGGACTTCTCATCCATCACTGTCCGGGAGTGGCTCATTGTCGCCTAGCGTCAAGTATTGTCTCTGCTGTCGCTATGTGGCCTCCAGCAAACCACCGCTCATTAGTCAGCGAACGTGGCATCGGTGTCAGACACCATCCCTCCCGAACGCTGCTGCATAAATCACTACTGGGTTTTTCACTTGGGAGAGGAAATAAGAGAGACGTTGGTGGTAAAGGAAATCCAGATCTTGTTAGTCAAAAATACGAAAACAGCCATGACAGAAATTTTATCATGAACAGTCATCGGATCTTTCTACCGTCCTACCTCAAGACTAGAAATCCAAACATTCCTTTTTTTTTTTCCACATTAAGATTACTTTTCTTCCATTCACCTGGACGACTCCAGAGCTCCTTAAGTACCACTAAAGTCTCCAGGATTCAATAAATGTCTGGCACTCGCTGGACCTCATTTGAAAGGCCCTCGGGACTCGGCGGCCGCTGTCAAACGCTGCTGTTTTTGTTGAATGCATTTCTAAGAAAACTAGCACCTGACTTAAAATAAATCACTTTTTATTTAAAGTGGTTGATGCGGAACATAATAAACCGAAGGAAAGGACAAAAATAAATAGGCCACTTTGGCAGTTTGAACAAATTTTATTTTAAGCCATCCCTTCAGTCACTTTGGTAATCACTTATCTTTTCATGTAGCACCATCATTAGGTCAAATATTTACTTTGTTCAATGCTTCTTTTTTTTTTTTTTTCAAATGAGATTCCTTGAATAAAACAAATAAAAGTGCCTTCTAAAATCATTCTTGCCACACTAGCAGCATGACTCTACAGGTGGGTCCACTTTGGTCCAGACTGAAATATCTTAACTTAGCTTTTAAATGACATCCCATGAAATTTTGTGTGACCGTTCATGATGCCCAGAGGATGAATCTTAATGACTTTGTTAATTCACTTTTCATTTAGAGCCACCATGAGTTGTGGTTTTGAGTGAATGTCTCTACTGACAGCTACTGGATGGATTGCGATGAAATTTGCTCCACACAGTTGTGCCTCCCTTAGTGCTAGTTAGCAAACATTAGCATACATATCATCCAAAAATTGGAACATTATCTGCTAAAAATCAACCTTTTCATTCTGAGCATTTTAACATGCAGACAACAGCATTTCGCTCACAGAGTCCTGAGCATGGCTGCAGACAACTTTCATTATCTTCATTTAATGGATGCACTTTTCGAAAGAGGCACATAAAAATTTGATTATTGGAAACTTGCTGGTGACCACTGACTTGCTTTCAGCTATCAGGACTTTTCCACATCAATAGAAAGCATTGGCAAGCGCTCCACATTAAGCATCAGGCTGCTGCACTCAGCTGTAACCAGAGTCCATAAAGGAGAGAACCTGAGAAAACGTTACCACTGTCAACCTCGTGCAAAATGTCTGACCGAGATCTTTCAGTCTCCGTCCGCAGAAACGTTGGGAGTCATTTGGCACATGATGATCTATATGATATCGGACGGGGCGAAATCTGGTACGGAGCGAGAAGGAAAACATTGAGCCAGATTCCTGCCATTTAATATCCCATTAAAGGGTAATTTGGCATGAAACCCCTGGCATGTGCAATGGAATTCTACTGCTCCTTGTGTTCAATGAAATTCCCCACAGGCTTCGGTCTATAGGTGTGTGTGTGCATGTGGATGTTTGTACTGGATGTGTGTGTGCATGTGCTTGTGTGGAGCCTGTGAGTGTGTGAGTCCTTTCGAGTTTGCAGGAGTGTAGTTTTCCACTGGGGTAAATCTACACTCTCCATCTCCTGCCACGTCTGACTGCCCTCTGTAGTCACAGATAACACTGTGGGCTCAACAGCGGCCAACCGACCTATTAATGGCCTTTTAGCCAATGGGATGATGGTTGCCAGGCACGCCACTTTTTGCTCCAACCAATCAACATTGTTTCATAGGCAGGAATTCGGCAAAAGAATGTGGCGAAAGACACCGTTTGTGCTCTTTCTTTCAAGTTCAAATTCTTTTCCTCTCTGCTGACTGAAAATGTCAGACATTTTGACCAAACGTAGGGGGAACGTTAACAGACTTAAATCTGATTTATTTCCTTGTATAACTTATAGAAGTACAGATTTATGTTAAATCTGCTACTCAGGGAAACATTTTTCTCTTCTGAAAACGCTACGAAAACTATTTGTAAAAGAGGAATGTGTTCACTACAAAAATATCTGGAATGTGCAGCCACAGGAGGAAAAACGACAGAGGAAATGATGCAAACCCGAGCTTCAAATTATTTCTCTCTGCCTCCCTCTTTCATTTGCTGTCTGCATCGGCGAGATCAGATGTGGAATTAAAATTTCATTTTCTCGACTTTTCTTTGTTGCGTTTGTTCAACGGGGCGATCGGATCGGAGGGCCCCAGCAGGTGTTCGATCCCATGAGTCAACACCGCCTCGGAGAACTTTCCATGTGTGGGTTCAAAAGCTTCTCTTGCATGTAACAGAGTAACACTTCTGTAAAGGTGCCAGAGCCCGAGAAATCCAAGAGGGAGACGTCAGCGCCAAGAAATTATATTAACCATAGAGATAAAATAGTTACTCTCTATTAAAAACAGCAGGCCAGCCAGGTGAATTAATCCTTTTTTTGGGATTTCTCTTATTAAAGTCTGCTACAGAGGGAGTTATAAGTCTCACTTGGTCTATCCATCGCTCTCTTTCTTTCTCCATCTGTGAGTCCCAGCAGGTGCCTCGGTATGAAAAAGCCCGGAGCTCGTTCAGGTCACGGGGTTTCAAGTGTTTCGATCAGGAGGATTGTAACCGTCACCGCCCCCACCCTCCTTCACGCTCAAATAACACGAAACACATTTGTCCATGAGAGGCGCTTTGAACGCAACACAATAAAACCTGCTCTTCCCTGCACAAAGCCCCATCCTCCGTCACTCCATCACCTATACCCCTTCAAATCCGCCCCCTCCGGGTCCCGTCCGTGCTCGACACAAAGTGAAAACATCACTATTGGTTGTGAAGTCCGCCTGAACAAAGGCCCAGTGTTCTCGGCTGAAGAAGAACTTGGACAGATCTGACCTTGATTGTTCACAGCTCCGTCGAGTTGCTGCAAAAGCCTTTGTAGCATGCAGACTTGTGTGATTTGCGAGGGCCTGACACTAAATTCGCAGTTAGGAGAACACCAGCGTCAATTACATCACTGTAAAACATTTAAAGCTGCTTCAAACTAAAAACACAAGTTTCCCTGCTGCCTTGAAAATGTGAATCAACTTGAGTAATTGCCTTGAACTAAGAGTTATTAAAATGTAACACAGAGACGGCTGAAGCTGCTCTTGGTCATTTGGTAACAAACAGGACGTGTATTAAGTTTTCATGATGTTTTTTTTTTCTTCAAATTACAAAAAGTTTCAGCCCTCAGACAGTGCATGCTGGGAAGTCTACTCATATGCTAATGAGGCTTCTCTTGAAACTGAATTTAATGAGTTTGCCGATTCAATCACAAGACTCCAACTTATATATATAAATATAAGAAATATTATTTTACAAATTTAAACTTGAAATTAATAAAACATTAAAACATTTCAATCCAATTAATGATGAAAAATGTGATTCCACTAAATTCTTGTTTCAAAATTACATCCCATTTATTTTTGTCTACATCTGCTCATCATTTTTTCATTTGTATCATTTTTTTACTGAAGCTACTTGATTTTGAAGTTCACCAGGTTGAATCTAGCTTGAAATTAACTGCTCTACAGCAAAGATGCCAAAAATAAAAAATGGTAGTAATAATTAAGCTAATTTTTCAAAGGGTCTTTCCTTCCAGTAGCTGTCAAACAGAACAGAACATAGTGTGCAAAAACACACGTGGGCAGAAAGAGACGATAAAACAGTAGCTTCATCTGGCTTTATCTCACTCTGGAATGTGTTTTTCCTACTGCAGAAAAATTAACAACAGAAAATGACTTTCTCTGAAGAGAGGAACATGAGGACGAATACCTCCAACTCCACTGACCATAAAAACACCAGCAGCCCAAATGTAAACATGTATATCAGGAGACTCAACTTTTGTTTTGCACAGCGCTCGCTGAATTTTTTTTTCATTGTTATTTTTCTTTACTGATGGCATTCATCTGAAAAAAGACATGTAGGCTTTTACGTATCACGCACAGCCTGCCGACACGCAAAAACACAGGCCGTTTGCTTTGCCCCTGCTCGCTCAGCACGACCTCATGGCAGGATCAAAGGCATGCCAAACAGTAGTCTGAAAGTGAGCGTGTTCCACATGGCCTTGTTGTGTCTGGCCTGCTGCAGCCTGGTCAGAGGCTCCGGCTGGGAGGAATTCCTTCTGTGCTCTGGCTGGAGTGGGCGAGAGGCAGCCAGTGTACGTGTGCGAGTGTGTGGAGTGACAGCACATGGGCTCCTCTTCTGTGGATATGTGTGTGTGTGTGTGTTAGTGTATTTTGGACTTTCCTTAAATCTAATTTTTGAACAGCTCAGGCCCTCTTTACTGTACCTCCACTTCACTACTCACAATAATTACATTTGGCAACACCAAATATATTAAATACCATGTTAAATGAAAGTAGGAAGGTGGAAGAGAACAGAGTGAGAAGGCAGCGGCAGTGTGATACAGAGAGGCAGGAGGACGGGCAGAGGCAGACAGTTGGAAATAATGGACCAGCTGCAGGAATTAAAACAAAATGTGCAGATGGAAGGGACAAAAAAAAGTGAAGGATGTCGTGCGTGCGAGGGAGACTCTTGAAGGGAAAGAATGCAAGAAATGTGGCTCCTTACCAGCCCGATAAACAAAGTTCGCCTCAGCCTCAGAGGAGGACGGTGAGAGCAGCTCGTCGTCATACTCGTTGGAGCTGAAGGAGCCGGAGTGGTTCCTCTTGCGGGCGTCCATGACGGCGTTGGCCACCATGACGTGACGCAGCGAGTCGTTCAGGTAGCGGTGCAGCAGGCTGCTCTTGTACTTCGGGGGAGACACGTAGTCCTCGGCCAGTGAGGCGGCCTCGGCGGCCGAGCGAAGCCCCGCGCCCATCCCCATCCCCATGGCCATGCCCACCATGGAGGAGCCCTCCTTCTTGATCACACTCTGGTACATGGGCTTGTTGAGCTCCTCGGGGCCGCTCTGTGTCCTCTGAGGGTTGTCCCCGTCTACATCAAGGGACGAAATCAGAAAAAAATAATTTACATGTAATACACAAATACATTTTCCAAAGGGCACCTAAAAGTATTTTTGTTCATTCACTCTTTTACTGGATTGCAAACTTCCTCTCATTTTCATTCTTCTGTGCCTTTTTGTCTTTCTTGTAATTTAACAACTGTGTATAATTGTATGTCGTTTTCAGAAAATTTGCATAAATCTGCACATATAATGAGCAATTCCCGTAACACAAGACTTTCAAAAACACATTTGATTTATTCCATATGTCAGATCATGTGTAATTCTTTGTAGACAAGTGGATCTTTTTTGTTACTGTATAACTATTAAAGTAATACTTCCTAAAACAGTTTTAAAAAATTCCTACCAACATTCATTGTATCTTAGCACCTATTATTACAAACTCCATTTAAATTTTAAAATGTTCATTATTGCACACTCATTATGATGATATGTACATTAGTTAAATATTGTATTGCATTGCACATAGGAATCATACAGATTTTCTCCAGCCAATGCTTCTCCAGTTAAATGTACTTCTGTGCATTGCATGTTCATCCCCACTGACTCAGAGTCTGGTTATTTTGAGCTAATCTGGAATCTAAATACCAGGGCAGGGAGATTTCAACCTGGCGCTCCTGCCCTCCTGTTGGCATTGCCTCTGAAGCAGAAAGCCCAGCCGGGACTTAAGATGCATTACCAAACCATAACGGATGGTAGCCTATTTCCTCTCCATCAAGAGCACATTGCCCCTCTATTCCCCTGCAGAAATAAATAATTTCCAGGGTGCTCTGCAGACGAAGAGATTGAATTAAAGCACAGGTCCCTACCTGATGAAAGAAACGGAGAGGAAAGATAAAACACCACACTGAAAAACCAGATATCCTCTGGCAGGAGGGAAATCAGGGAGAAGTTCACTCTAGTTACTGTCCCTGCCAAGACTGTAATTTTGTAATTTGGGAGGTTGGACATTTGATTCAGCCTGGGCCAAATTAAAATTATAGCTCCCACATATCAGAAACACATGGAGGTAGCATACTTGCGCTCCTTCCCTTATGCCGTCTGAGGTAGAACTCAGCCAACGCTTCAGCATCTCCTGTGAAACCACACAAGCGATAATAAATCTGACCTGTCATTATAATCCCATGACAGCGTCCTTTTACATGTAGGTCCACCACCTTTTTAAATAAAACTTCCTCTCTCACGTCGGCATGACAGCGGCTCCTCTCTAGATCCCACGCAGAAAACAGCCTCGTCTCTCTTGGACTACAAAACAAGCTGGACCATTTCAGGACAGTAAGAGGAATGTGCGCCAAGTCAAAGGGGTCAGCTCGGGCCCCATAAATAGCCTCTGTAACAAAAGCATAGGCTTAAAAACATAATGGAGGGCCTTTTAGCGCATGGGTCAGAAGTGGGAGCAGGCTGCGGATAGCTTCATAACCATAATGTGACAGGGAGAAGAGTCAGGGAGATATACAGAGCCTCCGGTGGTACAGTGGCCTGTGGCGGACACAATGCAAACACCACGCACGCATTCCTCCTCCAGCCACACGCTCAGCCTCTCGTCCTCAAAAATTTAATTAGAGATCACTGACACCACAGCGCTCTTCCTTTCTGTTCCATCTCTCACTGCGTGAGTATGTATGTTTTGTATTTTTTTTTTTTGTTTCTTGACCATGTTTTCAGTGCTGTCAGCGAGTAGAAAAAGGCAGTTGCTGTAAATACACGGCTGACAGAGAGCTACTCATTTTCAATTGTAGGCTGAGAGACAGAGGTTGGCTCAGCGGGGTGTCTTAATGACAGTGTGTCGCAGCCCGCCGGCCTTGGCGTCTCCTGGCTGGGTCACACAATCACCATTTATATACATCCAGAACATGGCTCTGCATAGCATCAGCCCGCTTTCGGACGGGCGCAGAGGGAGAGGCCTTTCAACCTTTGGCCTCATTTCATGTCATAATTCTAGATTTGAATTTCAGGGACACAAAAAGTATGATGTAAGGAGATTTTCCCGGTCACTCTGTACAAAGAGCATCAGGTTCACATCAGGATATTTGACCAGTTTCTAACTCAACCCTGAGCCATTTTGATGTGATCATCCATCAGATTGACGAGCAGAACAGTTGTGCAAATGGAAACATTTTCCACCAGGCTTATAAAATGTACACTTATGTTACGTCCTGCCAATCAAAAAAAATGTAATGAATGAGAGTAAGACGTAGATTAAAGAAAATTAATGCAGCATTTGTCTTAATCTAAAGTTTCAACAGAAGGAAACTTCTTACTTCCCTAATGCAAGCAATCATAAATAAAGAGGTGAAGGGTCACAGACAAAAGTGAGGGAGAAGTGCTAATCAATCATGCTATCACTGATATTGACAGTGTTTTTAAATATTTTTAGTGATGAAGGATATTATATATATACATTGTTGGATTGACCCACTATTAGGCCCTGAGGCCAAAACTACCTCTGGGCCCCCACCAACAGCCTGTTCCTCCTGATCTCTAAAATGATAGCTTCATTATATTTTGCATAGAGAACCAGACACCAACCAGCATTTCTAATTTAACATAGTTCTAACATATGTCAAATTAATGTTAAACACAAATGTGTGCAGGGATATGTATAATGTAATCAACTGAAATAATGAAGGTCTCTATAACCACGGTTTGACCCAGAGCTGGGGTTTTTGTGTAACCAGTAAAACGAATGACACAAATTCCAGCAGCTTGCATGAGGGAGGGAAAGAGTTACGTAAAGTTATCTCTGCACAAAAAACAGTCTGAAACAGAGTGCAGGGCTAATCCAGCAATTTAGTATTGCACTTGTTTGTAGATTTGAGGGGATTCAAAAGACACAGGACAGGATTTATGGTCAAAGTCTGTGCAGCAGCATCTAAATTATCCTGACTTTAAGTCTCAGGTATGACTCAAGCTCTAAAACAATGGATCCTACAATCTCCATAATGCAACACGAGAGGGTCTCTTTGGCATTAAACTCTTCTTGGCTCCAACACGCCCACTTCTCTCAAACTGCAAAAAATTATGCAGACTTTCTGCATAATACACATAAGTTTTAAGTAAATAGCTTGTGATAGTCTGGGGCCACAGGACTGTTGCCCATTTTATCAGTCAAGCTGTGATATGGGTGGTTTGTGAATTCTCCACAGTAACTTTGAATGGAAGTTGGAAGAGAGAAGGCGCCGCTGCTCGAGCCGTACCTTCTGAGCAGCTGTCATCGCTGCTGACGCTCAGCCTCTCTGCGTTGCCCTGAACGTATTTGTTGTAGAGCTTGATCCTGAGCGCCCAGCTCAGGTCTGGCTGCCTCACCGTGTTCTTCAGTCGCCTCCTGGCATTCGCGAACCAGTTGGAGACCTGAGAGGAAGAGAGGAAGAGAAGGAAGTGGGAAGAGACAGCAAACAGTAACATGTGTTATTGTTTTGATTCCAAACACCTCCACATCCATAGCAAAGCAAAGACTATCCTTTATGAAAACGTCTGCTCTGCGCCTGCCATCAGTCTCATTCAGAAAAACCGAGAGAGACTCAAGGCAGAGGACAGAAACAGAGTCAGGTTGCATAGCAGAAACTGAAACCGGCCTATAAGAAACATCCCAGACGCTCCAGAGAGACACCCCAGCATGCATTTTTTCTGTATCAACGCCATGCAGAAACATTTAACACCCTCCGAACGCCGCACGGCCAGCGAACGCAACGTTTCATTAACTAATGTTCCAACCGAGATGTACATCCCCCGTGCTTATTCTGGACCTGCGCAACCTCCCTTCAATAATACATTTTTTCCAACACTGTCTTCAAGATGCAATAAAAAAGACACTTGAGCCGGCGCTCTTCCTTTCACTGGGAAGGGAGACCATTAGATGTTATACTAGAATAACTTTTCATGCTCAATAGACTTCAAGCGGCTTATGAAGGGGCTGGGACAGGGGCCTTATGCTAGAGTACTTATTTTTCTGATCCCCTTCTTTCAGTATCGTGTTTCTCGTTAACTAAGACCATCCCACATCCCCTTTGTCTCCGGCCCAGCGCTGTGGCACACCGGGGGGAAAGGCGGCATCTAGTACATGTGGCTTGGCCGGAGGGGAGGTGAGACGAGGCGAGGTGAGACGAGGCGAGGCGTGGGACGGCTCGCTAATGAGGACTGGAGGAGAGACGGCCTGTCAATGGGGTGAGAGGAGAGAGAAAGGATGGCACGCCTGCTCAGATGACACCCAGAGAGATTAAAAAAGGGGGGGGGGGGGGGCAGCAGCCAAACCAGGTCTTTCACCCGTGGTCTGTCTGCACTGTATGTACCGTGGAGGAGACGGCATGCAGGCACGGCGAGGGAATTTCAGCGGTGATGGAGAGATGGCACCGGCGTATTAGCACAGACTTTAAAGAAATAATTTACAACATTTACATGGAAAAAAGGGACTGTTTTGCTAAAACATGACAGATTTAGTTGCTTTGAACACCTGGTGCCAGGTGGGTGTTTCCAGGGGAAAATGCACAGGAAGTGATGTGTTCTACATTACTGGCAGCGGCAGCAGTGGTTCGTTTGGACTAAACAGTGGAAGAACTGGGTAGTTCTTTGCCTCCATGAATAGAAAGGCAAAGAAAAGAATGCCACCTAGGGTTGCAGCGAAAAATGATTTTCATATTTATTTTTTGTGAGTAATCAATGAAGTTTTCAGTCTGGAAAAAGTCTGAGAATAGTTCAAAAACCTACATGTTTCCAGAGCTCAGGGTGATGCCTGAAATAGTTTGCTTTGACTGACCATTAATACCATTAAACCAAACTTCGGTTTCATGTCATTTAAAAAATTAAAAAAACAGAAAAGCAGCACATTCTCATCTTTGAGAAACTAGTAGCAAATGTTAGACATTTGAGACATTTGATTAATGATGTAAACGATCAATTAGTTATAACAATCTTCTGGCAATCATCGATTCAATGAGTCAACTAAACGTCAATCCATCTGAAAATAAAAATAACTTGCTCACAGATTTCCCCGCAGAAAACCTCAATGTTGGAAAAAGTGATGAAAACAATTTACTTGCCTGTCATCACCCTCGCTCAATTTCAAGAAATCATCCACTGACCTTTGACACTGCTGCTGGTATTTGGCTGTCAGCTTAAATGCGAGCATGTGTGAGCTCGTGTGTGTGCGTGTGTGTGTGTGTGTGTGTGTGTGTGTTCACCGGTGTCCAACACAAAGCATTCCTCCGCACTCTGCTCGTCCTCACCAAAACAAACAGAACCAGATTAAGCATCGTGGCCGGCGGCCCAAAAAAGCCACTGCAGACTTTGTGAGGCCGTATCAGTGACCTTGTCAGCCAGATGATATTGTACATACACAGCTGCAAGTGCCAGACACGGAACACACTCATATTCACCAGTGGGTTTTCCTGTCGGTGGTCAGTTTGTCAGGCGATACAGTCAGGTTGTTCACTGTACTCTAGTATTATCAGCAGAGGGTGCAATAGAACTTAAAGCTTATATTTAGAAGTGCAGTATAGTGGTTTCCAACCTGTGGCTCGGGACCATCAAGAGGCCTGAAGATAAATATGAGCATTCAAGAGACAAACCAAAGGAGAGAAAAAACATTTCTGCTGCACAAAAGGTTTACTTATCCAGATTTTCTATTTCCTTATGAAATCCTTAATAGTTTTACCTGCTCATGCAATTTGCAACATAAGAAAATAAAATCACGTTTCTTACAGGTCGTAAGTCAAGAACGGATTTGCCAACTACAGCGTTTGGAAGAAAGTAGGAATAACTTTAACCACTGCTGCACGAGAGCCGTAAAATAAACAGCTCAAGATGTAAAAACACTTTCTGCTCACAGCCTCCTAATTGCAAGTACAAGTCAAAACCCAGCTTTTCAGACCTGATTACACAGAAACTCAACCACAGAAATCACTTTTTTTCCCTCACTGATCACGCTGCATGAATACTAAGCAATGCTTTTCTCCCTCCGTTAGCCTCAGTCTTGTCTTTATTTCCTGACCAGCAGCTCGATGCAGACAACCAGAGAGTGGCCTCACCTGGACCAGGGTCATTTGTGAGCCGAGGGCCAGCAGGATTTTCTCGGTCTTGGTGGGGTAGGGGTTGTCTCGGTGCTTGTAGAGCCACTGCTTGAGTGGCCGCGCCATGTCCTGCAGGGCCTGGCGCTTGTGTCGCACTTTACCGCCGCTGGGACGACCCCTGTGGAGAAACACGTAGAATAATGTCAGCCTGACACCAAAGTGGAGACAGAACTAAAACCCACTATGAGATATTATACAAATGCACACATGAAGCCTTAACAGTTCAGGTAGAAGTGAATTATGGGACACATTTTGAGATTTTTTTAATAAAGCCTGAACTGTACTGAACTTTTTCTCTTCTGTCTCATACATTTCTGCTTTTTACACTTTTTACACTTTTTTTTACACTTTTTTTTACTCTTGTGAAATTATAATCTGCAAACATTCTGTTTAATGCTATATTTTGTTTTTCTCTATTGGCGTAAGCAGACTGCATTTGTCACTAGCATCAAGTTGACTACATCAGGATAACGTGTTGGTAAAGTGTCCAGATTTAAATTTCTCCTTTTCCAAACTGAAGTAAAATCTGGACATGAAGCCCAGGATTATGTTGTTTATTGAAGTCAACCAAACAATGTTGTGCAGCTGCAAGTGGAGTCCTGTGTGGACCGGCATGTTGTCTGAATTCGTTAGTCATGACATATAAAGTGAACACTCTATAGAGCATGCAATTTTCTCACCCAGAGCACTGCAATTAAGCGAGGCTGGATTAACAGAGAGAGAGAGACAGCAAGAGAGAGGGACTCAAGCAGAGAGAGAGAGGCAGAGAGAGAGAGAGAGAGAGAGAGAGAAACTTGCAGTTTATTTTTCATTGCGTGTCCCACAAACCACCAACACGTCGCACTGAAACAAACAAAAACATTTTGCTCGGGCTCGCATTTTTGCCAGATTAACATTTCACACCCCGGGAGAAGTAGATCAAGAACAATGCAGCTGGGTCACAGTCACAGCCAAGCCATCACACAAGGGACCGACAAAAAAAAAATGAAATTATACTTCTGGTTTTCCTTTACAGAAAAGGACTATGATGTATATCCAAAGGATGCTATAAAAATATCACAGCAGGAATAGAGGCTGGCGTGGAGATTAAAAATATATACTGTACATTCTAAAGCTCCAAAAACAGCACATCTCTGGTGAATACAGCTACAAGACAATCACCACAAAATATCATGAACTCACTATAAATACATGACTGAGGAACAAAGACATCATGTCAGTTCTTGAGGGAATACCGAGACATTTTTCACTGAAGTCCATCTGCAGCAGCCTGTTGGTTTTCCTGTTCTCTGAAGTCTCACCTTAGCTCCAGGTTTTCTGAACCTGTAGATGTCAGTATGGTGCTGTGCTCCGCTTCTCCCTTTATCTCACCAAAAAGCTCCACTGACTGCAGATGTAACATATTTCAGTCTAACCTCAAGTCTGCCTGAGGTTCATGTTCTACAAATATTTTCCTTGTAATCTAGATCAGTATGAACATCCGAAAGGACATTTCACTCCGTGCTCTGAACTTGGGTTTAAACACTCATGCACACATAGCTCTGTTTAATAATTTAATGCTCTTCATTAGTACTGATGCTTCCCTTGAGGTGACACCTCACAGTCACACAAGTTCACCAGCTCATAATATTCGCTTTTGCTCCTCAAGGAAGGTCACTCGCTCTCCTTCTGTTCTCTCTCATAATAATAATAATACAGAACAAATAATTGAATTACAGGATATTTTCTTACACCTGCTCCCTGTCACATAAAATGAAAACAAAATATAAATAAAATAAAAAAAAAGAACATTTGGTCCTTGTGTGATTGAGCAGACCACACAGAGAGTAGAAGGGCACATTTATTTATGGGAAACAGATGGAGACCTGTATGAGACACGCTACTGAACAGGCTGACCTACTTATTAATTTTAAGATTAGCTGTGAACATCAGCACCTAAATGGGGAACAGATTGGGAAACGGTAAATACTAAATCCTTCATCCTTCAGATCCAGTTGCATGAAAGCCACATAAAAAAAGTCCAACTGGATAATCAAATTGGTGTTTCAATCTTGGGATGAAAAGCATAAGGAGTGATGGCTTTAGACTTTTAAAAGACCTTCGCTGTGGATGATTTGTCTGCGCGTAAAAAAAACAGGTTTGTGCATAAATGCGCAATTTACGCACAGCTGCAAAAACTATTCTTTCAATTGTAAATTTAATGAACAGTCGTATTATACAACTCAAGTAGGCTTATGCACACATATAGATCAATAATGAACGTTTATATGAGTTTGACCCATCTGAGCTTGATATGTCTTAATTTGGAGAGATGATTTGTCTGACAATAAAAGCATCGCTGGAGTCCACTTAGTGCCAGATTGTGCTGGATGAGATAACCATTAAATAGAGGCATTCTTCATCAGTAACCAGTTTATCCATATGTTACAGCCACACATGCTGAGCAGGAGTTAAAGACAGCAGAAGACTCCACATACCCGCTCCGCCTATGCCTGATGGCCTGGTTGTCTCTGATGGCCTGGTTGCTGGAGAGGAGGTCTGGATGCTGCCCGTCGATCACTTCCAGATAATTTCTGCTGCTCATTTCCACTTCTTTCGCCTTCTCCTCAAACAGGACCTGGCTGCTCAGCTTGTTAAACACGATGGTGTTCATCTTTGGACAGATAGTTCCCCTCCCTTAAAAAAAAGTCTCTGATGCGCACAGAGTCAAAAGGGAAAAAAGAAAAAAAAATCTCCTTAGATGTGTCACAGTGTCCCCGTCTGTCTCCTGTGGAACAAGAATGGACATTTTAAAAAAGGAGAATATAAACAATATACATAACAAACTGTTGATGCGGACTTGACATCTGGTTGGAGATGATGAGAAAATGACCTTTAATATCAGCGACAATCGCTGCCAGATAAAAAAAACACACACTTGCTGGATGAGTTATAATTTGACAGCTTCAATCTGGTGTGTGTGTGATCACCATATGCTCCATATACCTTCATCATAAGCCGCATCTCCATAAAAGCGCACCATGCGTAAAAGGGCAGTTGTGGTGCGTCATTATAAAGGTAAACATTTGGATGTGAGGATCTGTGTGAACTCATTAAGTCTGAAAAAATCAGAGTAACTATTAGTCAGGTGTGTATTTCATGGTGGACACAATTTTGGAAATAAGCAAATATCAGTGTAAACAGCAAATAATTAAATGTTTGCTCATGCGCAATAAACGCTGTCCACAACTTTTATTCATGCACAAAACTTAATTCTATTCAGTGCAGTTTAAGGAGAAAAGAGATCTTACAACAGCATTTACAGAGTCTGTGAAAAACCTGTTGCTTTTTTAAAGTGTCTTTTAAAGCTCCAGTTTCAAGCATCTTGAATATTTCTGCCCTGCCTCCTCTGCGCTGCGGTCAAATGTCTATAAACCCTGGATGGTTTATTTTGATTCGTGCTCTCCCCAGTTTCTTTTTTTTTTTAATGCAAAACAAACAAGTCTGCAGCCTCCACAAATGTGACATTCTGTTTTTCCCCTCTTCGGCTTCAATTTAGAAGTTTGCGAGCACAGGTTGAAGATTGGATCTGTCACGGGAAAAGAGCCATCAGCTGCAGCCTGGTGCCAAATGTGAGTGCCGGCTGCCATGCACTGATGTCCACTGGAATACACACATTATAATAACACGTGTCTGTATTATATTTAGGCTGTTATAAGAATTCAAGTCTGATATCAGAATAAAGAGAAGCGGAGTCCTACCCCATTCAAAGTTGCCTATAACATCCCTGTTTCCAAACTGTCCTCAATCAACCATCAGTGTGTGTTGTGTGTGTGTGTGTGTGTGTGTGTGTATCTCGGTTACCTGTCCCGGGCCCCTCCTGTGTCTCTCTGCTGTGTGCAACAATAATCCCGTTTCCAGTCGCCCATTCCCTGCTCACATGTTCCCGTCCCGAGATCCTGAGCTCAAACCGCACGGACCGCCGTCTCCTCCTCCGCTTTATCCAGCGGCCTGCGCGGCGCCGCCCGGGACTCTGAATATCTCACCCTGCTCATGTTTCCTAGCACACGGCCCGAGCCTGCGAACATACTGTGGATGCTTTACGCCGGTTCTGGGGCCGTGGCCAGCGGAGGGGAGAGAGAGGGAGGGGAGGCATCACACTGCAAAAAGTAGGCTGTCTGAAGCAGGGCGTTCAGGGTAGAGTTTGAAAATGGTACTTCTGTTAGAAGAGCAAAGCTGACATGAAAACAGCTCATCCGCTAAATGCTGATGCTGGATTCAGATTCTCTGTAAAACAAAGTGTTATTTTCTTAAAAATCTTCTCTCTTCCGTCCAATTTCTAACAAGGCACCTTTTATACAGGTTTTATACTTTAAAATATGTAATGCCTTTATGAACAGTTGATTAAACATGAATCAAGGTTTTATTGATCAATTACAAGACATTGAAGAATTAATTGGGAAATTTGGGGAAGTGCACTTATTTGCTCTCTGACAGGGGTTAGATGAGAGGATTAATAACCTCTTTTTTCAGTATTTGTGACTTTGCATGCAGAGCAAAAATCTTCCCGTACTCAAAAACAAAGTTTGGTGGAGGTGACATTTTTTGCAGCCACTGCACTGTGCAGGGAATCAGACCTATTACCAACCGTCTGCTGCAGAAATACTTTACAGTGTAGTAAACCTGTTTTGGATGCTTGTAAAGACTGTAACATGTTCCTTCACTGCAAGATCACACCTCAGTCCTAAATGGTCCCGTGTCAGATTGTTTTTAGTCTCCTTCTTACCACATTGGTTTTTACACCAATAGAAGGAGCTTCCTGCCTCAATGAAGCTGCTCTTCTTCTTTTCTTTTATTGAAAGCACATCAGTGGTTTGTCTGCAACGATAATTATTCCATCAGATTGGACCCAAACACGATCCGAGCTGCTTTTTGTAGCACTGAGGAAGAAAAAAAAGGGGAGATTCTTAGTGTAAATAGCCATGCCACTGCTGATTACTCCTGATGCACCCTCTCATTGACTTCCATTATAAAACCTGTCACATTATGGGCTCATGAGTCAGAAGTTCTGAGGTCCTTAGCTGTGTGTTCCTTTGGGGTTTATCCAAGGTAGTGATTCGAAGGACATGACTAAGCAGCAAGAGCCATATGAAGGGTTAGGGATCCGTGTAATTATTGTTTATTTGTGCTTATTTTCATTTAACGGGGGAAGTTAACTTTTACTAACAGCTTGTGCAAACATGCTATGAATGGACCAGTCATTCAATCGCTTTAATTAAGGCTGCGGGTTTATTTGCTCAGGTTATACACAATATGTAAGTTCTCCTTGTGGCCTGAAGCGAACTTGTGTAACCTCCCGTGACCTTGTCGCTGTTATCTGAACCTGTGGGTCAGATCGACCCTCTCTGGGGAAACATGGAGGCTTGTGTAGCACCTCGTTAATCTTAATGCATCTTCTCCACAGCCTCTGCTGCTTTGATTCACTCTGTCTCTGCGTCAGACTCCTGCTGGTGTGTGGGCATATAATATAAATCAACGGGTAGAGCACAACATATATCCTGATGTCCTGCTTGGTAGCGGTTGGTGGCAGGAACTCTGTATGCGATCCCTGCACACAGTTCTGTTTCATCTCAGCCTGGAGTTCATGAACTATACTGGCTTCTGCTTTTTGCCCTCTAATCTTTGCAGCTCTACTGGTCACTTGGGTTTGACCAGTAATGCTTTTTGAAGCCTGGCACCAATATCAATATACTAATATTTTTAGTCTGAATTTGCAGACAGCTCAGACATTGTGCAGATATTGAAGTTTTCTGCTCAAATGACAGAGGAGCTCAGAAAATCACTCTGTCATCAAATGGTCAAAAAAAGATTTTCGTGTGACACCTGGTTTGCCCCTCTACCTCTTACACAGTGGGGAACAAAGAAAAAATGGCAACACAGGAAAAAAATTGAAAGTTAAATCCATAAACAAACAAATAGATAAAAGGTGAAAAGCCTATGAAAATAGTTGTACAACGTCCTCTTTGGCTCTGGAAGAGAACCTTTAGTCCCAGAACTACTTTTCAATCAACTAAAAGACTCCATCAGCCTGTTGTCTGTGTTTTCAGCAAAGTCTGAAGACTCACAAAAAATAGAAAAAATTGTGTGCCAGTATTTTATATATATATATATTTTTTTGTCAAATGTTTTCAACGATTTTTTTCTGTTTATGGGATGGGTACAGAGATATACAAGGACATTACAGATGCACAGCAATCATCCCTCAAATGTATTAAACCTTGTCACAGTTGAAAATAATGTCGTCTTTAAAACCAAGATGTATTAGAGGGTAAGTACCCTTTCCCTAACCAAACACTCAATCTCACTCATTCATACCGCAGATAACAAAATGGACAAGACAATCAAATGATGGGAAGTATCGATAAGTGGAGAAATAATATAACAAAATGAATAAAAGAACAAATAAGGGGGGTAATAATAATAACAATAATAAATAAATAAACATAGTCATCAGCTCAGTAGTTCATTGGTTTTAAGCTTCAATATGAAAGGTGTCTATATGTAGTAAAAAAAAAAAAAAAAAAAAGGAAAAAAAGGCTGCCAGATTTTTGTGAAAAGCCTGTAGGAAACCCTTTAGGGAGAATCTGATTTTCTCAAGTCTCACACATCATAAAATTTCTTAATTCCATCTATTATATGTAGGTGGAGTCCACTTAAGGAGAATGAGCCTCCGAGCAAGCAAGGTGCAGCAATAACGTATTGTGAGGATTTGGACCAATCAGGCATTCCAAAAAGAGAGACAAGGAGGTCAGGGTTCACTGTACGACAGAGGATCTGCCATTATTTTTGCATGAGACTTTACAATGATGATTGCTTGTTGTATGATTTCTTCTGTAACACTGTAACAAAGTACAGTGAAGAAAAATGGTTCATGGCTGCAGACTTTTAATTATGGCTGAAATGAAATGCTGTAAGTAGTCCACCAGTCAGAAATGCTCAGTGCTTCAGGCCCCCCCAAAGTTCCTGTATTTTTTAAAAGTACTACCACCCCAGCATGGAATTTTTGGGGGGTAAAATAATATCCAACAAATTTCAAGAGGCTTGGTAACACAGGGAGTACTTGCACATCTAGCAAATTCCAGGCTTGCAGTGATTCTATTGAAATTAAGTGGTGTTGTTGTGAATGCTGGTGTGACCCGGACATAATATTTTAGACTCTTTGATTTTGACCAGTCTTTTCTGTCATTTGCCATTTCTCAATATTTATGTTAATTTAATAGTAAAGCTCATAATAATGGCCTAATATATCCATATACTAATTTATATCACTACGTCAGATATCCTACACTCTGCATCCCAACATCTGGAGCTTCATACAATGACGGGAAGAAAACCTCAGTCGAACGTCACCCTACCTCTTCCATCCAAGGCAATTTCATTTAAGCGTTCTACGTCAGTGCAACTTTGGGAACACGTAGTTCTGCTCTAATCTCAGTACATGTTTTATACACAGAAGTTACTCACTCTTGTATTGTTTTATAATCATCTACTGGAGTTCATTTGTATGTAGGTTTTGTCTGGCCCCTCCAGATGGGCGGTTGTAGTGAAAGTTTTATTTCCTTGCACTCATAACATTTGGTTTCTTCTGAAACTTCCAATTTAACTCTGACCCATTTACAAAAAAACAAAACGCACCACTTACGGAGGCAATAAAACTTTTTTTGTTTGTTTCTTGAATTCTTTTACATTTCTGCTTTATTTTAGATAGTGACAGCTGGACAGAGGAGGGGCAGGGGGGGTGAGATAGGGGGTGACATGCAGCAAAGAGCCCAGACTAGAATCGAGCTGTCTTAATACATGGCGTTCACTATACCAAGTGAGCTACCTCGGCGGCCATGTTTCAAATTTGTAATGGATAAAATATTCTAGCAAAAAGGCAGCAGGGGGCCCAAGATGAAGATGTAGCCTCAGATGGAAGATTAATGGTCTTTTTGAGGCTGCGAATACAAAATTGAAAAGCAGACATTCATTATACATCACAGATTCAGCAGGAAACCCCCTGTTTTTGCCTCGGGGTACTTCATCATTCAATGTGCATTAAAGGATCTGGCTATGAAAGGTGGCCATTACTTGAATCAGCATTAGCTCAATGTCAACACCTTACGCCATTACAATCCAAATTATTTTTTAAAACCCCAGTCTCTGCGCCCATAATCTGCCTCTCATTTAAGCTGATGTTTTCACTCCATACTTGGACTTAATTTCGCCATGTAAACCAAGTTGGAATTACATACTGTAGCACATGGACTACTTGTAAAGCCACAGACATATTTGTTCAATAGTTTGCCAGCTTTGGTGGAAAATGTGACTGGGGAGAAAATTTGCAGGTTGTTTAAAATGACCCAATTACTGTTTTCAGAGGGGTTTTAAACATTTGGGACACTAATCAGGGAGTTAAACGTGTGCTGTCTGTCCATGTCTACTGAAAGCAATCAAGAGTCCAAACCAAGTGCCATTGGAAGTCACTGGGATTGCTCTTTGAAATTACAGTGGGGAATAATTGCAACTTGGAACACCCAATACTCTTTCAACCCTCCCGTCCTCTGTTGTCTCTCTAAATACGGCTTTCCAAGAATACACAAATGGCTACTAAATAGGCACATACGACTTCACAGGGAGGAGATGCCAGGTCGGTATCCAGTGTACGTGGAGGTGATGGATACATCTGTCAGAGAACATGCTTTCACTGTGAGCCGGAGCCTCTGATTTTTTTTGTGCATTGTCGATCCAAGTTGAAATAAGTCAGACAAAGTGTGCTCTTTGTGCGGCGGGGCCTTTGCCAGAACTACTCGCTCATGTTAGAATAATAAGAGGCACATTTGACTCTATCGTTTACAATGCCAGTGTAAAAACCTCAGTCAAACGTTTCAGTTATTCGAGTGTCATCGCTCCTATAATTCTGGTCGTGCTATCTTTGGTTGTTGAGTCTCCAGGTATTTTTCTTTCTCAGCAGACATTTGCAAAGCTCTGAAGTATTTGGGAGTGCTTGGGCAAACTGACAGCAGTGAGCTAGACTGGAACAGGGGGTTATTTATGCATCGTGCAGAGGGAAAGGACATTCATTAATGTCAGAATTAAAGCAGGACTGAAAAAAAAGGATATTGGAATTGAGGGGTCAAATAGAGGAGAATAATAGCCACAAAAAAGAGACCACACCAAGGCAGAAAAATGCATTTTGAACGTTTGCCTAATTTACCACTTTTATATTACTCTTAATTCTGTAAAGAAACTCAAGCTAGCAGTGTCTACTATAGTCTGTGCTCATGTCTCAAAGTGTGCAATCAGTTACAGATTTAAATAGGATGTTCTATAATGCCTTGCTGATGATTTGTTGATTTGGTGCTATTCCCCCCAGTTGCATGTCTTCCCCTCAGGTCCACAGTTGTGATAGCTTGATGAAAAGATTGTGATGAAAACACTGGGATAATATAATTTTTGGTGGGTTGCCATACGGAGCTCTCAGGTTGGTTCACGATCCAGCGAGGGGAAACCTGGCCGAGCTTATGGTTCACAGCTGTGCGGCCGGGAGCGCGTGCCAACTCATCACTGTCTGCTGTGTGAGGAACTTGGCATTTTTTAGCATCTCTACTTGACATTATCCTTTTGTCTGCGAATGAATATAACTGCCTGTTGGCTATTAGTACGCTCTCCTTTCCAGTTTGGTGTAACTGCAAGTAGAAAAGGTCCAGAAAGGCTTCAGGGCAGGCAAAAATGTCTGTGAACACAAAGCTGAAAAGTACACTGAACATCATCACATGTCACATTACAAAGAAAGTTGCACAGTGATAAAGAGAGTCAATCAGCATACAAAAAAAATAATAACTGCAAACATGTTGTTCCTTTTGAGGCCAATCAGTGGGATTTTAATAACGCTACAGTCATACCTTCCAAGTTTCATCAAATCAGAGCAATGGTGTCTAAGATTTCACAATTTCCTCAATTTCAAGGTCAGGTACAGAAAAAAAGCCATGATCTCTTAATGTGGTTGACAGGCATATCCTAAACCCCTGCCCGGCCGCTCCCCCTCCTCCTTCTACCTTACACTGACTACAACAGACAGACATGAGATCCGGTGAGTAAAGACTGTTTCATTAGAAATGCTGAGATGTTGAGTGCCGTAACAGCCCAGGATGAGTCAGGATGACTAATCTAACAGAAGTCATGCACAAAGCCTCTTCCAGTCTGCTCTGCCTCCTTGTATTCAAGGGAGGAAAATGAGTTTTGATAAGTAAAAAGTTGCATTCAAGGCTCACAGTCCTCTTGCCAAAACAGAAAGTGGCGCAAAATATGCGGTCCTAGAAGATGTGTGATGTAGTGACTACTCGTAGGGCAGATTGGTAAACTACTGTAGCTGGTGAGCTGGTGGCCTAGTCAGTCGCAACAGCTGTCCAAGCTTTCCAAGAGTTACAGATGGGGGGAAGCAAGTTTTGGCAACCATGATTATAACAGCCATGATTAATTAATTAATAAGAATTATTACTTAGCTTAATGAAAAGCTATTTCACAAATAATGTTTAATGTTTATTAGTAATGTTACAATTTATGTTATTTCATCATTAGTTTGTGTCATGTGAAATTGTTTAGAAATTAGACAATTACACTCTGATTATATAAATAAACTATTTATTATTGCAGACATAGCTTTAAATACATTTCATATTACAGCGATGGTGGTATAGTGGTGAGCATAGCTGCCTTCCAAGCAGTTGACCTGGGTTCGATTCCCAGCCATCGCAGATGGCTTCTCTTTTCCCAAATTTCCCCTATGGTGGATCAATTAAGAATGATCTTATCTTATATACCAAAAGTATTTCTAAATGATTCCCAAATGACTCGTAAACAAGAAAGGAACAAAACTAAATCATAAGTCATCTATAAATATTACTTCGATGGGTAATACTTTTATTAAGAAGTTGTGAGGTTTTAAAAACAGTTGAAACTTTATGAAAGCAATCCAAATAAATAATACAGTGTTAGAAATATCTGGTCTATTTATCTAAGTGATGTTTATAGAAGTTATATCTTAAAGGTAATTATTAATTAATGATTAACAAATGATTCATAAACCTTTAAGAATCAATCCAATAAGGACAGCCACACCAGGAGCAGGTGTGCTGAGGTATGAAAGTACCCATCATGTGACTTTTTACATTCTAGTGTCACTTCCTGTGTGTACAACTGAATCTAACTCAACATATCCTCGAGGTGAGACGTCCAAACGTGTGCACTGTTGTCCGCGCCTGTACAGTTCCTCCCTTCTTGGCTCTCTCTATGATAGCAGGCTTATCTCGTGAGCAATCGTGCAGTGGGACATTCTGACCACAAAAGAAGACATTTTGTGCCAGCACATGTTCTTCTGTATATTTAGTAGAGATGTTACCAGGCAAAGAATAATTTATTTTGAGCAGACTGAAATGTATTCTGTGCTCAATAGATGCTTCCTATTACTCGCAAAAGCACCCATAATTAAAGTCTCTCATAGTTTTACTCAATTGCTCCCTCTCTAATTGCCTGCACTGAGCACTCTCAGACACTTGCTCACAGCGTCTCTTGCTGACAGAGAGGTTACTATGCGCTTCTGTGGATGATGGCAAACATGCAAATGCCGAAGGCACAGAAGGGATGTTTATTTGCTTCAAATTAAATGATTTTTGCCTGATAGTTAACGTAGAAAATCACATTTCTGTGCATGCAAAAAAATCTTTCCGAGCATGTAACACTCAGATTTGAAGACAGAAAAAGTTCGCTTGTAATTAATGTACATGACCCAAACCCACAGCTGTCATGACTGGTATTGCTAATATTTTTGAGGCCTTTATGGAGACATTACTCACGTAGCCTTGAAATCTGACTCAGACACTGTGGTATTTGCCCACTCATTTCTCTGTTTATTTATTGTCATACCAGCTTGTTATTTACACTTTATGGAAGGGAATGTCAGGATTCATTAGTGCTGTGAAAGCCCTTTTAAAAGAGTCCTCAAAAACCACGGAGAAATGCAAGTGGATGGCAGGACAGGCACTCTGAGACATTCATAGGAGTGCAGAATTGTGAGAACTGCTGAAGGAAGGAAACGGATGCAGAGAGGCAGGCCGCTGAGCAAACAGCAAGCGAGCATGACACGCGAGGCTCGTTCCAACAGTCCTGGTGGTGTGAGCATGCTGTAATGATATAAAAGCTAATTTACAGATTGAGAAGAGAAGTGGCGTTCACCCCCCGGTCCTTGGCTGCCGGAGAGTGCTGCTCTCTGTTTGGATGTAGCTCTGAGAGGCTGTTGTGTACACGCATGTTTTTAATGGCAGCATCGCAAGCAAACCACGCTGCTGCCGCTGCTGTGCAACAGTTTGCGATTTCATATTAAAAATAGTCCTCAGACACTGAAGGGAACGGAAAAGCCACTTCTAATATTTGGAAAGAACTTTTACTGTTCACTAGTTTCTTTTATGAAATATTGCTGCAGAACGCCTGGGGAGATGTGGGATCTTTAAAAAAAACTTCAAAAGACCAGTTTCATTTTAAAACAATTGAGCTAGTATCACAATATACATCACACTCTCTGAAGGACTATAAAAATAAGTGATATATATTTATTATTCTGTCCACCCAAAATGTGGACAAACTTCATGACTGTAGAAAGGATATTTCCACACTGAAGCCTTGTGTAATGTATAATAAAAACCTTGAGTGTGGTTGCATCCATCACCCTGACCTATGGGAAACCTCTGCTGGAGTCTGGACAGGGTGAAGGTCAGGCCAATGGCGAGACATAGTTGAGATACAGGGGTGTGGCAGATGCCAGGGCCCACATGTTCCCTCAAACAGGATCAACAACATCAGGGATATCCCTCCACTATTTCCATCTCTTCGGTGAAGCGATGAGAAGCGTCGGATCTTGAATGGTGACCAGGATGGCCAGACCCGGACGTAATTGCTGCCTCTGCTGAGGCGTGGAAGCATAACCTCTAATTTCCCATGAATAATGTCCCTGTGTTGGACAGCGAGCCAAAGAAAGTGGCAGTTGCTTTTCTCAGAGGGTTTGTGGCTCAACTAATACACTCAACTGCGGCTTTATGACCAACTGGCCTGAGGGACAGGCTCCTGAGACCAACTTACTACTTCCTCTCAGCCTCTCCCCTGTGCCCTGCAAACTTTAACAACAGGTTCAGAACAGAAAGTAAAGCTCTGTTACTTTATAAGTGTTGAATTATTGCATATTAAGATGCATCGAGTCCTGAAGACATGACAGGAAGCCAGCGTGCAGAGTCAGCATCTGCACCCGCAAGGCCAATTCCATGTATACAAACAAAATCACGGCAAAGAAATGAACTAAAATCTCCACTGCACGATCCTCTGATCTCTCACCACAATCACAGAAACTGGCTTTCTTGTTTACGTTACGTCTGCAAAATCAGGTTACCGCAGAAAGGCTGCAGTAAGCCAACAGTAGCCCTGAATGAGTAAAACAGAAAGGAATTGAACATCTCTTAAATTCTTCAACGTGCATAGTTTGTTAAAGGAATAGTTGAACATTTGGGGAAATACTTGTCTTGGTTTTCTTTCCGAGAGTGAGATGAGAAAATCAATATCTATGTTTATGCATTAGGTGTGTAAGGATGTGGTTAGCCTAGCTTAGCATAATGGGAGCAGGGAAGGAACAGCCACACGGGCTGTGCACAAACTGTAAAGTTGTTTAATTAGCATGTTGTGCCTCGTTTATTTAAACCATGTGTAGGACAGCAAGCAAGACAGGTTGCCTCTCCAGCTCCATACATAAAGCATAGACGTGATATTAATATATATTAAATAATATATATTAAGGGATATTATTAATAATCTTCTCATAGAACTATTGGAAAGACAGAAAATAAGATATTCTCTAAATTGTTGAACTGTCCCTTTAAATTCTAAAATGAGAGCTAAAATGAAAAGGTGCTGAATTAAAGAGAAAATAGAGAGCTAAATATAAGAACATGGGAAAAAATGAGCAGGAGAAAAGGAAAAGCCTAAGCAGCCACACAAGAAGAAAACTATTCCCCTCTTTGTTTAAGTGACTAAATGCTTTTCCTTTAAACATTTCTTTAGAATCAGTTCTGACTTTGGGCACGTTGCAGCGGCCATAAAGCCTGCTGCGTGGAATTAAAGAGCCATTAATCATTGTGAATTTATTTGCTTGGAACGGTTCGGAGACAGTGGCTTCTTTCAGCTCCTAGTTTTGTGCTTTCGGGGGAAGTTGCTTCTTCAGAGTAATAAGTTTACTCATCTACTCTCCTCCGCCCGTGCTCCACCAGTGACCTCCGCAAACAGCTGGTAGCGTTTAAACTTCAAAGAGTGATGAAGATTTTCAACCACATATTTTCAGTGTTTTGCTAATTTTCTTTTTTAGCACGTGGCTGGTATTAATGATGGAAGTCCCATGAGATTTTTGTGGCAGCCTCTGTGGTCGAGTGCCGAGCATCTCACTGGGACCAGGACAGTGGGATCAGAGAGACAGAGAGGCTGTTACAGAATTCTGCTGTGCAGAAGGTTGTCGAGCCTGACATGCCCTGCTTAGAATGAACAAACAGCAGAAGACAAAAGGATCAGACAAGCCCTGATCAGCTGCAACAAGATGCTCTCACACACCATTTTAAATACAGTGTCTATATATGAACAAAAAGACAGGATTATAAGTAGGGAAATAAAAGATATTCAACAACAAAAACAAGAAAAAAAATAACTACTTCTGAGAAAAAGCTGAGTAATTTGCTGCATTTTCCCCAAAAAAACCTTCATTAGATTGTTTTATAGTTGGTGCTGACTAAATGCCATGCAAGTGCTTTGGTACCGAGATGACCCCGACTGGCAAAATATCTGCAACGTTTTTTGTTTTTACTGACAAAAATAATGAGCTTGTTTGTAAAATATTTTATTATTTATAATAAATACCTCTACAAAATCTGAAACTACTGTAAATAAATTGTGAGTAATGTGGAAAATCCCGATTTCAGTTCATTCTTGTGCACAATATCGGAGGTGGAGACAGGACGCACTATTGTGTTCCTAACTGCTAGAGACTTTTCTTATCCACTTACGATAACAGTGGTTGAATTTATGTGTTCATATTATTGTGTGGTATTTATAAAGAACATTTGTGCAGACTCTGTATTCCACTCTGGTGCTCTATAACTGACAGACAGTTATTGTGTTTGTCTAAATGTCTCAGTGCAGGCTGTGTGTTTTCTGAGTTTGGATGCGTTACAAATATTCATATAAGTAGGCTACAGAAGTATACAGACTGTATCAGACGAGGTTGAGCAACTGAAGCAGATGTGGGTCTTGTTTAGATATTGTGGTCTCGTGTGGATTACTGAAGGAATGTTGCAGCAGAGAAAGCAGCCTCCGAGTGTTTCACGCCGAACGACGTATGTGGTATTTGGCATGAGATCAAACATGAAAAAGTAACATTTATTTTTATCATCACAGAGAGCAAGAAGAGGGCGTCCTAAAATATTTGTATGAACTCCTGATGAGGTAATTGATGTAAACACTAAGCTTGGGGACAAACGTTTGCCGCTGGAACGGAAGCTGGGGCGCAAATAAATAAACAGTCATCAATCAAGATTAAAGATTTTATTTGAAACTTTCTCAGATAATTTGATACAACATATTATTACAACACTTGTGGTACTAATATTTGTAACACTTTTCTCATCCATTTCATTTGAAACAGTTTTCAAACACATTTAAAACAAACTGGAGTTGGTGTACAACATGACAGATGCTAAGGTAAATACTTGCCAGTGATGTCACAGCCAGCCCATTTGTACTAGTAAGGGACTGTACAACAGTTATTGAGGGGGGGGGGGGGGTCAAAGGAAGGCAGAGGGTTGTGGACTTTTTTCCTTTTGCTCAATGGAGGGGTCTGCTTGTTTTCTGCTTTGTTATTTCTCGCTAAATTTAATGGTTTAATAGTTACAAAATAAAGTTATCAAAAAAAAGTGGACTGTTTTTTTTTCACTAGTCTACAGTGGACACAAACAAAATTTACATTTTCATGCAAAGTTAATCCATAATATAGTGCATTTTTAGCTCAACTCAACCTGTTTTACTAAAGGGTGAAGTGTAAAATCTTGCGGTGCTGAACACCTGAAGCGTGCCTGTGCCACAAATGCTAACTGAGCTTTGTTGTATATTTTAAATTATGCCAAACACTGAGTTGAGCCTCCCCACCCCAATCATTTTTGTACAGTCCCTAGTGGATTTCCAGGAGTGGTATGATCACTGATGGTCAAAGAAATAACTGGGCCTTCCTATTTGCCAAGGCCAGTAGTCGGATGTTGCGCACACAGCCAGCAGCAGCTTCCTGGAGCATCTCATCATCAGAGCCCATGATGTGGATGAGGGGCTGTGGGAGCACAAAGGACTGAGGTTACAGCTGGCAGCAGGAACAGATTGTGAAGAATCACCGTTTTCCAACACCTTTGGGAAACGTGTCCAAATAGAATTGAAGCACATGTTGCCATATCAGCAGCAGTCACACTACCAGCGGCTGCAAAGACATACAGCGGCCACGATCTCACTGGCACGTGTCCCTCTGCGTGTGTGTATGCGTGTATGTATTCAGTGTGTGTGTGTGTCCCACTTCACCCTTCCAAACCATGCCTCAGCAAAGGGGTTACAGCTGCAAGCACACATGCTTCTGTAAGTTTGTTCAGATGAGAGTCATGCAGGGCAGGCTCGACATTAAAAACCTGAGCATGAACCACACCACTTGACAGCCTTTCCGCCGCTCCAAAGGTCAGATTATATCCGACTGTTAGTGGCTTGTGTAATGGATCTCGTTAGATCTTATTGCAGAACAAGGTTTTACGCTCTCCAGAAATCTCGAGCTTTGAAAGTTTATTTTTTGGTTACATAAAACTGAACATTTAAAAGATTTTTTTTGTGCAGGAAAAAACGAAAGGAACACACTGGATATATGGAATAGCAGTGAGTGGCATGTGTTTTGGAGGGGTGAGCTATTTTTCCTATTTTATCTCCAGCAAAATCACTACATTATGTTTGTGGGCAGCTGTGGGGCTGAATCAAAGTAAAAGTAAATGTAAGCATAAATACTCCGGTGCAATGGATGAATCTAAATTTGTTCAATGTGTGCTCCTTGGTAAAATCACAATGGTGTGCCACTGAGGTTTGCTAAGCCACACTTGCAATTATTTCAGATCGTCTTGTTTACATCCATAATGAACCAACGGCAACATTACAACCCTCAAATAAGCACTTAAGGACTCCCTGCTCCCAAACATAATGAAGCTTTGATAAATACAATTATTGCTGAGACGTCTGAGGCACTTTTAAGCCTCACATATCAAGGTCTTGTTCTCCACTGAGTGAAAAGGGATTTTGAAAAAGATTTATTTAAGAAAGATCATGCTGCAGCAGGCTTACAAGTGATCTTTGAATGCAATCTGGCTTCTTTGGTTTTAGTGAAGCAATGTCACATCCCTGCTGATCCTGAGCAACACAGTGGGCAACATCTAGACTGTCATTGTCAAAGGAAGATCCAAGAACGAAGCTTGTTCAAAACCTACATCCAGCCACTGATTTAGATTGAGTTTAAGGCAGCTGAATGATTCTGGCTTTCTCCGTTTCTTACCCTTTGTCTCCCTCTTATTTAAAACTCTCCCATCCTGTTCAGCACTGGCTCCATCAACATAGGAAGTGATGGGATTCCTTTGTCGGTTTCACACAAGTGAAATGCCACGCTCAACTAGAATAATCATTTTCGGTGATATTTTGTGTGCAAACTTTGCCTAATCCCGATCCAGATGATCAGTGCTTAGGGCAAACTTGAGACCGTTTTGCTCTCAGGTTATCATTGTGTTCATAATGCATGTCAGAGCAGGGCCGAGGTCGACCCCGACCCCTCTCCGTGTTACATGCAAACTTAAAACGCCGCTCGGCACATTTGTGTGGTTAGCAAACAGCCAAAGAAGCAGAGAGGAGACATTCCCAGGATTTTCAGCGCAAAGATAAACAGTGAAAGGAAAACAGATGAAAGGTGAGGTGAGCCAGCTTGTGTGTGTGAGCACAAAAGGGCTGTGAACCTACACTCCTGTTAAAAACTGAGAAAATAATATCCTCGCTCCTGATTATAATCACATCATTTTGTGGAAAAAGGCATACCGCGGTCCAAGATGTCAGCTCCCCTCAATGCACCAGTGTCAAGGAGTGCATGTGAAACATTTGCCCTCGGGTTTTATGCGATTTTTAAATAGCATCCAAAACACCTCCAAAAGCAAACTCGCATCCACAGGCTCCAGAAAACATGCAGCTCACTAAACAAGTCTCTTTTGTGAAACGAGAGGATGCCTGAGAAGTGCCAGAGGCAGCGTTTTTGCCAACCTCATAGCATGTTATTCAGACGTCGCCAAATAAGGTCTCCCGAAGCGCGCAGCTAGGCTAAGATAAGCGTGTCTCTCTTTGCTGCCTTTTTTCCTAGCTTGCTCGTTCCCTCCCAGCTGGGATCTCGAGGAATATAATACGCCACTTGTTAGATATTCCCTGACTGTGGTAACATGAACACTTGCCCCACGTTTGAAAACCGAATTGTGAGTTTTTGAGGTTTTTTGCACTTCAGAGAGCTCCAGTGAGTCCTGACCTCCGAGAAGGGAGCTGAGGAACATGCTCCCCCCCTCCACCCCAGCTGAGGGGGGAGGAGGTGTGCAGTCTGGGAGGGCTGCACATATTGTTGCATGTGCACACACACATGCTATCGCACATTGAGGTGTCGTGGTGTTAAGTGCGCTCTGTTGGACTGAGTCTGCAGGAGTTCAGGTTGAAATTCCCCTGCGCCAGTCCTGACAGCCATTACGGCTCCATCAACCCCCCACCACATCCCAGCATTCCCATGTTTTAGACTCCACGGTGGAGGCAAACAGCACAGACAGACAGCAGTGTTTAGCAGGGGCAGAGGGGAAGTTGGTGAGGGAAGTCAAGGTAAACAACATTCCCTGCTGCCTCCAGTGAGCCAGGGACTGTTAAGCTGCTTTTTCTGTGTCTCTAAAGAGGAAGAGGAAAAGCAGGGGGGACAGCTTTCAAATCAATGGCCTTAAGGGGAACGTTTCAGTCTGAACCCTGAGCCTGTTCCACCTGCAGAACACGGCTTGGCATTTCGGGTCAAGGCGTGAGCGAGAGAGGCTCAGGTCGAAGGGTCTGAAACATTACACTCCATGGATCTCAAAAACATGGTAGTCATAACAGAGCAAGCAGCACACAGCGCCTATATCATCTGCTCACCACACCCACAACCTGAAGTCATGTTACCCACAAACCAACAGGAAACTGTAGAAGTAAACCTGTGATGCTCTGCTTGGTTTTTATTCCTCCTCTCATATTGGTGTAATTTTTGCCCCCCACAGTCTCGCTGCGCACTTTCACTCCTGAAGTCTGACCATGTAAGAGGGAGAAAAAACAAACACTAACCATGCCGGGACAGAAGTGTGTTCATGGCAACAAAAGTGCAAACAATTTTCTCATTTAGATTAGTAAAAAGCCTAAAATACATACCAGGACCTGGCAAGAGCCACACACTGGAATACCTTCAGTTGAAAATTACCAATAATTACCATCCGCATTTTGCAATTTTCATCAATTTACTTCACAAAGCTTTTCTTATGAAAGAGCCTCTTTAATACAAAGAGCTGGCTGAAGCTGTCTACGAGGATTTATGGTTTCAGCAAACAATCCCCAGTGCTTTTGGAAGCAACATAAAGCGCAGGGGGAAGGCGTGTTGATTTTGTACATGACACAAAATGAAGCACATCCGTATAAAACTGCGAGATACCAAGAGAGGATGTCAAATCGAACGGGGAGGGCGATCCATCTCTCAGGCTAAAACTCTCCAGTACGTATTTCCTGTGAGAGCGAAAACCTGAATCCCTGTTCTTAAACAAGGTCTGATCAGAGCAGAATCCAAGGAAAATATGTTGATAGAAGATTCGGGCAATAAAATAATGGAGACTAAAAGAAATTGGATGAGAGCAAATTGTGTAAAAAAAAACAAATCAAAGTGTTTTATTTTAAGATGTTTAATCCTTTTACTTTTACTTTTAATTTTAAATAATTGATCTGACCTGGACCAAATTTGAAGGCTTCCAAAGGGGTAAAATAATTTTTTTTTAAAAAGACTAAGACAAGTCAGTAATGTGTTTTCCAGTGTGAAATACTTTCTTTTCAGTGCTTGATTTCCCCTGTGAATCTTAAAGGACTGGGCCATACACCATTAAGTGTACTAGAGAGGAAAGTTGCTTTCTAAACCAACTTCGGAGCAACAGAGGCCGTCGCTCATTCGAAATTGTATACTACACGTGGGTGAACGTGTTTTGAGAGCTTCTCTACGGCACAGGAACACTCTTTGAAATACGGTTGCAATAATACGAGAGGCAGTCCAGAATTTTACACGGGGCCGTAAATTTGACACAGTGCCTCGTATCAATCCTCGATACACCCTTTCAAATCCATTCAGAAGTATTGGAGATATTGTTTTAACACATTCTGTCTACCAGCTGCCTGTATATCACGCAGCACAGCATTACAGTGCACGCTGAATTCAGGAGATTGACAAGCTCTCATACTGTAATGTTTCCTCCGGGGTCAGGCAGGTAAGCATCAGCCTCCCTCCCAGACCGGCTGAGACTGAGGCCAGGCCGAACAATGAGGCTGCCTGTGCTGCATTTCCACGTCTGAGATTAAGAACAAATGCAACGCTGGGTGCAGTTACGTGGACTTTGGTAATTAAGCTCTTTAAAAGTCCAAAAATACATTATGGAGTAGTGTTGCAACACTTAACTGGTACATTAATAAGGGCAAACACAGAGACAGATTAAAAAGGGTGGTATGTCTTGCATTTGCACACACACTTGTGCCCATACACACACACACACAGACACACATACAAAGTCACTCGAATTTCAAATATAGACATATACACATTGAGCAAAAAAAAGAGGGCTTGTCCAGTTTTGTCGTGGCTCAAACTACAAAAAGCATTCAGCTTAACGACTTTTGCAAATTGGACATAACTCTTTCGGAACACCCAGTGTTCAGTCCAGCTACCAATTATGGCTAGTGTTGAACCACATACACTGTAACAGCAGATCAAGCTAAAGTACACCATTTAATGAACATGGGAAAAAAATATCTGGCTGCAATGGCATAACCACTTCATAATTTATATCGCAGTTGTTATTTAGGGGAGGAAAAAAGGATTTAAGCTCATTGTGGCCACAAAAAGACTTCTCATGTGAAAGTCTTTCTATGTGAAACATGATTAAATTAGAAAATAAGATAGCAGTGTTTTCCTAAAATGCTGAAATATGAGTACATGATCATCTGTGACAAGACATCAATTACAGAGTAATCTTCACATAAAATCTCTACATTGCTGTCAGAGACAAACATAAACAGTGTCTGGAGCTGAGCGTGGAAAGAGGCCGACAGGCTCAAACGTTAGACAAAACAATGCTTGTTTCTTTTTGGAAGGGCTCTACACAACTGCAGTGATGAAGAAAGCCGGTGGATGCAGCTTTACAGAGTTGGAAAAAAAAACACTGGACAATAAAAAAACATTGCTCTCTCTTAGCCTTGAACAGCTCTGACCCCACTCTTTGGCCCAAACCATATCGCTGTTGCATTCTACCCTGATGTCCAGGAACAGCCCTTAGCAACAGTTACCCCCAGCTACAGCCCTTTGACTTGTGCTGTAATGGCATCTAGGGTCTACCGGAGAAATGGCACTGCGCACACACTGAGCTGTTTGCTTTTCTGAATTCCCATGACGGCTAGAAAGTGGAGTCATGTTTCCGCCGCCGAATAAAACCCACTTTGTTTCTGCTCCATCGGTCAAAGGCTCTGAAAATAGTCACAGCTTTTCAAAGTTTATTACTCAGTGTTTTTCACACATCGCTAAAACAAGGGCGGTGGGAGGCCAAAGCACATTTTCCTCAATGTAATTAAGCTAGATTTAGTCTCAAAAGCACCAAATAAACTAGAGAAATAACCACTTTGTAAATTATCTACAAAAAAAGCAGAAGGAAGGAGTTAGAAAACCAGTTTCAACCGCACTATAACTCACCTTGACTACCCCTTTCCCGTGCATGGTGATGCAATTGTTGGGGTCCTTGGACAGCTGGAAGAGGGCCATAGCTGTGCTCTGGTGGACTGCCTCGTCTTTTGACTTGAGGTAGCGCACCAGGGGCGCCACTGACCCAGCATCACCGAAGGACGCCCTGTTGCTGCCCCACATGCAGCAGTGGCCGATGGCCTCAGCCAGGTGGCGACGGAGCCTGTCATCAGTCTGTGGACAGGAGAACGGGATGTTATTGGCCCCCAGAGACCAGTCTTTCTAATGTAGAGCTCTACTACAGCTCTGCCAAAGTCCCTTGGCAAAATTTAACAGTGTTCCCCTCATTGGCTGGATATATGCTGCACTGAGTAGGAAAAGGCCAACTAAAATCCACTGTAAAGACACTTACTTGTATATTGACAGTAATTGCAGTGAATAGTAAAACCTTGTTGTTTGTTTCTCTCCAGCAGCGGAGTGTACTTACTGTGTTAGTCAACTTGGCCAGCAACGGGACAACCCCGTGATCAGTAAGGACTGCCAGATTCTCCTTGTCTCTGGCAATTTTGGCGATGGCGGCACAGATGCTTGCCAGCACCTCGTTGTTTGGTGACTTCAGCAAATTAACAATCAGTTCCATTCCACCGACGAGGGAGCGCACCATTTCCCCTGCATCCTATAGTCAAAGAATCTGTTATTAGCGGGCACTCTGACAAAATGAAGAAGGAGGATGATGAAGAGGGAGGAAGTGTAATGACTGAGGAGAGAGAAGAGGCACGCAGGGACATTTGAGAAGGGCAGACAAAGCAAAGGACATTAAATAAGAACAAACAAAGCATTTCCATCAGGCCAGGCAACAATCAAAGTCCCATCAGTGGAAACCCAAAAGAACTATCTTTGTCTGTGTAAAACCAATGCTTTCAAAATAACAGCATTCTCTCCTACAGGAAAACTGTGTTGTGGATGTGGGTGAACAACCAATAAGTGTGACATCTTCATCAATCTCTCCCCTACTTGTGAATTTCCCCACTGTGGGACGAATAAAGGCTTATCTTATCTTATCTTATCTTACTCTCACCCTAACTCGTCATAATGAGGATGACACACAAAATTTAGAGCTTAGAAGTGACATTCAAAACCTTTCGACCAGACTGGCACACAGTGTAAAGCTTCATGGTTTGAGTTCAAGGCACCAGCTGGTACCACAGGACTCTCAGCCACTTATGGGGCCGACCAAACCAACAGGCCAGTAGGTAGCACTGAGAGAACCACAGCGGAAGAGCTGGCGGAGACACTAGCTTCGGTATGGCTTGGCACGTCAGGCCGCTGTTTAAGATCACAACTCACCGTATCGCCAGCCAAGGAAGAATACATCAAGGTGGCCAAGCCTGTAATGTGCAGTGCTTTGAAAATAGAACAGTAATTTCCCGAAAGCATACAATTATGGACGACTAGATGCAAATAACAAAGCATGCTTAATTTGAGTTCATTTGAACATCAATCTAAATGTCCAGAGCTGATTTAAGGCACAGTACTGTAGAATATAATAATCACAGAATTTATAATGTGTACTGTTTGGTTGTTCTTCATTGTAAAAAATTAAGGTATTTCAGCAAATTCAGCAAGAGAAAGAGCAGTAGCTGATTTACAGTTTAAGTGTACAGCTGGGAGAGCTGGATGTACTGTTGTGTTCTCCTCTCTAACAGAGAGCTCACTGCTGAGATCAGGCCAGGGTGCTGTGTATGGGTCCTGTGATGCCGTGCCAGAGGATGAGCCATGTGTGCAGTGCAGGGTGGGGAGAGGGGAGGGGGTTGCCGGGGCCAGGAGCTGACCCCCCGACACACAGGAAGCCCTTCCTCAGGAATACTGATGACGGCTGGCCGGGAGTCCCTGCGACAGAGGAAGCTCTCTCAAGCCACCAGCTGCGATAGACTAGCCAGAATCTCTTTCATGGCCTGGACGGGCCCCCAGATCTTAAAACCGCAACATTATGAGGCTGCACACGGAAAGGCCTTTCTCGCTATCCTCTCCCTCTCTCCCCTCCTCTTAACCAGGATGACATGAAATAGAAAACACATTATCTGCTGTGTGTGATCTCAAGCAGAGGGGAGCAAGCCAAGCCCAGAATGGCAGAAGCGTGCCCTAACACCTTCTCTGAAGCAATCAGGCTTCTATAACGTACATACAATGTAAAGGAAAAATAAATCAAGCATCTAAATGTGCCTCTGCGTCCAGGCAAATTAATGATACACCCCATTACGTGTGACCAGGCGGGTTTCACTTCCTTGATTGAAGAACAAAGATAATTCAACGATTCACTGCAAAGTCTTTGCAGTACTGGTATGGTGATAAGTGAGTTTAAGTTGTGGACCTGTGGGCATAGAGCACAGCATCTGTCTGTGTCTGTGGAGGGGCAGCAGTACTGTATGGAGCATCCAGCAGATGCATTTATACCACGGCTCTCTCATAAATCCACTATGGAACTGCTAACTCAAACCACATGGGGTTTTTATCTAAATAACGACTGCACCAAGGCAGCTGTATCAGGTTCCTCCACTCAATGGGCAAAGAGCACTATTTAGCTCTTGTCATTGCCCCCGTCCCAGAAAAATCACCCCAAAAGCATGTTCATGAATTTCCCTCAAAATTGGCACGCTGACGTCCAGACAAACATTGTCAAACTTTGTTAGCGCTCAATAGCGGGTCCGCAGCCCTCCCCCCCCTCCCTCCATATGGTTGCCATGCATCATTTTCGCTGCACTTCTGGGCCGGAGAAATTCCAGCATGCAAAAAAAAGGGCTTCACCCCCAAGACACCTGCCTGGGCCCAATATATCTGTTTAAACTTAACCAGATTGTCCCACTGACAAGCTGTTTACCTTAATCACAGTGATAATCTAATGGAACAACATTACGTTTGTAGTTGGATATGATACCAGTGCTCAGGGATCAAAGACCTGCTGATGTGTAATTAAAATTAGAGTTGACTGACAGCACTGCTGTGTAATACTAAGCTGAAGGCCTGTGACAATGGTACAAAGGAGCTCACATGCACTCCTATAACACTGCCTGGCTCACTATGGACAGTTTTGAAAACTGTATCAAAATCAACTTTATTCCAAGCATTCTTCTTGTCAAAATCTTGCACCTACATTACCCACAATGCAACTTGACCGACAACAGTTTAGTCGGCGATTCAAGTGTTATGCAAGTAGTGGCTACTGTGACATTGACATCATTCAAAGGAGCACCCTCCGTCTCGTAAGCTCACGCTGACTCAAGAGACATCACTTGAGGCAATTTATCAGACTCAATACAGCTCCCTCTGGAGGCACAAAAGACTTTATACATTTTTCACACATGCAGTTGTACTCCTCAAGACTTATAAAGACTTTCATATGTAAAATCGGTGAATTTGTTTAAAGAAAACATGTCATGTTTCTGTACCTCCAAACATTTTTAATCTTAATTCATGAATAGTTCTATCTAAAAGTAGATAAGTAGTATTCATGGCCATGTTGTGGGTTCTTTTGTAAGCCACGTGTGCAGTGTTTTCATTAGAGTTCACAGAAACTGTCTGTGCATGGATTGTGTGCCTCTGTAACTAGTAGCATGTTGAGGGAAGCTTTTCAGCTGGGAACTTAGAAGCCATGCCACAGGATATTACTCAGTCTTTCTCTCTGCCTGCTTCCCAATTCACCAATCCCACTGTACCAAGCAGGCTTCTCTGCTTCATATTAGCCCAAGGTTCATGTAAGCCTCCTCTGACACAGTTCTGCCCCTGCTAGCCTCCCAGCAGCAGTAGGTTGGAGGGAAAGCTTAGGAGACAAGCACAGTGATATAAGCAGGCTTCTGTTTTGTTAGCGCGATAACCCTTTCTTTCAAAAGGGCACAAACAAGGCTATGTGCCTTCGGTGTGTTTCATAGGACAGAGACAAACAAATGAACTGTACTGTACCTTTGCATTTTTAATGCATGGACAAAGGGCCCATGCAGCACTGGACTGAACATCTGCACTGGGGTTTTTCAGTAAGGACCACACCAGGCGGACTCCATCAAGTTGGTCAATGATTCTGTAGGGAGAGAGACAGAAAAGTAGAGTGAATAAAGGAGAGTGAAGGAAAAAATAGAAAGGAATCAACAGGGAAAGAATAAGCATGATCAAATAAAGTGTTGTAATTTCATTCAGATCTTTCATTAAGCATAATTTTCTGCCTGAAAGATTTGAGAGTGTAACTGATCATGTTTGTTTTGAAGAGCTCTGGCTGTATCAGCTTGGCTGGCAGCAGGCTCGGCACAGCTACGGCCAAGTAAGATCAAAGCATCGATCGATTTCAGCATTGGCTTTCATCACAGCTCAGTCCTGCTCAGTTCCTCTCCAGGCCTGAAACCCACCCACTGTCTGCTCTCTCTAATCACTCTCAACGGAAAGGCTTGGTGATACTAGGGCTAGAGGTTAACATGCATACATCTGTGTATAGTGGTTCATACATGGATTTATAAATAGAATCTGAGACAAACTTTATGTTGGTGGCTTGTTTTTCAACCAAAGCCAAAGTGAGGACCTCTTTCCAAATCAAACAGAGCCAGAGACAGGTCGCTCTATATTTCATAAGGTCTGAGTGAAGTTTACTTAGGCATAAGCTGTATTTCATGTCGTATACATGACTGTAGTCAAAACTGCAGTCGGGGTCTGGGAACCCAAAGAATTACGCCACAGTGCACCCGTTGTCTGGTATAAATAACATGTAACGTGTTCCCCATGTGTGCTTCCACCAACAAGGCCGACATTGAATGCTGTCATAATTACTTAAACACTCCCTAATCACAGTATCTCCGTGACTGGCAACGAGCGAACGCTCATCAGGGACGTCCCCTGCACCATCTGTCTTCCGTTTACACATAAATCAGTCTAGAGGGATCATAACATCAGATTCCAGTCTGCGGGGCCTCTTAAATCCAGACCAAAAACAAAAGTGAAGCGTCATATCGTCCACCAAAACAGCTCTGTCTTCTCATGAAGCAGGTATGAAACAGATTAGCAATGAAGTTGCAGCTGACAGTGATGGATTAGAGGAGGTGACCACAAACCCTGGAGGCATTAAGCAACGTGTGTTCACTCTTGTAGCTACACAGGATTCACTGGAGGAAGTGCTATGTCATTAACCACACGCTGTCCACTGGTTGAGAATGAAAACAAACATATGAGTATTTCATGGAAAACTTGAAAGTGAGCGGTGTTTGTTTTGGTCCTACAGTAGTTACGGATGACCTGCATCAGAATGATGATGAGAGAATGATTGCGTTGATCAACAGAAGGTGGTATTTGAGAAAAGGTTTCTGTTGGTAATGCTAACAGACAAGACTGTTGTTGCTAACTGTGTGGTATCATGAATACATCATCATCATATTTGTTAGCTGGCCAAACACTGTCCAATCACAGCGAATCTGAAAAACAGATCCAGCAGTGTTGGGTTGAAGCAGGAAACAATCAAACGTGAGTTATGTTAATTGCTCAGCAAACTACTGTACACATACATGTCTCAAAATAAGCCGACACCACAAAACATACAAAGAGCAGCCATTGAAAAAAGAACTTTCTGTTTACAGCAAAGTGCGAAGGCTGAAAGATTACAAAGTCTGGCCTAAATATACACACCGTGAGAAAACAAGGAGAACATGGACTGTTGCAAAACACTTCTCGTCTTGTGAGAAGTTTACCACAGTTAGTGACTTTATTTTGACATGCTTTACTTTTATTGAACTCCTTGTTTTTTTCCCTCCAAACAAATGTAATAGGCTCATATGATAGCATTAACAGCTAACCAACGATGTAAACTCAGTCATTAAGTTGTATTTGTGTCCAGCGCTAATTAAGAAGGGTCTTGTAGTCCTTGTAAAAGCAATGAGGCACAGATGGAAGCTCCACAATGTTCTGCAGTATTGAGGGTGAGGTTAAATGAACACGGAACAAAGACTGCTCTGGACTGTGTTTCACTGTGTTTTCCCAGCCATGTAGTCTTGGACAGGGTAGGGCTTTAGGTATGTTCGTCTGACCAGCTCGAGTCCTGACAGCGACCACAAAGTTATAGTAAAGCACCAGGAATTAAACCACAACCATATTTAACACAGCAGGTACAATAAACAAGGCTTTTAAATTCTGTCATTAAGCTGGGGATGAAAGGGAAAAGTACCTGCATAATTACAAATTAAAAGAACATAGATTTCTTCAAGCATCAGCCCATGGCAGGTTAATGATACTGTGTTTGGATCCTGGAATTGGTGTCATTCCCTCGTCAAAACATATGACATCAGTAGACGTCCGAGAATATGTGTTTGGAGCTAATTCAGTAATGACAGTGAGTGAGCCACTAATCACATTTTAAAAGACACCTCACACGGGGCTGTTTGCCTTGTGTAAACCGTACTCTAAATGTCAGAGCTGGTCGGATGCCCAGGAAGAGAGGGAGACTTACGCCATGTTATCCATATCTGTGGCACAGGCGCCCACTGCCTTCGTCACATTCGTAAGCAGAGCCTGGACAATTGACACAAATAAAAAGTACATGAACAATCAATACAGGAGCATACTTTTAAGATGAGATGATCTTTTACGCAGCAACAGAAAATTCAACATGCCTGGTTTGTTCCAGTGAGCAGGTTAACTAATGACTTGATGCCTCCACACTTGCGGATGGTGGCCTTGTTAGCAGGGACCTGGGCAAATTCTCCCACGGCTCCTACTACATTTACCAGCACTTCTTCAGGCTGATCAGTCAGCAGGCCAACCAGGGTCTCCAGGGCTTTGTACTCCTGAAACCTTTTAAAGGGTGTAGAAGAGTAGAGGGGCACTCGTCATATTAAATAATCTCTTCACATTGTTTAATCATATTTATTCTATCAAGTGACAGAGAATGAACATGAAAAAAGATGAACAGTCAACGGCCATGCTAGTAGCACTAAACATGCTAAAGTACAGCGGAGGATGATGAGAAAGGCATTAGTTTTGCAGTTGTTTCATCATAAATAAAAACCTGATGACTGTGCAAGACAATAAGTTAAGCAAATATACAGCATTTCATGGTAATCTTGCAAAGGAGACATTTCACTGAAAACCACAAAATATCAACCTCATGGTGGTGCTATATAAAGAGTCGGTGGATGGCTAGTTTCTTTTAAAATACATCATCAGGAAGTCAAGTGTCTGTACCAAATTTAGTGCCAACTTTAGAAAAACTAGATGAAATGTCAAAAGATTATGAAAGACATTGAGATCATGTTCTGGGGAGCGTGCGTATCTATAAAAGCCATTATGACAATCTATCCAATAGCAGTTAATATATTTCAATCTGGATCAAAGGCGTGGCCCGACCAGCTGACGTTGCCATGCCTAGAGCCACACCACTGGCGCAGCTAAAAATGTTACTAGTTGTCTTAGTGACAGATAGCATTGTGTGTGTCACATGGGTATAGATCTCTTACTGTAACCCAGAAGTACAGGCAGTTTTCCCACGGCTGCTCACAGTTGTCCCTTGTACGGATTTTGCTTAACCAAAGCTTTGCTGTGGCTTGGAAGCTCCTTCTCCCTCTTTTGCTGTGATTTTGCCTTGTTTGCCAGTGCTATAGAGTAGTAAACTATAGTAAACATTTAAAAGGGATATAATGCGGTCACAAAAAACCTCAACAAACCTCTGATGTACAGTTAAGTCCTACGACTGTTTTTATTCACAGTTACGGTTGCTGGCATCACGGTCCGTAAGCTATTGTAGATGGCCAAGGTCATTTGGTTTTGGTCAGGGTCCACCGACACACAGCCTATTCTTGCAAGTGAAAACACTGCTAATGAACAGAGGAGCTGCCAATGTTAAGTCAGTGAGATTCACCATAAAGAAAAACAATGGTTTTCCTGTGCCATTGCTGAAGTGTCATCTGCAATCGACTACAGTAGAATTATCTTGTAATCACAGACATAACTTTTGATAAATGAATGGTAAGTCGTGCCTATTTTTGTTAAGCCAATCCCAGCTGAAGTAATTATGTGATGGCAAGAGTAACATTACACAAGACTGCCTGAAGCGGCTTCTACTGCAAACACTGGGCTCCACACAATGGGAAGCTTATTAAAGCCTGTCAGAAGACACATGAACCACAGTGGGGCTTCTGTGCAGCAGAACCTTATGATTGATTGCCTGTCTTTTACTTTTCTCATTCTTCTACACTCGTCACACATTCTACTAAGTGCAGAAAGCTTAAATGCTGCCTTTCATACTAACTAGGGTTGTTTTTAGGAAAGTCCAAGTGAAAGTAAGACATTTCAGGGACCCAGAAATGCTTAGCACTGACCATGAAGACAGAAAGAGATCGTCACTTGTTCAACCTGAAATTTAACAGACAGATTGATGTATTTCATTTGAAAGGAAACCGCAGAGCAGTGAAAATGTTGGGTGAGCACAGAACTTTTGTGAGGTAAGGAGCAGTATCATTTGGAGGAGCAATTATGGTGTGCTCATCATAGGGCTGGAACAGAGGTAAGATGGAGGGGTAGTCAGTAATTGGAAGCGAACCCCACAATCTTGACCCCAAACATTACTGCGCTGGCAAATACAAGTCTGAGACTTGGCAGTCTTGACTTTCCATTGCAAAGTTATTCCCTCTCTTTTGTTAAGGCTTTTTACAGCATTTTTGTGTGTCCATAACACCTCGGTATACAGGCACAAGGGGCCACATATCGATGCATCCATAAATCTGCACAAAATAATGTTTTAGTGTTTGCAAGCTGGACTTTTACAAAGGTGTTTTTCTAGTACATATAAGCTTTGCCCATGTGTAGCCCTCTCTGTAATATTGGGAGACCTACAAAAAACACTCGCTTATGTGGCCTTTAAACAAACACACTTAAGTTATGATTGTAATTATATTTCGGGGCATCAATCATCTCTCATTTTGATGCATCATTAATCAGGAAAATGGCTTACACATGCTGCTACTTGTCTTAAGTGGAGGTCCTCTGACCTCTATATTGTCCAGACCCCGCAAAGCATCAGTCACATAAAAGAAAAAAATCAAGTTGTTTGCAATGGGCCACGGAGGCTGTTTCATTTGACCATGTACTTAATGAAAGCAAAGAGAAAAAAAAACACACTCTGCCTCCCATTGCTGGAGCAAAAGATATTCCAAAATGATTTTCATTTCAGTACACCACTCAGCCGGTGATTTATTCTGAAATGAGCACATGCCCTTAAAACCCTGTTACCATTAACAGCCTTTCCTTTTTGACAGTAATGGCTTGGTCACTTCATTCCGAGCTTTTGCTTGACCTAGACATTATAAGTGATTCAAATAAGCCTGAGAGAGTATGAAAAAACAGATTCACTTACACATTCAAGTGCGCATTAAAAACATTTGCTGTGCATCATGCTGGTTTCCTCCTGCAGAGGTAGCCAAATTTCATCTCCATTGACACCCAGCTGCCCACATCATCCAAAAACAAAGTAAAGAAGTACAGAAAAAGAAACCACGAAATAAGAACTCTATTGATATTATGGTCCTTTGGTAATCTCATTAAGATACCTTTGTGACATGTTAAATTTAGAGTGAGGGCAACCAAAGTGTTACTGTTTGCAAATGAAGTGTCACTAAACGTGGCTTACATGTGATTAATGGCATCATTATAATTATTTCTATTATTGTTATTATCAGTAGTAATATAAGTGTTTTACATAGCAACAGTGTGACAAGTCATTAAATATGGCAGAGAGCCTGTACTAGCAGCAAGTGTATTAAGTTGCCACATGACTCATAGCCAGTGCAATTAACTTGTTTTATCATCATGCCACGCTGCAGTCAAAAGGGTTCCAATCTGTGCCAATTTGGTTCTGTTTTTTAAACAGTTTTGTTAGAAAATTATCAAGGAGCCAGTATAAAAGTATGAAAACAAAACTGTGTCGGTAGAGGAATAGTCAAACCACTATCTTTAATCAATTCATGATAATACGCATTTAAAAAATGAAACCTCAAATGATTTTCTTTTAAATAGACACTGATCTGTCCATCTTGCTTTAAAAGAATGTTACTGTCATGCTTCTGCTCCTGTAAAGGACTCTTCACTTAACTCGATGTGGCAGCAGACACTCAGTTCCAGTTGGGAGGACTTAACTTAGACTTTAAATGCAGGATATCATTCTGTCAGTTATGATATACGAAGTGAAGAAAGATCCTTGCGAGAGCTACTGCGCCTTTTTCTTGTTATTTTTAGAATTCCACTGCAATTTGAACTACAGCCTTTCTCAGTCAGAAGAAAAGCATTTTCACATAATCTCACCTCAGTGAAAAGTCTTAAACTCCAAAAATGCTATTTATCATAAAAATGATTAAAAGACAGTGTCTTATCAGTTTGTGGCTGCACCTGATTGAATAGGCTTTGAATTGATTAATATTTCTAAGGTATTCATTATTGCACGTAGGTTATATATAATGTCCCCCGGCCCCATACTGAATAAGAAAATAAATACAGCTAAATCATTCTTTCAAGAGAGCACTGGTGGAAATGTACAGAGCTGCCAGGACACGGCCCCTGCACATTACTTATTTTAGAGGGAAAATTACTGACTTGAAAATCATCTAACACTAAAGCACAAGTCAGAAAGCAATCCAGAGATGTCACTGCTGAAGGATCCAGGCTAAATGACACTTAAATAAACCTCTGCTTTACATGACAAATGATTAGAGGCTCTGTCAGCCTACGCTTTCTGACATTCGAAAATCAAGATCTCAAGGCTGATTCTTTCAACATGTACATTTGGTTCAATACTACCAGTCCTTGACTAACACATCACTGAAGTCTATAAAATCAGCACATTTACTTGAGCCTTTGTTAACGGTGGAAAAGATCGAATTCTAGCGGCAGATACTCACATAAAAGATCAGAGCTAATAGAATCTGTGCAAAAGCTTGACATTTTACGCAAATAATCACTTCAACCAGGAACAATGGTGAAGGAAAGGGAGATACGACAACAACAGCACGCGAGTGGAAAAAGTGACACAGCTGGTCATGAATGAATAAGAGCCCCCCATAAAAGTAACATATGTGATGATGGCATGACGAGCATAATGCACGCAAGTCAGATGAACCGCTCACTGCTGTTCTGTATTTACATATTGTAAGATGACTGTTAACCACATCATCTTGCCAAATATATTTTCCAAAAATTATGAGCACATGTGGAATGAAATGCCTAATTTCTGTTAACTCACTTTTACACCAAGGCTCATTAGACTGCTGTTCCTATGTATAATGAGTGATTTATAAAGGTCGCACTAATCTGTAACCACTAATTACAAACACACAGTCATACATCCCAAAAGATATGGCTACAGTGCGTTTCTGTATCTCTGGTATGTTAATATTATGTGTGTGTTAATGAGAGGTAATAAGGTGAGACCCTGAGTGCCGGCATACTTAGCCACATTCTCCATACTGATGGAACACTTCCAGATGGCCCCGGTGGCAGCAGCCAGGAGCTGCTTGTTGTCTGCCTTGCTCAGCAGTGAAACCAGTGGCTGCAGCCCTTTGTACTTACGCACCAGGTCACGGGTTTGCTTGTCCTCTGCACACTGCAAAGCAAAAGAGAGGGTCAAGATCTACATTAATGCTTCCACAGGCTGGGGCTACATAGGAGACAAACAAGTCACAGAAAAAAAAACAAAACCTCTATGTCTTTTCACCCAGTTCAGTTCAGTTGTTACATGGACTATGCTTATGACAAAGGCAGAAGTGTGGAAAGCAGGTACCTTGAAGATTGCACTGGCACAATGCATTTGCAGCTCAGCGTTGTCACTGCTTAGGTTTTTGACCAAATCCTTGATCATGCCCTCCATTTGAATGGCAATCCTGTAGCTTTCCTGTAGTGATATGACAAGTAGCAAATCACATGAAGTATATAATAACATGAAGTGATCCAGAAATATGTCACATGCAATATGCACTGGTGCTATCTTTTATTTTATTCCTATGTTTCATATGATTAGTATCACACTTTTGTCTTTATTTCCTACCCTTAATTATTTCATAATTATGTATATTTTTATGTTAAACATATTTTTTAAATCTTTTCTATTGTTTAAAGTTTAAACAACTATGGAGCTCTTCCTCACAGAGGAATAAATATACCAGTCTTAGGATACACACAACAATACTTGTTAGTAGGATCAATTAATTGCTGGTTTGCATCTTTCAAACACTGGAATATCACCAGTCTTAGCTATTAATTAATAAAGTCACTCTACATTGTTTATGGTATATACTTGTATACTTGTATTTTTAATGTCATAGACTTAAACTTGTAGGTTTTAGCAAACGAACTACGGCTTGTAATGTGTGCCACATTAACTACAATAAGCAGTATTTGCCCCCCACCTCACCTCTGAGGCACATTCCTGCAGGGTGCCAACCACAGGAATAAGCATGTTCTCGTGAGGAGACTTGAGCAGGCGTCCCAGCAGAGGGACGCCACCAGCCTTACGGATGGCCTCCTTGTTCTTGGTGCTCTTGCTGCAGCTCCATAGTGCGAGAGCCCCACAGCGAGCCACCTCTACATCCTTCTCCTGGCTTGCACTCAGGTTGGCTAAATTAGGCACGCAGTCCAGCAGCTTTACCTGAGCAGACAGACAAGGGGCCTATACTTACATTCGGATAAACACATACATGAACATGTGCGCAAACAAGCAGACAGGCCACACATGTTTAAGCAAAGAACTTGCAGACACACATAATTCAAGGTCACTGAAAAGTTTGCTTGTAGGACTGGAGTGATAATAGATGGTTGCAGATGGGAATATAAAGTTGTTGGCTGTGATTAAGGGTGTAATTAAAATTCTATTACCACTGGGTCTGCAAGGATGAAAAAGCCAGATATGCTAGGAGTGGAAAACTGTCAGGATAGATGTTGATGTTAGGGCTGAAAAGCCCAGTGTGACGCTTTATGGCCATCATTCAGTGTTCTAATCCATAGTTCCTGGCCAGTGAGACAGAGCAGGCAAAGCTATTACACACAGCACAGTTCAAAGGTGGTCTCGGAGCATAGCGTGAAATTAATCTGCCTCCATGAGTGACTTGCACATGAGAACATCCGATTTGGGGCTGAGGAAAATATACAAGGCACGGAGGCTTTAATCACAGGTCCTTCTGTCAACAAACATGAATGCAGGTCAGAGGATATAAGGGACATTCTATCTGTTTTCACCCCAGCACCCACTCTCCTGGTTTGAAAAACTGGGTGAAAAAGGATGGATGGGCCACTATCTGGCCATTGTGTACAGTGTGAAAAGGGTATGAAGGGGTGATTGATTTGCTGTGCGTCAAAACATAGTTCTGGATATGTGTTTTCCAATTTGAACAGAATTGTAATGGATTGCATCAGAATAATGCACAATCCTGTTTTTCCAAAGGTTCCCAAGTGTCTGTAGTTTAGTAGAAAAAAGGGTGTACTAAATCACAAAGCTGTTACAGACATAAACAGACAAGTGTTTTCATGGAAAATCTGCCACGGTAGGACATATATTTTTTTCCCCTTTTTTTCATTAACACCAATACAGGAAGTTCAGGTTCTGGTCTGCAGTTTTCTGTTCTGTTGCACATCACACTGGCAGACTTTTAAATTCACATTTTATACTACACTAACCTGAATTTAAAACTTTCAGTGCTTATACTCACCAGTTTTCTGATGCCGCCATACTGCCTGACAGTTCTCCTTGCTCTACGGAACCTGGCCACATTAGCAATGGTCTCAGCAGCTAAGGCCTTGAGGTCCTTGACTGGTGAGTCCAGGATCTTCACGACGCTCTGCAGGCCTCCCATGTCAACAATGGCTCGACGGATTTGCACGTTGTGACTAATCTTTCTCAGGATTTTCAGAGATCCTATCTAAAAAAGCACATAAAAAAACTCTCACACTCAGTCAGATATTTTAAAAGTGATTGATTTGTTTTATGGAAAAGAAACTGATGCGTCTATGCCAACATGAGGCCTCCATCTGTAGTAAGAGTACATACAGCGATATCTAGTAGCCACACATTCACTCGCATTTCTACTAAAAATAGATGGGAAAGGCGAAATAAAATCGGGTTAAAAAGCACCCACATGTCATTAGGCACACTGGAGAATAATTGCTACCCTGTGTCGTTAAAGGCACGCTCTCTACCCAGCGCGAGTGTTTCTGTAACTAAAACACAGGCTGGCACACACGACCGGCTCTGTTTATGCCTGCAGGCCATCCAGGTCCAGCTTTGGCACAGCTACTCACTTTGCATTTGACTTCATCTGTATCCAGCAAGTTAATGAGGACTTCAAGGCCACCTACATCCCGGATGGCCAGTTGGCACGTCTCCTGCATCAAATTAAAGTCCATCATGGCGCACAGAGTGAGCACAGTAGCTGTCTGGTCGCCTACCTGTAATAATAAAGCCAAACGTGAATGAATGAATGAAAAAGGGAGACAAAAAGGAAGAGAGGAGAACATTAAACATTAAGCAGACATTTGCCAAAGGGAGGAGGATAAAAAAACCCTTCCTTTCTCCCAACCTCCCTCTCCTTATGTTGTTTCCCCCCCATAATATCACCCTTGCTGGGGTTGTTTTGTTTAAACCACAGCCTGCTAAGTGTTTAGCTTTGTGGTGGTAAACGCTGATGGAAAGAAATTATTTGCTAACAGAGCACTGAGCTCAACAGTGCCAAGCCCAGAAACCATCAGATTTTGCCCATAAGATGAAAAAGCACCATTAGCACTGGAACCCTGAAATTAATGATGAGCTAGCATTTCAAAAAGCAGAATATGTTTTGACAGTTGCTACATACACACATATCATTTTAGACCTGCACCCCTGTGATTAGCAACTTAGTAACTACAACACTCCGAAATCAACAAGTGCTTTGAGGGAATCTGTTGTTTGATTTAAGCCCCTCTGCACACATGGGGTAAAAACATTGGGGTGTTATTGCCACTCAACTACAATGTACTCACCGAAAAAAATAAACAATGCAGAGATTTAAAATGGGCATGTGTGGTCAAACCGTGACAATGTGTGGCAGTGGCAGAACCTGACTTCTCCTAAATTTAGTGTCCAAATCCTTGTTGTCTTTTTTTAAGATTCTTCTCACACTGCATAAATCCACATAATGTCCTATCTGTGGATGGATGTTGACAGCATTATGGCACTTAAAATACCAGTCTTAGGGTTGGTGCTTTGAGATGGTGAAAATATTGTCCAGGGAGGCAGAGATGGTGTTTTTTTATTACCATATTTAGTCTGCAGCATACGCAATTGCATAACAAACCTTGGTGACATGCAATGGTTTTGATCATGAGAAGAGGGAAAAAAAATCAGTAGTCAGACAAAACAGAAGCTCATAGTAATGAAAATGCAACAGTTCGCTGCTGTAATCCTAGACCTGCTACATGGCTTTGATATGCGACACTAAAACGTCAAGTCCAAAATCTCCTGGCAAGTGAACAATCAAATATCATTCCTTTTTTGCAATGGTTTAAATGTGCTACAGATAGAATTCTCATCTAGTGGATTCAAGGTTGCCTCTACAGTTCCAAGATTCATAAGCCTTTATTAGTTGCACACTTCGCAAACAATTTGAGACTTCAGCACCATCCTAAAGATGGATAGATTACTTCAACTAAACATAAGAATGCAGCATGTCCTGCTATCAGCTACCCATATAAGTAGAAAATAGCCTATCACTATATAGAAGGCCATTGCCGTAATCTGTCTCATGCAGCTGTTGGAGGGGCCGGCTCATCAGAGTAGACCTATACCACAGTCTCAAGTGGTGTTTGATCATATCTCCCTCACAAAGCAGTGCTCTGACACAGCAGGATAACGGCCACATGTGTTCTCCATATCATGATGCTCGCCTAAATGTGAACCATTTGCCCATTAACAGCAGTGGATCTACTGCTTCCTTTGTCTCCTCCGTTCGCACTCTTCAAAGGATTCAGCAGGCGAGGTTCGTACCTTGTAAAAACAACGAAAAAAAGCTATGTTTAGGAGCGATAGCTGGGAGAACAGAAAACAGATCATGTGCTTTCATTTTCGTTAGCTTTGGTCTTGAAGTATTGTCGACATTCTTTAAAACATTGACAACATCTGACAATCTTTTATGGTGAAAGATCTTTGACTCTCTGAGCATGACAGGGGCAGATGCTCGAAGTGGAACCAATTCAACCACTATTCGACCTTGGAACATGAAATTCAAAAAGCAGTTTAATAACTGTGCGCTGTCTTGGTGAGGATATTATAAATGTGTGTACCCACTGGCTTGGCTTACAAAATCAAGATGTAATACCAAACTAAGTTAATTTTCTTTTAATATACATGGTAATCTAAATCTTTATGGGTCTGTTTTGTAAACCCAAGTGAGCTTCCACCAGTGAAGAGATTTGCTTCTGCTAACAGAAGTGATGAATATCTTGGTCTTATTTTCCATGGGCTGAAACTTACCAAAAGTCTGCAGCAGGTCTGCAGCCATGCTAGTAGCTCTGAGTGAGCATGACTATAGACATAGCAGTTGTTTAATATTATCATCAGCTAACCTGCTGACAGTGGCTGTGCTAACAGGCTGGTAATATTAAAATTCATTGTCTTAGTTAAGCCTGTCAACATGCAAACATTTGCTTATTAGCACAAAGTACAGTTGAGCCTGATGGAAGTATTGCAAATTAAACATGGATGGAACTAGATGAATAGTCAGGGGATCTCCAAATCTCAAAATACTAAAGGTAAAAAGTGACCAAAAAATTATAAAACCTCTAAAGGCTCAGTGAATATCTCATGGGAGACAATACAGAAAAAAATTATATCCCTAAATTATATCCACTCTGGAATTTGCAACATGCTACTTTGATAATCTCATCAACTCATTCATCAGCAGTTCAATAGCAGCTCAGCAAGCAGTGATTAAAGGCAGTTGTATAAATATTTTATCCCCTTGTCTGATGAAATTGCAAATTCAAAAATGAATTTAGAAGAATTTATTAGTATGAGAGATCAAATTCCATTCATGAGGTCAATGGAAAAGATGCTTTACATGTGCTGTCTCTTCCTTTACTGCAGGTGTCTAAGCCTGAGCTACCAAATAGCTGATGCCTTCACACCACTGAGCGAAGGTCTCATTCCAGTCTGGTTCCTCTGGAGCAGCAGACTGGATTCTGAAGAGAAAGACTGCCCTGCCTGAGCCACTCCAGGCCTTTAAATCACAGCACTCAGCATGCGGGAGCAGGGATGGGGTTAATAGGGCTGTCAATGATACCCTGTTGACCTCAGGCCCTTTTTGTACCATTTTGTTGGGAATATTTTATGCATGAGCGTGTGTTTGGATTGGACTTCATGCCAGCAGGGCTAAACGTGCACATTGAGCATAAGGGGTGAAATACATAAGAGTGTAGGTCTGCAATGCTGGACGGGTGACAAGTGGACTTGTGCCACTGCCAGCGCTTCATAGAGCTTAGTGTAATCGAGAAGACGTGGGTCTTGGCAAAGGTCGAGCCACAGAGGATGCGTAAGGTTTCATACTTCTCTGCCATCTACAGCAGACTTCGAGGCCAGGCTACTAATGACAAGAACAAACCCAATCTCCTGCTCTATTATGGGTAAGGTACTGCAGGGACAGAATGAATGATCACTGGTTATTTCTTGCTTCATATTTGACACAGGATCTCCTATAACATAAAACTTGATCACTTAATAGGCCTTTCTGTCATAAAATGAGTGCTGTGCACGCTGAGCAAACGTCTGGTCAGGTCTTCGAATTGAGAAGTTGCCTAACTCATGAAAATGAAATGATGCAATTCTTTTTGTAAGCAAATTCTTTAGATTAGACATGTTGTAAATCTACAAGACAGTAAAATATAAATGTTTTAACTGAATTCTCTACTTATGTAACTATTTTGAACATAATTGGTTACAAATTCACTTCTGCTGAGAAAATGAGCTGATACTGGCTCCTGTACACTTGAGACAGGGTTAGTTCTAGCATAGCAATTAGCAGAATGGTTCTCATGAGAGAAGAGCAGGGCAGTAGTACTGTGACTGCCCAGCAGAGGGGGAGCAACCTTAATGAGGGCTGAACACAATACCATGTGTGTCAGGGAACCAGCTCAGCTTGTTAATCTCCATAAGGGAAACTTATTGTCATAGAAACACAATTTTAAAACTATGGGGAAAGGTTGCACTAATGGGGACACTTTTTAACAGGCTGTCTGGTGAATTATCTTTTCATTGTGCCTGTTCAGAAAAGATGAGAAAAAGCCATCTGCTCAGTAATAAAGAGATGATGGATATTGTAAAAAGTAAATTATGAAAATGTTTACAAGACACAATATTGAAATGTTTATCTGTTAACTAGTAACATATTGCATATCAGACACAATATTTATATCTGTGAGAATATGAAAATTGTTTTATGTTTAGAAAACCACAGGCCAGCCTAACTGATAGCAGCTGGTGAATTCCTCTCTCTGTCTTTATTTAAACAAAGACAACATACTCAGATGACATTTTATGGCTTAAATGCAAAACTTAGCATGTGATGTTATTCAAGTCTTGACGAGTAATACAACACTTTTTTAGCAAAGTTCGGACTAAGCTTGTCTTGTTTCCAAACTGGTTTTCATAATTTACTGAAGGACAATACGCTGTACACAATTGTATATGTACAGTGTAAGTATATATGCTTTAATATAAAGTATGATATAAGTGTTTGCTTATACTGAGGCAGTGATGCCTTACAGACTGGAATAAGGAAGGCAAATTAAGTTAAAACTCATTTTCCATGTCAGAGTGTCAGACAGCTACTACAGTACATGCATACACCCGTACAAACACACATACACTGTCTGCTTGCTAGAAACAGAATCAAATCTGCATGCTGGATTTTGTGAAAGACCATGTAACCATTCTGCAGGCACAGGTCTCCAGTCATACAAGTATAAAAACAAACACATCAGCACCGTAGGCAAATATTCCTACATAAATATCATTAAAACACAAAACAGAACATCCATGTGTCGCTTTATGAAAGTGTTAAACTTCCTAGAGTACAAACGGCATCTATAGTGCAAGGAAAAGGGGGGAAAAAAAGATCTCCTCCTAAAATAAAACAGATATTTAACTTGGCTCATGGTAAGTTTCAGCGTCTGATGGTAATGATATTATAAAATGACTACTGGACAAACCCCATAAATAACTGTGCTCTGCGGTTTCCAGACAGATAGAAAGCTGGGACATGTTGGTTACTGCAGTGCTGCATCTTGTTGAAGCGGGAACACACACACAAGCCTAAAGCTCACGCCAAAATCCCGCTGAAAAGTATAACATACACAGGCCAGTGAGGTTATTTTATCTGAATTTGCCCCTTTCATATCATTTACATCTTATTTTTTCCTTTCTGGAAAGGAGCAGCAGCCTGCGTTTAGAGTGGGAATTTCCTTTGATTATATTTTATTTTGCTAAGCTAAAAATATCTTCCTTGAGTTGAACTTTACAGCAGTGTTTTCTAGAAAAGATCTACTTGGTTGAACTGTAAATAATCTCACTTAGCACCGAGCCACAGAACACAAATCTGCTTGTAATATCCAGAAATCCCATACTGTATAAAACTATGTAATGTAGACTATTATGACACATTGAAATAACATTAACTCATTTGGTTTTCTTTGAGGTCAAGCAGCATTTTAAGGTATTTCTAGTGTTAAACAGAAGGGGGAAAAGTTTGCAACATGCAACTAAACAGATTCCTGTCAAACTAAAGTAAAGGCAGTCTGTTTTAATATAACCTGTCTGAATGATACTGTCCAGATAAATAGATAATAGAGACCACTCAGTGAGGTAGGGTAATCTCTGAAATCAAGTGGTCAGAGGTATTCCCAGCCAGTCTGGGTCACTGGCTTCTCTATCCTCTTTTCTTTTCCTCCCATGTTTTGACACATTAATATTCACCATATGCCCTGTCAGACCTATCACAGGCGCGCTTCATTTTTATGCTTCTGCGGTGTGGGCAAACGGTGCGTACAGTTGCTGCCGTCAGACAGCTCTTTCCCCTATGTCTTGGCTCACATGTGCAGCCGAACAGGCCTGTGTCAGAAACCAGGAATCCGCCAGCCAAGCCAACCACTTCAATAAGCATCTTCCTACAAAGCGCCGCTTAAAATGAGAGCGACCTCCACTTTATTTCAACTGACATCCTCTTTTTTACTGAGTGGCAACTTCATATGACTGAGGCAAAACAGACAGGTGGGATTATGTGATTGGAAAATTACCTTTTCGTGACACCTAGCAGCTAACTTTCTCTTGCGCCTCAATGACTGAATATTTTTTTCCATGCATTACAATTCTGAAGAGGTTTCTGGAAGTCAAACACTGACTCAGGACAGGATCAAAATTCTTGTACAGATGGAGAAGAAAAAGAGCATGGACTTTATTGTTTCGTCAGTTGTGGCCTGCCTTCACCTCCAGCTCCCTGTACAACTCACCATTTCAGGTTGAAATCCATCAGAGGAAGGAAACAGCAGTGTGCAGTGGGTAATGTTCTGTTCTCATACCTTGAGGTATTTGACCAGTTTCTGGATCTGCCAGTATTCAGAAGGCAGGTCTGTGTTGCTCTCTGGACGGCGCTCTGGCTGCTCTTCCTCCTCCTCACTCTCAGATGAACTCTCGCTGAAAGCCTCCACTGGCATCGCTCCTGCTGGGGTCTTACTGAACACACACAAAAAAAGAGCAGATAACAGTGCACACTTGACCTTGAGATAACAGTCTACAAAGGTGTAGGATAGCGTAACAACTAGACAATACATATCCAGACAAAACAGATGTAATGCAATATCATGAAATCCTTTTTCCTGTGTTTTAAATGGAAAAACAGCCCGGTCAACCCACACAAGGAGACCCATTAAGGATTTTGAAATTCAAGTGTCAAGTTTGAACTTCCTAAGAATCCAAGCAGCAGGAAAATAAAGATTGGAATAATGTCATGGGAGGACTGGAGTCATCATCATATGCAGAGCATGGACTTATGCTGGGCTATTGATGCAAACAGAAACGCAGATGGCTTTTCAAAGTTGCTCAGGCCACTTGGATAACTGCATCAAGAAAATTGGGCACTGTGGAGCAATGAAATTTGGTACGCAGTGGGGTCACCGAGAGACAGTTTCCATGTACATACAAAATAGCATTGCCAGGGGAGCGTATTATCAGGAGGAGCCAGCCAATATGAGGCAGCGTTTTCCAGTAAGCAACATGATAAACACCGAACAAGACCTTCATGAAGCTGCCAGGCCTACACACTATCCTGGGTTGCGTGTGGTCATGACTGTGATTGAGCGAACGCACCCTGGGCTCTTTATTGCCTGTACACTAAGTGACGAGCAGTAAAGAATGCTATCAGTGAACAGTGGCTTGCATCAATTTATGACGCAGGCAGTCTGTGTACATTGGCAGATGCAAGCACGGAGACAGCTGAGGAGCAACTGTAGGGCTGCCAAGAGTCGGAGGAAGGAAAAGTTTTTACATAGGATCTTGTTCAGTACAATGGCTAATATATTTTCAGGGTAAACTTTCCACACAAATTTCACCACCAAGAGCATTTAGATCTTCTTTTCAGTTTCTAAATCTTGAGTGGGTTACTCCGCCTGCAGAGAAAGACACAATGCTTATACTGTAGATTCTGACAAAGGAGAACTATTTCAGGGCACTTACATTTTAAGGGAGGACAGGCGTCCCGGTAAAGAGGACACAGAGAATTCTGCTTTCATCTTGCTCTTGGCTCCTGTTCCCAACTTTTTCTTCTGTATTTCACCAGACTTCTTCTCTCCAGAGCTCTTACTGGATTTCTTTGCCTCTGCTTTTCTATAATGATGTGAAATAAGAGTCATTATGCCTGCTTCTATTTTGAAAATGGTTATTTTTCTAACATAATCATTATTTAACAATTCGAGACAAGGGTTCAGCGGGCATTTTTTTTTTTAGCAATTGAGATTCTTTTATCTTGAGCCAGATTCTCCTCAAATGGGTATAGTTATCACAAGGTACAGCTGCAACAGCTCAGCCCTTGCTAGATCTATTTATCAATCAAAGACCAGATGTGATAGATCTTTTTGGGATTTTTTTCTAAGACTTTTTCCCAACATTTCTGTCTGTAATTGTGCAGAAAGGCCTTCCACACTATGAACATATTTATTAACTATTATTGCGTAATCAGGAATATTTGCACTTGCCCTAAAATTTATAAACCATATAACCATCTCTTTATGATGTGTGACTGCTGGCAGACACACTGAGCACATGTGACGGAGGCTTGGTATCAATGTCAACTAAAGCTCTTCTCCTCAATGAGACTGATCTCTGCTGCTCACGTTACGTGGTAGCCTGAAGATATTTCAGGGCACATCTTACGAGAGGTATTATCACATACCCACATGGAGACGTGAGACCGAGATTCTTCCATCTCGGACATGGTTCATATTTCTTCTCGCCGCCTGCCTTGTTCGGCGTATGCTGTTGTCTTGCCTTCTCATGCACATTCTTTTCCTGTTGCTCGTAAGACCTCTGGGGTTGGCCATGTTCCTCCGCATCAACCGATTCCACATGCTGGATCTTTTGTGTTGATGGAAGTTCTTGAACTGCAAAATCCTGTTGGTAAGTGGAAAAAGACAAAGGCTGGAGACTAAGGGAAAAAAAGAGCTCTTTCAATTCACACCAAAATTGTAGTGGTGAGATATACAATAAATTTCGTTTTGTAAAACTGAACATACTCGGGTTATAAATTTCTGTGAATGATGCTCATTAAAACTAAATTCTGATGTTCGCTTGTGCTTCTTGTGAAGCTGTGCACCATATTTTCCACCAAACATCTGCCATGATGCCTCTCTCGTCATTATTGAGACACATTACAGTTTAATGTCTGACAAAGTGTTTGCCATTTCACTCCGAGAAGACGCATATAAAAGCTATAGAACAATATCAGGGACACATGAGGAACATAAAATTCACATAAAAGTCCTTTCTCCACAATATGCAGACCTCCATAACAATTCAGTCTTTACTGTGGCACGGGAATAAAATAACACTTTCCCAAAGCTTTATACAGAAGAGGTCCCCCTCTGTTGATTGGCTGAACAATATCAAAAAGTTTATTGTTTCTGTACATTCCCTCCATCTAAAACCTTGCAGCTTGGCATAGACAAAGTAATGCCTTTGTGTCACTGTTATTCAGTTATGATTTTTTTTTTTTGAAGTTTTGAAGGTCTTTATACCAAACTTTACAACCTATATACGAATGCCAATAAGGCACATATGAATGGTTTGCAGGCAGGAGAGTTTTTAATCACAGACACCTGCTTTGCAGAAATAGCTCAGACTGTCATTGTTTGTCAGGGGCTCAACATTTTTAAGGGCAGGGGGAAAAAAAATTAAGATGTATTTCTATGGCTTGTGTTCATGCACAAGCTGGAGCCAAGCGTGCCCAATCACTTTTCCAAAGACTTGTTTTTCATAAAACACCAAATGACCTCCTATTGGAAACATACAAGTCAATTCACCCAACCACAGACCCACAGTCTGACTTTATTAGGCTAACCAACCTTCTTTAATTCTATTATATGTGAAATGGACAAAGTCCACATGCTTACACAGACGGGGAAACTCCAAATTCCTTAACATGCTACAGTAAAAAAGTCTTATTACAGGTGTCTCTCTGCATCTGAAAACACTACAGGCCTGGAGACAAATGCTGTGTTAACCAGGACTGACGCCTGCTGCTTTTAACAGCAGGTGACATTCAATCATTAGCACCTTTCTTATTTCTTCATTTGTCTTTTTCCAGCCTTTGCTTTTTGTCTTTACTACAACTATTTACATGTGTTTGGGGTAGACTTGTATCTAATTACTTGATCCATACTGATGGAAAATCAGCAGGGCAGCAAATCTGAAGCCACTAGCCATAAAACATCTGTCAGTGGCAAGATTCAAACAGTCTCTACTGACTGATTATGACAGTGAAGCAGTCTATATTAATTTCAGGATGTGAATAACAAAAACAAAACTACAACCCAGAGAGTTTTTGCGTTTCAGTGAGCGTCTTGCGCATGCAAATACACAGCATGTCCAATTTCCAATCATGCTGTGATGTCAAAACGAATCCACGACACTGAAAAGAGAACGCGAGTCTGCTTCCTCCCTGTGTTGCAGCCCTCCTCTCCTTTGGCTGCCTCTGCTCAATGATTGAGGCTGTCTAATCTAATAGACCTGCTACAAAAGGCCTGCTTCCTCACATTGGAAACAAGCAGATATGTTTGGAGATTAGGTGTTGTTATCTTTGGCTATCACCTTCCAAGTTTGAGCTCTCTGCATTGCAATCAGAGAACCGAGCCGGAGCTATGCAAGATTGTGTTTCTGACAGACACTGCTGCTTTTGCCTTCTCAAATTAAAACTGGAATGGATCATGTCCATGAGAATGACTGCAATTACTTAATATCTCAGACATAGGAGGCATATTGCACCATTTGATTGCTGTCGTCAGCAATCAATCAAATGAATTTCAAAGCAATGCTTTCTGTAATTGACCTCATCATATGAAGGTGATTAGCTCGAGCAGAGGCAGAGAGAAAATATTCAGCCATGAGAGTGAAACTAATGTTACAGGACACTGTGAGGCACATATCAAAGGAGTGAAAGAATCCAGAAGAAAAGACCTTGACAATGATTTGTGCCTCCACAAACTCGTTCACAGCAATTTTTACTGCGGCTGTCCATCATTTTTAGACCATTCAGACTCAAGGCATCACTATTCACACAGGAGTCATAAAACATAAAAGCCTGAATGTCTTTTTTTAACACGGTTCAGCCTGGTACGAGTCATTGTTTTATTAAAGTATTCACTAACTCCATTCCAGTTTACTGCAGCACCTTTAGATCTATCATGTACCGTAAAGAAGGCACATGGATCAATCAACTGACAAACAACAAATATAATGGAAGCACTATTCTACTGTGTACACTATGCACTATAGTCTTAGTATAATTTAATAATAGAAATAAAGGGCGCTATAGAATAAATAGTAATTTCAGAGTCATGCAAACAGTGCTGCTGAATACTAATGTCAGCATGTTAACATGCTCACAATGACAATGCTAACATCCATTTTTTCTCTGGAGGTTTGCTGTTAGGGCAGTATTACAGTATTAAATACAGTTAAAGTCATTTTCCATGACTTTTAAAAGGAATATATCAATGAAAAAGATGCAGACTTTGTTTATGCACATGATGGATGTAGGAAATAAAAGTGATGAAAACCGAAACCAGGTATTATAAAAATCATCAGATGATGATAAAGTTTAAACTTAGTGCTCAAACTAAAGTGTTTCACTTTCATACTGGGATACCAAGTCCACAAGAATGCGTGGTAGTAAAGAGAATTTGTATTATTTTTCATCTGCTGAGAGGAAGTTTTTCACTTTCAGAGAGTTTCACACTGAATCTAAGTAACAGACATCATGATGTTCAGCAGCATTTATTAATGTTTAACATCTTATTTTAGGATACTAGCGTGCTAACATTTTTTAATTAGCACGTTGAAGTACAGCTGAGGCTGACTGGAATGCCATTAGTTTTGCAGGCATATGGTCATAAACATGACAAGCTGATGATGCTAAATGAAAAGTCAGAAAATCACTTGAGTCATTAGGATTCATCTTTTCAGAACCATTAATGTCTTTTAAAAAATGATGGCAATCCCTCAAAATAGTTATTGAGCTATTTCAGCCTGGACCCACTGACACTGGCATCCATAGAACCCTACTGCTAGCATGGCAAATAAAAAAGGTTGCGCATTAATAGATATTACAGAGGACTTACAGTAATGGACAGCAGTGACCTGTACAAATTAAATCCAGCATGGCAAATCCTTTGGGACAATTCAATGAGGATTTTTGTTTTGCAAAAATAGCTTCTTGTAGCCTAATCTTGATTCTGTATTGTTCAACAAAATTTGCACTGTGGGTACACAATAGGTGGTCTGAATCATATTCAGACAAACAAGAAACCACTAAGAAACCAGAAATGACCACTGCTTTGCCTTCTTTAAAGAAATTGAACCAAATGTCCATACAAAGCAAAACAAGTCAACAGTCAGTGGTGTTTAAAAGCTTTGATAAGTCTGTGATGATGCTACATTTTCCAACAAGCATCAGCATGAGTGAGAAAAAAAAGATCATATTTTTAAATGATTAACAGATTTTTGGTCGCAGCTGGAATCTATTATTGAGGCAATTTGTTATGTCGTCAAATTACTAAAGCAGGAAATAGCACTACTGAATAAATCACGCATATTTCAATGTCTGGAAATGAGTGTGTGTGTGAGTGTGTCTGTGTTGAGGGGGTGGATGGTGGGTGGGATGGGGCTTTGCTGTTTTGATGTTGGAACACGGAGGAGGTCGCGTCAGAAATTTTTCAGCACAGTGACAACCAGACACTAGCTCACTAGTGTGGAACAGCACAGACACTGATTACACAATCCTAACTCTGTTTACGAATGTGAGTCAGACAGCATCAGGGATCAGATCTTCATGGGACAAAGAGACATTTCAACGCCCACACATCTTTGCTTTGAGAGCTAAAATTCAAGGCTGCAAAAAAGGAGGTCTTAATGTGTGGATGATAATTGCATCTGCCCTTATTCCACTGTACCTGCTTGATTACGTTCTCGGCAAAATGTGGAGATCTGCTCTTCAGGAGTGTTACCAGGTCTTTGTACATATCACTTGTTCGCTCATAGCCACTCTCCTCCCCCTCCTGTTTTATGCACTGTGAAAGCAGAGTGAAAAAACAGCTTCATTAATTCTAAAAACCACAATTATAATGTGACCCAGATGTCAGCTGGAATAGCTGAGGTTAGAAAGCTCAGAGTATCTCCAGGCAGCCTCAAAGAGGAAGTGTAAAACCATCTAAACCGCTAAATTAGGTTTAGGACACTACCGCTCTTTGAGGTTTCATTTGCATCAATGTCGCCCATTGAGTTTAAGGTTGTAGTTCTGTCACCTTGGCTGAACCACTTCCAGGTGAAGAAACAGAGGCAGGAAACCCATGGCTTGTCAGCAAAGTCAGGGAAAGAGTGAAAGGTGCTGCAGCATGCAAAATCCTCAGAAATGATTGCAAACACATTCAGAGAGATTCAGGGCATTTGGAATGTATATAGAATTTTTCTATACCATAGTACTCTTAGGGAATCTTTGGAAGACTATTAGAAGTCAGATATGTGGATATTTTGACTATACAAATTTTTGGTCATAAATGAAAACTTGGAGTTATAGTTTCCGTTTGTCATCGGACCATAATTAAAAGCACATGCCTGTTTCAGTCATATTATGTTAGAGACTTAATAGCATGAGGCAACATACTGTTGTTGTTGTCCATATAGTATTAATAATTGGTATCTGACACTTTTTTGTCTTGACTGGATTACGGTGATCTGCTTTGAATGACTGCACGTGCCCAGTGTCTACAGATGTTGGGTGCAGGATAAGACTTTGCTCTAGTTTTATGACTGGGTGTGGTTACCTCGTAGACCACTGTACTTTGTTTAAATACTCTGCCCCTTCCAGCTGGAATAATGTACAGAGGGACTTAAAAATGTCAGAAGGGATTACTCTTGGTGAACTCAAGTCTGTTTTAAATGATCTGGAAAATAGCACTCTTGCTCACTGCCTTTGCTACTTAATGCCTTGTTTTTAATGTTATTTTGATAGTTTTGGAAACTCATGACTGTTATAGATCTTAACTGCAAGTTGTCTCCACTCTTTTGTGGCATGTGACTGTTGTCTTGTTTGTTTATGTTGTTTGATTTATTGCTGTAGCCATGTTTTTATGCCCTCTTGGCCAGGTCTCTCTTTAAAAAGAGATTTTAATCTCAACAAAACTTTGACTGAACAAAGGAAAAATGGGAAATAAAAAGAGTCCTGATCAAAGAAAGACTGACCGCTGCTTCAAATCCTGCATTTTGAATTTTGGTGGTCTGCATTTTGTTTTGGATCATGGATCAGAGCTTTATGCTGCATGCACCGACGGTATATGGCAAACTGGAGAAAACAGTACCCTGAGACACACTGCCATCCAAAGTTAAAATATTTCAAGTTTTTGCCATCCAATGCAACAGAATTTATAACCAGATGTCATGTAGCTCCCTCACACAAGGTAAAACCATGGGCGATCTGGGCAAGGACAAGCTAATAATTCACAATAATTCATAAGTCATGTAATTAATACATCTAATAATTAACAATTCATTGTAAGAAATACTACATTACCATAGCAGTGTTTCATTTTGCCATTTGTTTTTCCTGTATTGTCCAGAAGGTGTCGCCTGATTCTGTGTGAATGTATCATACATTGTGTTTTAAGACTATTCATCATTGAAAGACTAATATGAGATTAATACCCTGTGGGAGCATTGTGTGATTATTACGCTGGTTGTCTAACTTTGGAGTTCTGTGGCACCTTCAGTGATTTATCAAGATGAATCAATAGCCTGAGGGGTGGCTATAGTGGTGATACATCTATATCGTTTTCCTGCTTCTTCCAGAAAACTAGTTGGGATATTTAATCAAGTATAGAAAATAGATCCTGTAAACCGATGACTAGACAATAGATTCTGTTGATAGGTAATGTTGAGATAATTCAGCTGAACTGGCGACTGTGTGCTGTGACGCTGATGTAATATTGGTGTCATAACATTTGTGAGGAAGAGGATACACATAGTAACTAAATTTGGTAAGGTCTGCCTGTTACACAGAAGATTTACGATTGGAGAAAAGTAAAAAAGGCAATAAATCTTTTCAAAATGACTGGAGTGCTCAATACTGAACACGCAGAGGTCAATTTACTGCCACTTCACTGCCTGCGCAATGATGAATCGGTGTATCAGAAATTATTTGCCAGAAAGAAGCCTCCCTGAACATTTTCTCATAGAGGAAAAGGAAAACAATACTATATTGACTGTTGCAGCTGATGTAGTTCACAGTGTATTATCTTCCTAGTCTTACCCCGTTGAGGAAAACTCCAGCAGTGCTGCAGGTGATGGAGAGAGCTTCAGTGTCAATAGGCTCAATCACAAGGTAGCAAATCTCACCATGCACCTGTCTCCATGGAGGGGCGTGACAGCCATTTGAAAATTCATAATCTGAAAAGAAAGAAAAAAAAGTTGGTAGTAGTGCAGCCTCATATCAAGTCACAGCGCTGTCTCCAAAAGAAGAAGGAAACAGGGGGAAAGAGAGGAGCAAAAAGAGAAATCATCACAAATGGCTCAATTGCTAAAGAGGATGACACAGTACTCAAAGCTGCACAGGTCTGAGAAGTGAGTCCAAGGTAGAGTTATAGTTTCAATTCAATCATATTTTAAGGCTGTTGGGAAAACTTTTCCATAAAAGGTGTCAATTCAGCCTAAGAAAAGGGGGCTGCTTTTACCACTTGGTGTGCACATGCCACCAAGTACTTTGTCAGGGCATGATAACACAGCAGTGAAGCAAAAAGCATGCTCTGACTAACGACTTAGTAAACTGGAATCTGACAGATACAATTACTTCCATGTCTTTGGTGGCGGCAGAACACAGACTTTCTATACTTTGGAATATTCAGCATTAGTGTTAATAGCAATTGCTTTCCTTGCAACCCAGTGAAATGTGGAGATAATTCAAACCTGATGTGTATCGAACCGACTTCAACACCCTCTTTCCTTCACTGCAGAAGCGTTTCAACAGCTCCACTTCATTCTTCACTGCGGTGGGGTTGAGGCTGACTTGTCTGTCATGAAAATGTAGAAAAAACAAAACAAAACAAACATCCAATTCATCTCATTCATTCATGGTTCCTCTTCTAAACCCGCTGCCTATTCCAATCAAAAACAATCACATCGCAGTAAAGCTGGTTAGGTCTGAGTGAAACAGGATAACTGTGGAGAATTGATAGATAATCAGATTGAATGCTAAGAGAGCTGAAGACAGATGAAAGACCTACTCGGATATCTCTTTGAGGCACTTGCTGAGGAGCTGGTTATCCAGATTTTGGATGAACAGGAACAGCTTGACCTTGACCTCTGAGTCCTTGCCTTGCTCATCCTCTTTCACTTTGGCTACCAGACTTACTATATCAGTATGGGCGCCTTCTTTCTCCAAGATGCTGGCAAAGCTGGGACCAAGAATCTTAACCACGGGGCGTCTATTTTCTGAACAATAAAAGAGGTTAACCTTAGTGAATCTTCAGATTTAGAGGCAAATCACAGTGTTTTCAAAAAACTTGATGTGAGTTGGGTTCATTTTAAAATAAAAATACAGCCAGCCTCACATGGACTGTATTTTTTCCACACATTTTATTTTTACAAACTAAACTAACATTCCCTCTCTAAAAAAAAATCCACCAGCAATGAAAATGGATTTTGACCATATTCATCACATATTCCTCTGCCAGACAAACACATATTACCTTATCTCTTTTTGGCAGTGGCCCTAAAGTAAATACATATCTGTGAAGAATTACCAATGGCAGATAATTGGATGTTGTAGAGAATAACTACGAGGACCAACAAATTGAGTCTGTGGGTTATGGAGGTATGCTAGTGGCCGGACTACTTAGAATGCAAATTAAATTCAAATCTCATCCTGTGGTCACCACGCTTACCTTGTAGACATGCTCGAACCTCCTCCAGCTTCTTATCGTCTGCCAGATGAACTAGTTTAGAGAGCTGGCTGAAGCTGCGAACATAAACAGTAGGAGGGGAGAGCTGCAACAATGAACGTCCTTCATGGTCTTTATCTTGGGACTGCACATCTGAGTCACTGAGGAGAAAAGAAAACAAAAAAAATGTGTTTCATCCTTATTATGACATGTATTAGATATAAATGCCAATACACTCAAAGATCGGAGTCTATATTTTTGTTTTTGTACTTCTCCGCTTCCAAGCTACGAGATACAAAGCTAACCACACACTGAAAGTAGACCAGAACTTCTGATGAAATAAAATGGAATGTACTCAGTCTAACTGAAGCTGAAAAACAAATTAATTATAGCCTACTGCTTTGAGTATAGCCAAGGTAAAATACATTTGGACACCATGGTGACAGCATATCCTGCACAGACACGTAACACTGAGAGCACTGGCCGGCCAGCTGCCTGCCTCATGATTAGGCCAACCTGATGTCATAGTCTGTTTTGAAATCAGATGCCACTAAAGTGGTACTCCACTGAAGCGGCTCCTCGAACACATGCTCAGCCTCCTGTGGGTGTTGGGAGCTGAACTGCTCCACAAAGCACAGGATTTCTTTCAACAAGGACTCATTCATTGGAGTGGACTCCAGTTTGCCAGTGCCAGAGCTGGCCGTGGTCCACTGGGCTGCCCGGGTCAGTGATACCCCCATAGCACAGGATGGGATATTCCAAAACTAAAAATTAAAAACAACACAATCATAAACAGTGTGTGACTCGGAATAGTTCACGATGCTTCACTTTACTATAAGTCACTTTTTATCAACTTCAGGCTTGGGTCCCCATCGTAAGATATTAAGAAAAGGCCACGCAAGATTTCAAAGATGTAGATAAGACATTATTTCAGAACTGAAAGAATGAGTCAATTAAGTGATTCCTTGATCAACAACAAAAAAAACCCCAACAACAATGAGTAACGAGTTTTATAATAGATTAACTGACATTTTTCAAGATTTAGTGCCAAACACAGTTGCAGCCTCTCAACTGTGAGGATTTGTCATTTTATTGTCTTATGTGATGGTAAACTGAATATCATTTGGAGTGTTGGCCAGACAAAAAGAGCAATGTTATCTTGGACTTAAAGGAATTGTGATAAGCTTTTTGTCTATTATTTGACATTTTGGGGCCAAAATGATTGAGCAAATAATCATTAGATTTATTGATCATTTAATCTGTTACGAGCTTAATGCAGACCTTTAAAAATATAATGAAAAAGTACGTCATACAAGTATTCACATGACGATTTGACATCACTGTAAACACCATTACAGTCATAAGATCAAATGGCCATGATTAGTTTTAGAAACAATAAAATATATTGCTCAAAATCCTGAGAGTCATGCCACTTAAACAAAACTTAATTAGCTCCGTTTTTTTTAAAGGTTTGGGTAACTTGTCAGACAACACTGGGAATCTATTTTTATCAAGCAAGTCCAGCACACCAGTTTGACATCTGAATATGTCAAACTAGATTTTTCCCTTCATTTAAAGCATGACTATAAAATAAAAAGGACATTGTTGTGATTATTATTTACAATATTTTCTTTAACTTTAATCTGTTCTAGTTAGAGTTTGCATATTTATACATACTTGCTGTGTAATTTGTCTCTCTCTTTATATTATTTCATAAATTATAGTTTATAAAAATTATATCAATGTATATATTTTTATATTGTTCAACAATTCTGAACGCTACTCTTTACTTATTTGTTAGCCTGTTAGCAAAGCTGATATCTTTAGCTAATGTCAATCATTTTCATCTTTTCCCCATCAATAAAACACACGTTACACGTTTCTATTCTCCTCGGCTGCTTCTATACATGAACTCAAAAATAAAACTTACCGTTTATTTCAAGTTTCTTTCCTATTGCAAAACTTTGACCGACAGTTTGCCAACAACCACATCCATAGAAACCACAACGGGGCCTCTCCGCTTACATCCGCCCCCTTTGGTTGCTATGATACGGGGAAACACTACGGAAGGTAGCTTGGGTCAAAAATCACCGAACGCAAAATGAAATTACAAATGAAACCTGTATAACTCACGAAGAGAAAGGAGCTGTGTGACCGTGCCACTTCCACAGTGCAATATAATGTAATGCAACACAGAAGCTCTGCTATTAATATATTACCAGGTATAAATCTTTGTTTGAAAATTTGCACATTAAAATTAAGATATTATTTGTCCCATGCTCACAAAACATGTGCAGTGAGGTGCAGGGTGGCATACTCTTGAGGCTAAAAAGGCAAGTGTTAAAAAGGATTAAAAAAAATTAGATTAGAAATAGATATATAAAGAATACAATTCAGAGAAAAAAATTATAAATGTATGTGCACAAACAGCAATCGCAATCCACCTGTGTGAAGTCTAACTTCGGATCTGCAAGTGTTGTGACTTGCACGGTCAGAAACTCTGAAATGTCAAGTCAAATGTTGTCATAATAATAAAATCCCTGTACGCTTTCCTTTCATAGTGTCCACATGACCGCATATTTGAGAGCCTATTTCCTCTCTCACTACTGGTTTGGCACTGTTCTGCAGACAAACACGGGCTGGTGAAAACAGTCTATTTGGGTGGATCTCTGTTTAGATGCAGCAAGTTCACTAAGTTCAAAGTTAATAGGCCAATCAATACAGGTAGCCTTGTTCTGGACATGGAGATGCAAAAGTTAAAAAAAAAAAAAAAAAACAACTTTTGAATGTGTACATAGGCAATGCCTTTGTTCTTTTTTTCTCTTAGCACATTATTTTCCACAATGTCAAATAAAAGTGGATGAATACTTGAGACTTTACATGGTGGTATATAATGAGAATGATGTGCAAGTACAACACAGGCAATGCACAAGAAAATGCTACTTTGGACGCTATTGTACACAGTGAAACCACAGTCACTCAAAAGTGATATGAGACAGAAACAGAAAAATGTGTCCAGACTCCACAGTATGGTAGGCAGCTTGCAAGAGTTCAAGTATGCTCCCAGACAGATGATTCATAAATGAGGTGCAGACCTGTTTTCACTGAATGTGATCAAACCCCCTCCCTCTTAAAGAACAAATTTTTGTCCTTCTGGTTTGGCAGCTGCCCACCCGAGATGTCCTAGGGCTGACTGAGAGAAGGGGTATCTGATGCTCAATGAAACCACTGATTTCCTCTGGTACTTACCTTGTTTGGCACACAGTCTGCCAGGAGCACCTATGGCGCTGAGACCTATCCTTTTCAGCCTGGCGTGCATGGCGGCACAGCAGGTGGAACTACTTTGTCTCCTAAACCGTTCGGGTAAGTTGGACTGAGCCTGCATGTAAATCAATCACCAGTGATCCCCAGGGGGGAGGAGAAGTAGTAGCTCATTTCTAGTATCAAGAGAGATCATTCTGGATGTTGTTGTTGTTAGAGGAGTGGATTTATGAGTTTGCTTCCTCCTCCAGGTATTTTATTTGGAACAAGGGGAAAGCTGTCTAAATTAAGAAGCATTGAGAATCTGCAACGGGGAGCTGGAGCCGGGGGAACGAAGGCAATGGAGCTCAGACATACTGGCGAGTGAACTCAGACAGAGTTGACGTAAAGTGTGTGCATCTGTGTGTGTCTGCGTTTGCCTTACTGTGAAGCAGTTAGGGGGAAAAACAAAGTGAAGAAAGATGGACGACTACAAGAACCAAAAGGGAATAAAAGCAGGATGAACGAGGGTCTTAATATATCTAACCATGGGTCTCATTAGTGAGCCTAATTGCTGTTCATTTAAGGGGATTAAATGAAACGTTCGCCCCAGCCGGGGTCTTTTACAAAGTAAAACAAATATTCTCAGCGCTCAGAAGCACCTGCTTGTTCTTAGATGTTCTTTGACTAAAAACTATATACAGCATAATAAACACAACTGCTCTCCATGCTATTTCTCCGATGCTTGGGTTCGGTTGCTGATTGAACTGCGTGGAAACACACGCACACACACACAAAGACACACAGAAAGGTACTGCGGCCTGGGCTCTTTAAACATGGACATCATGATTGCATCCGTTCACAATGTGTCCAACCTCCACAACACTTCATTAACACTCGAATTAAACATACACAAAAGCAGTAACCAGAGTGATGAGGAGGAGGTGTGCGGGCTGCTGTTGCTGTTGGTTTAAAGGAAGCTGGAGAGCGTATCTCCTGTATTTTTTTCCCCCAGCTTTGGATTCACATTCTCCAAAGAGCTCTCATATTTTTACAGGCATCGTGTCAAATCCAGTTCATGGCTGCGCGGTTAAAGCAGGAAAGGAATGGGGTGACACTGGTCATTGTAATGAGCACCTGTGAGATGTGTCGCACTAATCCATGTGAGGCTCTGAAATAGAAAACAGTAAAAGGGACTCTAACAAGAGGCTCTGACCACATCCCCTGGTCTTAAAAAGCTCCAGAATCCTGCCTGTCATTTCCCATAATCCTCTGTGTTTTTAGGCATGAAGAATAAGGAGCAAGTGTTTTTAAATGGGATCCAGCATGGGTGACTTGTGAAGGGACAAGAAGCCTGAAGAGCTGTTGAATAACTTTCTTCCAAGGAGCAGTTTATGGTAAACTTTACTCTACAGTGTCCTGGGGGTCACTGCTAAGGTTATCTTCGTTTTTCCATTTTTTAATCTGACAGGGATGAGATCATTCAGCCGTTATAACTCATTGCCGGGTGTACTGGCTGTTTAAATAGACACTAGTACAAGAGGCCACTGGAAAAACACATCAGGCTCTGCTCAAACTGTAAAGAGTGATAACAGAAGCAAAGAGTGCAGCGCCAAAGAAAACTGAACGTAAATATTCCTAATACACACACAGCCTGAAGAATATCTCCAGATGAACTGATCCAGATAAGTTACCCATCTAAATAAATGCAATCTCACACTCGATAACAACCCAAGAAAAAGGAAATGACTGCAGTGTTTGCATAATAAAATGTCTGAAATTGTCCTAAAAGTTTGATGCACTTCATGAAAATTAATCAAAATCCGCTCTGAGCCTCAGCAAACAAAACATGATACTTTTGAGAATATTTTTATGCAACAATATCATTGCTTGAGCTTCTCATGGACATAAACTGGCAATTGTGGCTTTCAAATACTGTGTACAGTATGTATTTCAAGTGGCGATCGCTTAGTGCCAGTGCTTTCTTTGGAGCGGCTGGATGCTTGTCAAATATAGAAGTAACACAAGATTTATGGCCACAGGGCTTCTGGGGAAAACCAATGACAAAGTCTACATCTATATGACTTAAAACACATTTTGTTTATTTTGGTTGCAATTCTGCAAGGCGACACATGGCTCCTCTTGCAAAATCATCGAGGGACTTTACAAGAACTTTTATGTACTTCCAGAAGAACTGAATGAGCGCATGTAACCACAAAACATATCTTAGAGAAAATCATATCACTATAAACTTGAATATTCCCAGCCCCTTTGAGCAACTGATACAGTGTTTGCTTTAAATCTGCAGGTTGTTATTTAAGGTAAAAAATAGAAAAACAAACACAAAGCAATGTTAAAAACATTAATGTCTTGAGCAGATTTAACAGAGGAGATGGCTCTGGGCTGCTTCAATATGGAACAGATTACATGCATGCATTTCATTCATTAACATTATGAACATGAAAAATGATGTTGCCTAGCCTGTTATGTATTTTAACCAGCACCACAGAGTGCTTCAGTCACCTAGTCAGAACCAGATATCATGTTTATTCAGGCATGCTTATCGCTGCTGACTGTCCAAAAAAATTGCTCTGATCATCAACAGCCAAACAGGTGAGTGCAGGGTGCACCTGCAAACCAAGAACATGAATATGCAAGAAACTCACACATGTGGCTCCTGCTGGTAAGTTCAGCTGGTTAAGCAGTACAGACTGTTACTACTTGTTTCAACTCCCTTAAAGAATAGATAGAAAAGAGAAATTAGTTGATCAATTATTATCACGTTAATTTCAAGGACAATGTTTGTTAATGTTTTGTCTGTCCAATGTTCAGCCATGGAATCTACTCATGGTAAGAGTTCAAATGTAAATATTTTATGAGGAGATACTGTGAAAAAGATGAGGGAGGAGGCTGTAGTGCACAAATCAGAGACAGGTAAGGACGATTATCAATAACCTTTGGTTCACTGACACATGAAAGTTCACTGATGGGCAGAGTTGTGACTTAAAAATTTCATTTGTAAAACTTTATAGGCTGCTGAAAAGGAAGCAGCACGGTTAAAAGTTCAAATAAATATAGATGAAATTGTTTTGTTTCAATTGTGTGGGGGCCAGAAAGGGGACACTTTGTGCATTGTCTATGTACGCAAGTTCCCTTCAAGTTGGGTTCACACAAAGAACCAAAAAAAAACTACCTGTCCTGTACTCCTGTGTTGGAATAACACTAGCTGGCTCCAGGTTTTCTGCATTTAGTTTCCATACATACCACATGAGCACAATATGAACTAATAATAACAAACATCTTAAAAGTAGATTTCTAGGCCTTAAGAGTAGGAGCCATATCCATTGATATTGCACTTAAATCAAACATCAATTGTCTTGCTGTGAAACTTGGCTGTTTTGGGTTCTTTGGGGTCAGGCCTGGGGCCCTTGTGTAGGTGCTGATCCAGCCTTGGTACTTCTGGCCTTGGAGTATTAGACAGTGACCACGTACATTAATAGCAACATTCCCAGTTCAAGTTTGGTGAGAGGCCTTTGTTGCTTGTCATCCCGCCTCATTTCCTGTCACCTCTCTATTGTCCACTATCAAAATAAAGGCAATAATGCCCAAACCATTACTTGGAAAAGCAAACATAAAAGCTGTCTTCAGTCTGGTTCATATGAGGATATGTTGGCCTCACCTTGACCTGTTTACCAGATAAACCCTTGAGCTGACAAAATCTGTTCTGCCAGACTGATCGCGTTGCCCCCGCTCCCCCTTCTCCTCACCCAGAGATAGCAGCTGGTTCTACTCTTTCGAGACGTTCAGCACGCTTAAATAAAAACAAAGGATCTTCCCTCGCTTTCCTCCTCCCTTCACCTCCTTGCTCCTCTGTCTCCCTCGCTTCATCTCTTGCAGCGTAATTATTATTTTGAAAGTGCGGTCTGAGGGGCCGTCCACGCTTGGCACTGCCTCACTCGCTAATGCTCGGAGAGCTCTAATACAATTTGACTTTCGCTTTCTAACCTCTCCAGGAAGACATCAGGGGCCCTTTGTTCCGTCCCTCCCCTGTGTCAGGATGAAGGAAGAGTTGAGGTAGCAGCTGAGAATGAGGGGAGGAGAGAGCGGGCAAAGGCAAAGGGGAAGGAGGGGGGAGCGCGTGAGTGGTAGGCCTGTTTTTGGAAAGGAGGCGAAGAAGAACACATGGATGAAAAGATGAAGATAGACGTTATGTGGAGGATGGAAGGAAAAGGTGGAAAAAAAGGGGGAAGAGAGGGCGAGAACAGACGAAGAGGGCGACTTGTTAAGTAGTGAGAGGTGAGTGAGAGAGGAGTCTGGTCGCCTGTCCTCCCATCATCAGAGAGGAGGTGCTGCTGGAGACCTTTATGTTGGTGCAGCTCCAGCGTTGGCGCCACCCGGCCAATCAGAAGAAGAAAAAGTGAGAGGAATATTGCTCCTTGGAAATAATGAGACATCCTCGTGAAAGGCATGAAAAGAAAGAGAGACTTCCCTGTGAACAGACAAATACAATTTAGTGAGGACTTTGCCTGGAGACAGCTCTGTTGTTCATCACATCATTTATTTCAGGCACGGAACAGTACACCTCTGTCTGTGCTCCTAATAGTCTCATCCAACTGAACTAAGTTTAAGCTTTAACTCTTATGTCTCCTGTATTATTAATTGTATTATCAATAGTAATGGTACAACAGTAATGATAGCGGTATTTACACTGCAGTCAGAATTTGGTCTGAACATTAAACAGTGGTTCCTAAATTCAATTCAAAGAGTCATGCTTCAGTGCATTAATTAGTTATGTAAGTAGTTACATCACTTAACTCTTAGTCAAACTCTAATGTATCAGTACAGTTGTTTGTATGTGGATTAAACAAACTGAGGTTATCTTTTTCAACCTAAGCTATGCTATCTGCTCCCCTGCCCTCACTGCGTATTCAATGCACAGACACAAGAGTATTAACTAAGATAAGATAAGATGGCTTTTGTTGATCCCTCTTGGGGGAAATTCACTTGTTACAGCAGCTTGCAGAACAGGCAAATTGAAATATAGTACTCAAAATAAATAAAAATATAGTGGCAATAAAAGTAAGGCGGCAATAAAAACATAAAGTGGCAATAGAAAAATTTGAAAAAGTATGAAAAATGTTTACACTATGAAGCAAAGTATTTACACCAAGTTACACGTTTTTCCTTCTTAATGACATCTATATTAAAAAAATGCTATAAATGCTATTGCAAAAAAATGTCATGATATTGCACAAACAATGGGGAAAATTCCTACATATTGCACAGTGAGAAAATTGTTCACAGTGAACAACAGAAATGCAGTCATCAGTTATTGACTATAATGATGTGTTATAGATTCTAATTGCACTGCAACCTGTGGTCAATTCAGAAAAAAGATTTGAAAGGTGTTCAGATCAGTGAAACAATGAGCCCACAGTGACATTCATTGTCTTACTGTAATTAGTAGCACAATATTTTCTATTTCTATTTACCAATGTTTGATCAAGCTTAATTTGGCTATACACCTGAAATCAGCGAAATGATGTGTGAATTTTTTTAACCAATATTTTGACTATAAGCGTTTTATTTATAACAGACAAAAATGCCTTTGTGTGGCACATGTGAGATCATTGCGTCATGTTGTAAGAAGGTGTGTGGAAACTTGTCTCCCCAGTGGTTCAATTAGTAAGCCTCAGTCTGTGAGGAAACAAAGGTCAAGGGTTCAAATCCCCACGTAGTTAAGTCCTACTTGCTAACAGTGAGGCAAACTGTGCATGTGGTGTGTCTCAACTGATTCTCATATATTTATCAGAAACAAGCATTGAAATGCTGACAGTCTGTTTGTACCCTGATCATTGCCGCTTGTCATTTGTCTTCACTAATCGTGCTCATAACTCAACTCATACCTTAACATCCCGGGGGAATCTGGACCCCAAGGTTTAGTCTGTTGGAGAAAATAACAGAGAGAGGAGAGAGAAAGTAAAAGATATACTTTGGCCATACTGTAGCACTTGTGCATGTAGTGTCTTAGAAGCTAGAGAAAAAATGTCTGTTTCTGTGAATGTTTGTATTTGGAAGCCACTGTGAAACCTGTCATAAGCTGAGCTGCAGCATGCTGAATTCCATAGCATGCCTGACCGTCATTCAGTCTCATCCTCATGAGCCTCAGCCAACCCCATACTGTGATCAGCAGGCGGCCACAGCAGGAGAATGTAAGGAGTTCAACATCAGCTGCTACCAGGGTCACATGACTGATGGCTATCAATGTTCTATGCTTGGCCCAGTCATTTATGGAGAGATATATTTCATGTACCAAAATAACTTTTTCTTTGTTTTGCATGGAAATAAATGGAAAATATCTAAAAACAACTGACAGTCTTCAAAACTCATTTTACTTTAAAACAGTCAACATGCTCCAGTGTAATTAATCAATTTTGACTGATTCAAGTCTGCTGTGTGCATTTGTTTTTCAAAATTTCAATATTTTGTTCATTCACTCTTTTGTGTTTTTTTTTCCCCCTCTGGTTGCCACCAGTAGTAATTGTACATAAAGTCATAATTTGCACATGGCACCATTTAGCAACAGGGGGAAACAATGCAGGTATTGAATCAGCAGGTAGAGCTTGAGAACCAGGCCATCTCCATCACTTGTCTATTGTTCCCAAACAGTAGTCTTCCAGCCCTCAAGGAAAAGTATGGCTGCAGGGAGGGAGTCTCCCACTAACCACTTTGAAGCTTAAGAATTCTGGAAATACGGTATGCTTCTAAGTTTTCAATGAGCCAAGGAAAGGCAGTCAGAGTCTGAGCTGTTCCAATGTTAACAATGTAGTCTAATCACAAAGCTCAGAGGACTAATCAGTCTGTCTTTGGCCTGCGTGCGAGCTCCGCTGCTACGCTGCTGCTCAGACCGGAGGAGGGTGTTGGGTTCGGCCTCGCGGCGGGAGCCTCTCTGGAGGCCTGGAGAGTGGTCAGAGTGCCAGGCAGCCAGACTTTGGACTTTGGGCATTTCCTCCTTTGTAGATGGCTTCAGTGAAAGGGGCACTCCATTCTCTCAACCTCTGGCTCACTGTACACCAGCCCCTGTGGATCATCACTCATTAGGACCTGTTGTCTGCAGCCAAAACCTCAACTGCTCCCCAGGCCGCCGCAGCACCACTCCCCGCCATCAACACCTGCTAACACATGACACACTGGCTCCAGCAGACTGCTGGGAAGAACTCACTTCTGCTCTCCCGCCTCTGGATTTTGACTAACAAGGCCATAAGCATCTCTTTCTTTTCCTGACGCCTCGCTTGTCAGATACCTCTTTCTGCTGCCATTTATTTTTTTGACCTCATGCTGCGTTTCCTCAAAAACGCCTCAGAGTTCCGAAAGTCATCACACCTGACTGTAAAACTAACTGTTAATAGTTGGCAAAGGTGAAACGCTTTATGGTTTGTTTGTCTACGGGCCCCGTCACATGGTTTCTTTCATGTGAGTCACAACCGCTTTGACAGTTTAACGTGTTGTGCGGAACAGACCTTTTCGCAGATCTGTCCTCCGTCCACCAGGTCTGGCCTGGACTGGCCGTGGTAGCCCAGACTCCTGTCCGCTCAACACATAATATATTGGCGTCCTCACTGGACCTATGGCTCTTTATTGGAAATTACGTCACCTCGTAAAGGGACATGACCCATTACAAAATCACACTGCTTCTTGTTTTTCTTCCTTTGCTAAGAAGAGAGTCTCTCTCCCTGCTCTCATTTGGTCCACCTTGATTTTGTTTGTTTTCATCCTTCCCTTGGATCATGTGAGTTCCCATCATACCTCCCAGGTGGGCAGGGAGGCCATCAAAGCTGGGAAGGTGCTTAATTAGAAACACAAACAGCGCACAGCGAGCGTGTGTGCAGCCGCCCTGTGTTCTTCCTCACACCTAGCCATCCAAAAAAAGGATGACAACGTGTCAAAACATGGAGTGTGGAGTGTGTAGGTTCAGGGGCCAGGCCTTGGCTTTTCGGCTGTGGGAACAAGCTGAGCAACACATCTGTGATTGTCGTGATCAGGGCTGAGCCTCTGTCAGCCTCACGCGGTGTTGATACAGAGATGGCAAGAGCTTCTAACATGTCACCATGTTTCCCAGAACACGACAGCAACAATGTGATGTCTGCGTGTCTGTTACAAGGTCTTTGCTCGCAGCGGGAACACACATCAGCGAGAAGATAGACTTTTTTTTTTTTAATCAAACTCAGGGTTTCACGGGAGCGCTTGTTCCATTCCGGAACACAGCTCGTTAAACTTACCTCTGTTTTCTTAAATGCAGAGATTCATAATGTGATGATGTGCAGCCTTGTGGAATTACAGTATGTGAAATCAACCTCATGTCTTCACATCTCTATGGGGAATCCAAGATTTTCCCTTCTATTAGCTCACACATGTCCTCCAAACTGCCAAGAGCACACATGTGTTTCATGCTATATATGGCAAACCAGGCTAGGCTGTGCAAAAGCCATAAAGGCTGCACGCATGCACAATGGACCAGATATTAGATATAGAATAAAAAACAGTGTATTTCTATCAATAACGGGCAGTTATTAGTAAAGAATAAAGGCAAAGTATCTCATGTTGTAGTATCTTACAGTTGAAGGATGTAAGTCTCAGATCAGCGATGCCAAAGCCCAAATCTGGACCCAGTGTACCAGATGTTCATGCATGAATGTATGTTCAAAATGTTCAAAAATAAAAACACTTTGTTCAAAAGATGTAACACCTGTCTAACAACTGCCTCAAACCCTGTTTGTTTTGTGGAGCAGTTTCTTTTCCAACAGGAGGGTTAAATAAAAGTGAATGGTGCAACATGGCTACCAAGCTACAACATGATAACCTCCTCCATTTTGATTTCTCCAGCTCTCTGTTCCCTCAGAAATCGTGCAAGATTTACTTGGATTCACTTAGACCACTGATGCCAACAATTCAATGGACATGAATTGATTTTGCCGTACAATCGCTATTACCTGCTATTTTAAATGCTGGTGTGAATAAGCCTCAGTGAGGCAGTGTATGTGCAAAAACATGCTACTGTTAAACTCTCTTTTATCAATGCTGAGAGCATCACATAGAAAATTCCATCTCCTCTCTGAGACAGAAATGCCACGACTCTAATGAAAAATACAAAACTGACAGGAGTGAGGTCATCACAGACAGGGCTATTCCTAATAATCAACTATTCATCCAAAACCAAAAATTGTCCTCATTCATCTCTGTTGATTTTTCTGAGGTCATTTTTTAGAGAGCTGTCAGTTCATCTGAGGCCCCGCACAGAGCAATGAGCTTCTCAGGTGTCTTGGAGGTCCTGGGCTCAGTCCCTGTGGTGTAGCTGCTGCCACATGGAGGTAACTCTAGCGGACTCACTATTAATGACCAGTGACCAGGGCCTCCTTGTAATCCACTTACCGTCATTACACAGGGTCAGCATGGCTACTGCTGCTGGGCTCTCATACCCCAGCTGGACGCACTGCTACATTCCATTTGATTGGTGTATGGCTTGGAAGATGGAAGAACACTGTTTTGCTACTTACATTTGCAAGTATTGGGTTTTACAAAGCTACACGAAGTTGTTCGAATGACAGCGCTGCTGGAAATCAGGGTAATACAGACTATTAAAGGAATGCTTCATTGCAATGAAAACAGACACATTTGGAAAGCAGGTGATAATTTTTGCCTTTCTCGCTCTGCTAACTAGGGGGAAATCATGGCAGGGTTGGGACTAATTTATATCACACAAAGAAGGTCGTGACCTTCTAGAGCGGTAACTTTAAAGATGACAGCTCAGAGTCAGTGTAATTAAAACTGCCTCCATAGAGCCCAACAAGACTCAGGGGAAGGCCGGCGAGAAAGTTTAAGAAAATACAGGTGAACAGCCCTGAACTCCTTTAACATAGTCAATACCTTTGTGCAACCTCGGCCCCTGTACCCTGCTTTAGCTCCACATGTCAGAGGACCCTCAAAATGAACTTTTGCCCCTTTGTCTCATTTTCAAACACACACACACACACAGTTGGGTTAACCTGCGCAGCCCTAGCAGGCAGTGTACACACACACACCACCCTACATTAATGACCGACTGCGCTACGGCTATTAGACTGAGCATGTTGTTATGATTTCCACACATTCTCATCAGGGTGAAAAGGCGTTCTCAGGCCGGGGAGGAATGAAGGGCATCCCCTGTTCGCTCCTCACCCCCCACACCCCCCAAGTCCTCCAATTTAGAAATACAGCTCAAGGTAACATGCCCTGAAGACCTTTGCCTACAGACATGAGGTAATGGTAAGGCTAATTAGACCGAGGAGACAGGGTAGGCAGAAGCTCCTGGCCTGAAGCCTACTGAACAGTCTCCCAATGGTCAAGGGCATTTACCCGAGGATGAGAAAAACAGAGCAGCGGAGCGGTGGCTCCTACGGTAAAGCCACGTTGATGGACTGAGTCACCACATGAAAGGCTGGGCAGAGGCAGGAGAGCGGAACGCCGGAGGAGAAGCGAGAGACTGAGGAAGAAAGGCTCATTCAAGACGAGTGCCTATGAAAAAGATGAGGAATCTCAGCAGGAGCTTGAGCTCCCACTCCGTCTTACCCTGTCTCTGATGCTCATGATGTATAATTTGTCTTGTTGCAAGGGCAGGACTTATCGCACATCGCAGCCCCGTGCAGGATATTGGCCCTGACGCTGTAATTTTAACGCTGTAAATCAAAAATGATTGTAGAGTATATTGTAATGTGAGACACAGACTTTTTGCTTTAATGGTTTCTGAAATGCGTCAGGGGGACATTGCAGGAACCCCTATGACTTGCCTCCGGGCCCAGGGTTGGACGGGCTTTCAGACTTTTCCACAACTTGTTCGCCCGCTCGGCCCACTTCTCCTCCTGCCTCTGCCCAGCTCGTCTGGCTCTGGCCCTCATCTCCCAAACAATGGGCTCAGTTAATGCATGGATTTATGTACATGAAAATAAATACATCAAAAGGGCAAGGAGCAGAGCGATTCATGAGACCTTACTGCAGCGCAACACTAATCTCTGGGATCTGAGATAAAAGCTGAACTTTACTTACTATAAATCCTTAGATTCCTAATGTGTTCTGTTAAACTATTACGGTCATCAGAACGAAAGGGGAATAGACGGAGAGCAGGTCTTTGATTTGGTGAGTGCCAGCGTTCATGTCTGAGCTGGGGAAGCCATCGCTTGGCCTTTACTCACACGGCAGCTCACTTTTCAAGAGATGACAAGAGACCGATGAATAAAGGGGAAGAGGGATTTGTTATCTTAAATCAGTCAGGGGCTTTTATACGACGATATGGAGATTTATGAAAGCTCCTCTTTTTTGTTACTACTCACAGTAGGGCAATGCCATTTACTGTTCCGTTTCTTGATCATATACACAGGCCCAAATGTACACACATAGTATTTTTCAGTATTACATCATCACTCATCTAAAGTACCTTGGCATATGTGGCCGATTCCTGGCCGTTCGTTATCCATGACGGGGGAAACCTAATCTGCGAACATGTGTTTCTGTCGTCCTCAGATGAAAGCGAATAAAGCACAGGATCCGGGCTGATGCAACACTCCCACTGCTCTGACAATGGCGTGGGCTCCTCGAGGCGCAGACAGATGACACGTTGAGAAGAACCAAGAAGCATAACAGTATGTCCATCACTACCTTTGATGACATGGAATCAGGCGCTCATCGTTTGTCACAGAAAAAAACGTCTTGGGAGTCCAGGGAGTGCTGCTTCTTTCTAGGGGAGATGAGGGGGGGCTATCAAAACATTGACATGTCTAGTCAGACTGGGTCAAATAAACACATGGAAAAACCTGTAGTGGATGAGATAGTAGGTGAATAAATGGACTTGTGCATAATGGGTTGAAGTATGGAGAAAAAAAACTCAGAGGAAAGACTCAAAAAGCAGTGGAGAGAGCAGAGGTGGCAGCACCTGCATCGGCTCCGTGTAGACTGAGACGGTGTGACCTTTACTCATGAAATCCTTGGTCCGCCTTTGGCATTATGATGTGACAGGAAATGGGGTTGATTTACACTCACTTAGAAACTCCAGAATGTCTACACCAGAATGTCCCTGTTCAACCACTGAGCTACCCAGCACAACGCAGGGTGGCATTCATCTTGTGTTAAACATGCACCATTGAGGTTGATGACTTCTGTAAGGGGAAAAACCTTGCTCACTCACCTACTCACTCAACCTGCCTCAGCTCCGAGGCAGGGCATGATGGGCCGAAGCCATGCTCCTGCACGTAAAGCCGGCAGCCCCCGTCACTCTGTTCTCCTGATTAAGAAGACAGAGTGAGAGAGGGAGACATGAAGAGAGGGCAAGATGTGGAATAACTGGTTCCTCCCTTCAGCCCGAGTGAGTGCAGTTACCTTGCCCTGACCTTCCCTCTCACCTCCACCTTACTGCATCCTTATCTGCCTTGGTGGTAAACCCTCACTGTCTACTGCACACAGCCATCAAATTGAGCACTGTGGAAAGAGGAAACGTGAAGGTTAGACAACCTGATTTGGACCAGTGGGGGATTTTTTTTTGGAACTTCATCAAGCAGAGGCCTAGAGAATCCTCCAGTGGGTCGCTGGTTGGAGGCTGGACTTTGCAAGAGGCTCCTTCCACCACCCCCTCTGACTCCCCTTGTTCACAGAGCCACTGTTTTCAAAGGACCAGTGACATCTGAGTTAGTAATTTGGCACACAGCTGTAGCAGGACACTGGGGTTTAATTGGGCTGCACTGTTCTGGTGGTTTCAGCAGTCATTGGATTCAGGCCCCTTTCCTTCAATCTCCATCCAACAAATCGTCTCTTTTAGGAGCTCATACTCCACCTATTTTTATGTGCATTTTCAAATCGTGCATAAAAAAAAAACAGTATATTGCAAGAAGGGTTTTACGGTCGGCTGCGGTGGAAAAGTTGCTGTATTGATAAAAGCAAAATGCAACAGACTTGGAATTAATCACGATGTATATGAAGCATGTGACTGAAACGTCCACTGGGGTTTCGGTTCCACTGAGGATACTAAAAATAGCTGCAGATGAAAACATGAGACCTGTGTTGAGTGGCGAGGAGACTGCAACCTTCAGCAAAAAACAGATGAAACAAACATGAATGCCATATTTCTGTGACATTTTCCCCATTGTTTTTGTTCATTTGAGGTTTGAGGTTCTTTTAATTATGTTGTTGTGGCCTCTTCTTCTCAAATTGTTTAATGGTCATGCAACCAAATAATATTAGCCTAACTGTACTTACTACTCGTCAGCTCTGCCACTTACAAGATAAAAGGTCTGTTTACACAACTGTGCCCTCTGGGTTGAACACCTACAGGGCGTCTGAAAAATGTTGCTGGAATATTTTTCTCAAAACCAAACAAATGGATGCAAAGGCACAAATCCTAGAAACAGTGAAATATAGTTTTCATACAGTTCATCCTCGCACATCTCTACTCTCAATCGTTGCCCAGTTGAATATACAAATTAAATACTTGGAAATAGAAGTTTAGCTGGATTTTCTTTAATATAAAATGTAGCAGTTATCAAGAATAATGTCAATTCATACAACTTGCCTCATAAACAGCATTTCATTTACAACCCTGATTTTAAAAAAAAGTTGGGACGCTGTGTAAATAAACACTGAATGCAATGATCATCAGTTTCTTTTTAACATATACTTGTAGAACACAGAACAAAGAAATTTAATATTCAAACTGATAAACTAAATTTTTTTGTAAATATACACTCATTCTGAATTTGATGACTGCAACATGTCCCAAAAAATGTTGCAACTTGTAGAACATGCCAATTGTGTTTGGCATTGTCTTGCTGGAATAAGCAGGGATGCCCATGAAAAAGACATGGGCACTAACACACCCCCAGACCATCACACATGCTGGCTTTTGAACTTAACGCTGCTAACAATCTGGCTTTTCCTTTTCCTCTTCCTCTTTAACCCGGAGGACAAAACATTCATAATTCCTCAAAACAATTTGAAACGTAGACTTGTCAGAACACAGCATACTTTTTTCCATTTACTATCAGTCCATCTCAGCTTGTTGCAGGCATCAAATTCAATATGGGTGCACATTTTCAAAAGTTTATCAGTTCAATATCTTCTAATCTTTATACTGTATTCTCGTAAATATATCATTGCATTCTGTTTTTATTTGTTTCACACTGTGACACAACTTTTTTGAAATCGGTGTCATGAAATTAAAAATATTTTCTGGAGACTGCACAAATCTGATTTTGATCAATAAAAAGAGGGGTAAGAAAAGAAGAGGTGAACAAGTAAGATAATATATAAAAAGGGAACTTAATGTAATACTAAGATGAATAAAAAAACTCGGGCCAAAGTAAAGGGGTGCGGGGTGCGAAAGTCCCTTTAAAATGTGTGTTATCATGACACAGCAGCACTGAGCAGCATTAACACTCATATTACCCTTTTTGAAAATGGACAGAAATCAAATATATAAAATTATAGTGGGTGGAAAAGGTAAAATAAATGAACTTAAAAAAAAATTTGGGCAATGAACCTGAGCTGGACATACAGCTAGTGTATGAGAAAAATTCAAAGAGGATTTGTACAGTATGACAGCCAATTACTGATATTTAAAATAATAACAGTTAAAATAATTTGACATTGTGGAAAATATATATATTATTGTCTTTCTTGTCAAGAGTTATATGAGAGGATTGATACCATTTTCATGTCTTCAGTACTTTAAATACATAGAAGGTAATTAGCTTAGCTTAGCATACAGACAGACAAAGCTAAAAAAAATTATATACATACCAGCACCTTTAAAGCTTACAAATGAGCAAATATCTTGTTCACAAACAAGTTTGACAAGATCATAAAACCACAAAAAGCAGAGTTAGAACTTTGACAGACCCAAGCTAGCTGCTAACTGCCCCTTTCCACTCTTAATGAGAAGCTAAGCTAAATGCCTCGTGGCATACATCCATACATATTATACACATATGATATTATTTACAGTATAGGCAAAAAGTGGTGTCAATCTTCTCATCTCACTCACGACAAGAAGACAAATAAAAGGACTAACAATTTCTTTAAAGTGTTAAATATTGCTCTCCATCAGGCTGACTACATTAGCAGCAAAGAACCAAGGATCTACCAAGGCTGTAACCTGCTTAATAAGAATAATACAGCCAGAATTAATGACTAGGTGCTTTGAATCAATGTACCACAGCTTAATGTTGAATATCTCTATGACAGAAGCATAAAAAAAGTACTGAGTAAAAAATGACTAAGTTAGACTGGGAATGGGAGACTCAAATTAGCAATAAACTTCTTACGCTCATAAAGTCAGGAGCGGCTACTTAGCATTTCTCTGAGTTAAACTCCTGGAAGTGTGCTGTGGACCCTCTATTAGCAGCCATGCTGAAGCCATTTTTATGTGAATAAAAATAAAGACTCCACCCTAATAAAACACAATTGTGAACATTTTCTTCTAGCAGCCGGCCAAAAGCGTCCAGTTCTGGGACTTTAAATGGCAAAGCTGTTATGCTGGGCACCTTCATATGAAGGGTGGCTTTTCAAAATGCTCCTAAATGGAATATATAACACCTAAATAAAATGGCTCTCTATGTGCTTTGTAGGGGGAAAACTAGACTGGGGTGATGAAATCAAAACACTTTACTGAAAGAAGAGACGCCTCCTGTGTAAAAAGGCCGACAGAGAGGTGGCTACAGTCGAGATCAGGTTGCTCTACAAGTCAAGATATGTATATAAAAAGATATGCAAAAACAACTGGAGGATATTAGAAAATATATTAATTTCTCTTAAATAAAATTACACTTATTGCCCTTTCTTGAGAGTGTACCTGACAATGTTTTGTTTGGAGGAACAGTCATGGAAGCATTATAGAAGCACAGAAATAGTAAGACAGAAGGCAAATGTGTTTTCTTTCCTCCCTCTTTTCCCCTCAGAGCTTGTGTTCTTTTACAGACATATGCATGTAAGTTGTCCATCAAGAAGAAATATGTCAGTCCCTTTGGTTTCTAATGGTCTAATGTTATAAACACAGTAAAGACAGAATCCTGGTTGGCGCGGCTGCTGAGGTGCTGGCAGGACTGCTGGTGCTTAGATGGTCGAGGCTCGCTCCACATTCTGGTTTGGACCAAGGAGCTCAAACTCGTGGCCATGGTTGTGTGACCCAGACTGAGACCCTGATCAATGTCCAAGGCTCATATTCTGGACGGGCGCCCTCAGCCTCAGCCCCGCCAGATCTGGTCAGACCTGGACATCCACATCCAGACCACAGCCGAGGCTCTAAATCCAACCTGATCCCGAGCAGAAGCTTATTATTAGCTCGGTGCAGCTCAGGTATGGCGACACAGCCGTCTGGCGCTGTCTTACTTTATTCCTGTTATCCCCCCAAACACCAGCCACAGCAGACATAGAAAGATAAAAACCTGCATATTTCTGTCACAGCCCTTCCCTTTTCTCCTTTTACAGTCTCTGTGGATCTCAGGAGTGAGTCCAGCTGACTGGAACCCAGTGAGTCTCCATCTCCACTTTCTTCAACGCCAAACGCAGCTCGCTGAAGGCGGCCGAGAGGTCATCGTTGACTATGACCTTCTCGAACAGATGGCCGTACTGAGCCTCCATCGTCTGGGCAGTTCTCACCATGTCCTGAAAGTCCTCCTCCTGCAGAGCATGTGAGAACAGGGAGAAGAAGACAGAGGTGAAAAAGACAGCAGAGACACTGTATATGTACAAACCAAAGGCTAAACTGCTAATTTCAGGTTGCTGATCTGCTGCACAGAGAAAACACTGGCCACAGTCAACAAGATGGGAGATAAATTCACATACTGTAAACACAAATTACATGGCCTTGAACACACAAATAAACACAAAGTGGCCTGTACGGAGCCCGTTATATCCTCCTAGAGACATGGTGCACACACATGAACCCCAGCACAGACCACGCTCCAAAACCTCTCCATACAACAACCTGACCTCAAGGAATTTTCATAGTTTCCTGCACCAGATACGCTCGGTTATCCAATTCACAAAGAAAATAAAATATCCTTAAAATATGCAGAGGACAAAACATAACCATAATTTCCAAAAGACAGACATGTAAAACATACATTATCGCTAGTCTGGATTTTCAATGTGCGATGGGGAAATGACAGCTTGCAGCAACTCTGTTCCTCTGTCAGAGCTCCGACTGTGTGAACCTGCTGTGCAGCCTGCTCAGTCTACTGGAGATGAAGAGGCCACATGAGCTTTAGGTCTGCAAACAGGAAGCTGAGGTGCTCTGGAGGAAAAAACTTTCAACTGAAGGGGCAGAGTCAAAGGCATGAACTTGAGTCACATGACTTTGATTTGAGTCAGAGGCAAACAATGAATCTAAATTTAGACTTTATTTGATAAAAGCATGATTTCATAGGAACTTCAGTGAACTGACATGGAATGGTTTGATATCCAACTCAAGATCAAAGATGAAAGAAGACATCAGGGTTGCAGCCAATTATTCTTTATTTTACTCCGATGTACTTTAAATCAAACTAACAGCCGATCAGGTGGCACAAGCAGGAGGGAAAAGATTAATTGTGCAGCGCAGCAAGTGCAGAAGTTGTCATTTGATTGCTACAATAACAAAGACAAATCTGATCAGTTTGCTACCAAATGTTCTGAAAAAGTGAATACAGTAAATATAGATTTTTAAAAAAAACAGTCATTATTTCATGTCTAATGACTCGTGTGGGACTCGAAACACAAAGTTTAGGACTTGAAATGGGACTTTCCTCAGAACTTCATTGCCAAGCCAAGAAAAGCAAACCGTTAGTTAACAATGACAGACCTGGACCAAAGTGCTGGACCCACAGACTGACTCTGCCATTCCTTGTGCCATGCTGCTAGAATGGCTCAAAACCTCTCCTCAATTTATAAGCAAAACGAGATAAATGTCTGTTTTTCCCCCTTGCAATGTAATATCCTAATCCCAATCTTGGATGACTACATAGACTAGAAAATAACTAACAAGTGATGACAAGGCTTCAGAAACTACTGTAGCTAGACTGAATTACACTGAATATTTGATTTAATTTTCTGTTAGAAACAAGAGAACTGACGTTCAAAATATTAGCAACGTCTGAGGCCGGAAAATCTTTGGAAAACACTTTTCGACGAAGACAAAAACCTGTTTACATTGTGCTTTTGATGAATAAAGTGATTCTGACTACAGAATTGATGATTTGACAGACTGTCCAGCTCAATACTGATACATCACTAATATGTGGATTTTGTAGCCAACTAACAGAATCCCATTTAAACTGCGGAGGCTTTGCGACAATGGCTGACAAATTATATGTGAATTAAAGTGCTAGTGAACAACATATTACGGGCTGTAGTTAATTTTGATGTTTTGATGCACTTCAGGTGCCTCATCAGCACAAGACGAGGAAGCTGCATAAAATGCTGAGATGGAGGCTTACACAGGGGTCCTCCAGGGGGGATGAGGAGTTTTCCAAGTGAATATGCAAATCAGCTGTCCAATGTAAAGAAGAAAACCACGTGCTAACTATGAGGAGCAGCCAAATAACATATTTTTATCAGGTTGGGAGTAAACATTGCCTATCTGGGGCTCCTGTATTCATAGACAGAATATTCTGAGAGAGTCCAGGTATCTCTCCACGGTGGTCCCTCTGAGGCTTTCTGGTTTCAGCTGTGTGGGCCCTGGCTGATCCTGCCCTCAGTGCACCAGCAGGGCGAAAGTGACTGCACTGATTTAGCCTTATGTTTTTACTGAGAACACTCAACTCTTTAGATTTCGGGACAGATATGGATTTATAGCGAAGCCCTTTGCCAAACACACAATTATAAATACACACAGATGCACATTCATGCACAGAAACTCAAACACACACATATGCTCCCACAGCCGCAAACAGGCAGGATCAGGCTGAGTGTGTGCATACAATGTGTACGCACATAAACACGGCCTCGTTAAAGTTTAAAACTCCTAAACGGCTGAATTTTTAGAGACGCTCCTTGCAGCCAGGAGTTACTTCAGAATGTTTCTAGTGGTTTTCCGCTTCATAATGGATTAGCTGCGCGGCTAAATATAAACACTCACTCGCTGTGACGCTCAGCAAAAGCCCTGTCTGCTTTTCTTGCCCGGCCGTCTAGCTCGTATCTACCTTACAAAAACCGTCTCACGCCGTCTCACGCTCTATTCTTTCATGAGGAAGGTGTGATGGTTTTATCAGCCTGTGTCTTGGAGGATGACGGTGCGAGGAGACGAAAAGGCGGCTCAGAGAGGGCAGAAGGTTTGTGGGCCTGGGGAGAAAACTACTCCACAGCGGGACTATACTCTCTGTCATCTGGACCGAAGCCCACGCAGGACTTCCACTGTTGGACCAGGACTTAGAGATGACCACTGCATCCAATGCCAGGAAGACAACCTCTCTGACCTGTCCTGGCAGCTAAACGAACCTGGAAGACTGCGCGCAATTTTATGCGTGTGATGCTTCCATGTCCAGCAGCGAGTCTCTGCGTCTGTCTTTCGTTAGGCCATTCAAGGTAAAAGAACATTAATAACAGCAGGAAGCTGCTTAAGAGACAGCGAGCTGGGTAAAGAGATGGAAAGAGAATTTACAAAAAAAAAAAAAAAAAAAACAGAGGAAGAAAATAATAAGATAGATGTAGGATGAAATAAAAGGGGCAGAGAGATGAAAATAATGAAGGTAAAAGAGGCAAATGGAAAAGCTGGGCAAGTAGGAGTGGATATTCTTTGGCATCCGCTCATTTGTGCTGGATCGCTCTCCTCAGAGGGCAGTTTGAGCTGATGCCACTTCTGCAGGGCCAAAGTCGAGAAGAAAAGCACCGGGGACTCATTCATCCCTGCTGCCATTAGATTGCTTAATTTCCACATGTGAAATGATGTAGCGTCTTATGCCTGTTTAAGCACTTTGTTTTACAGATAAATGGCGGTTTTCATTGCACAATACGAGGCTATTGACTCTCAGTTTGCTTTTCTCTGTGTTACAGATTATAATTGATGTGATATTTTTTATGGCTTGTATTTTTATTGTTTTCTTTATTGTATTTATTATATTTGTGATTTTACTGTGTCCGTTTAAGGACAAATCCCGCTTATGAGACCATAAACTTTTCAACACTTCAGTGGCAGAAAAGAGCATGTGTCGGCCTCAAGTGTCGTCTTTTAAAACCACCACGTCCTCAGTGGGAATCCTGCTTTATTGTTCCCTGTAAAACACACCTGTCCTCTCTGTTTAAGCTCTCTCTTCGAACAGGCGGCAAAAACCAGGGCGATCTCCACACATCAGTTTTAAACGACCGTGGTCATTTCAGATAATGTGTGTGTTTACTGCACTAACCGCATTACAGCCCGAATTATGTATTACATCAGCCTGTTTTTGCTTGTTTCGACATCACGCTTCAGCTCCTCTCCCAAAAACCTACTTTGAATCGTCTCCAGCTCAAACAATGGAGCTAAAGTCAGACTGCTCTGCTGAAACAATGAGACAACTGTTCCTCAGCCTTTATCATTAAAGCAGACCTGTCTCTGAGAGAGAAATACAGCTGGCGGTGAATAGAATACGTCTGAGACGACTCACCCGACAACAGCTTCGCTTTCAGAGCCTTTAATAGCAAATCTGAGGTGGCTTACCTTCCTGTCAGCGCACATGAACGTTCACACAGAACCTGGTTTGTTACCTGGCTGAAATATGCATCCTTGTCACACAGTTTTATAGAGGTGCATTTGTATTTCTTGAGAGAATAGCAGAAGCTAATAAAGGGACAGTGAGTAATAACAGCAACAGCTTGTTAGCAATCATCCCGTTTCTGACAACTAAAGCTCATTGTTCTCTGGAACCTTGCTGGGAAATGAGGAGCAGATGCAGGCAAAATGATATTTCACCGTGCAACTAATGTAAGCTGACTTTGCGTCTGTATCGAGGTTTTAAAGCTTTGACAGTGATGTAAAATATCTACGGAGTGTTCTAGCTCTGAGCAGACTTTCAACTGTGACCTGGCTGCATGCTGTACTGCATGTGTGATCGCACCTGGGTATGTTTGACTGAGCAGAGCCAACACACACAGGGGGAGGATGACTCCAGGGAAGCCCATAGAACTTTGCTGTTGGTCTCATCATGATGCTTCACTAATAGGACTTTAGATAAAAACAGGATATCAGCTGGTCTGAGTAAGAGTAAGATGGTGATAAGATGGCAAAGACATAATTACTCAGTAGGTTAAGGGTGGTACTGCTACCTATCCTATTATGGTTGTCACTGGGTTGCAGTGTCTCATGATGATGTCTGAAGGTTTATGCACCATTTTATTGCTCATATCAGTGTTTCGCTAATGCAATCCAAGTACTATTTTAGCAAATAGTAAGAATACAGAACAGTAGAGGGAGTTTCATCAGTTCTTAGTATCCAGGTCTGAATTAATTCATTCTAATCAAGTAGAGCCCTGTTGTATTGCTGTGGGCCTTGAGTCTGTGTGTCAGCACATGTAATACTGGAGTTGCATTAGAAGTGGCGTTCAGGTTGACCACTGCCATTTTGGATTGGGTCTCTTTTTTTCTAGTCCCTTCTGGTTTGGGGCAAATTTTTCCTCTCTCAGCCACCTATGGGCAGGTCCTTGGTATTGCACTGCTGTTGCTACTTTACCTTATTGGAGTGTTATTTCCAGAGAATAAGCTGCAATAAAAATATGACTGGGTCAGTCTAAGGTGTGACTGTATCATCACTTCTTTTCAGTCTCTTCCAGATCAGAGTACATGTATTAGAACTTTGCCTTGCTTCCTGCCTGCCGTCTCTCACTACCATCACGCTTCTTGCTGCAGCCTGCATGTTCATTGTGTTGCTGTCCTCAAGTTCAGTTATGCAGTGAATGGCAGCTTGATTTAATAGAATGAGATGTAAGGGAGGAATGTGGTGACTTTAATAGCCAGACTTTTTCTTAATATAGTAATTAATATATAATATAACACAAGGTTACGACTAAAGATGCAATATTTATCAGGAATATTTTTTGAACAAAGATCATGTGTTGATTTGATGAGATTAGGTCTTTAAGATGCCATCCTGACAGCACTGAAAAGAAATATGTTAAATAAGTATTGCTCAAGGGCAGTGGGGAGGAAAGTAAGTGGGAGATGGGGAATATTAAAAGGAATTATGGTGAATGTAAAATTTCAGTGGTCTGTCTATGTTATTAGCATATGTTTTCAATAAAAGCTTATATAAAATGTAAATTAAACCTCGACATATTGGATTTACACCTGCAGAGCCCAGTTCACACCCCATCACTTCATCCACTGTTCCCTTTCTTCACTCATTTTCATGTTGCTGGTTTGTGGTCAGTCCATCTCCGTTGCCTTCTTCGCCTCCCTCTCTCCTCATGTTTCTTACCTCCTGGTGTCCCATCAGGCTGTGTCTGGTGTGTTGCTGACCGGGATCTTGGCCTTAGTGCTGACTGTGGCGAGTGAGACACGCGAGCAAGTGAGCGAGCGCCGGGCTCTAATGGAGCTGGGAAAACCATCACCCCCCCCACCCCCCACCCCCCGCCGGCCAGCTCCCCAACCCTGCAACTTCACAGCAGCACCGAACACCAGCTAATTGGTTTCATCTGTGTCCCCGTTGGTCTCGGATAAAGGTGTGTAAGGGATGACCTCATCACTCTCTCACACACACACACATACTGTACACACAGGGTCCAGATAGTGTTTCTGTTATTTCTTCTGCTGCTAATCTGTCAGGTGTAAAACCATGTGTTTCTACAGTATAACAACATCGCATCAGTGGACTGTGTGTTCTGTGTGTTCCCCAGCCACATGCGTCATATGATCAGATCTTCTTACAACATATAAATGTCAACGTCTTATACAGTTAAGTTTTTGACTGTAAAACTATAATAAATAACTACATTTCAGTGTTTGACTCTGGACACTGCTCGTATCTGTTGAAAATGTCCTCTCCAGCTGTATGTTTAATAACCCCCTTTATCCTCACTTAATGTATATCCTATTAGCGACAGCATATCCTGTTATTTTCTGCTGTACTCATTCAATTCCCTCACAGGGGTCATTAAACTTTCATTTGACTTAATCAAATCTGAATAGTATTTACAAATATTATCCAGTTTGGGAAAGCCAGCTGGGGTTCTAGCTACTCACTGAAAACTATGTTAAACTGACTTCCTGCGATTGTCTAAATGAAGGCGAACCTGACACATCTGGCTCTTCAAGCTGTTTGAATAACTGTAAACAACATATGTTGATCAATCTCAGATTCAGTGTGGGAAATAAACTTTCACTTTGTCTTACCGTGAATGGCTTGGCAGTTCCCTTGTCATCCTTGCCTGATATGATTTTGGCGTTTCGTCTCGTCTCCCTCAATTTCTCGATCGTGGGAGGCTTCACAAACACTACAAAGGGTTTAAATTCTGCTGTCCGCAGGTGCTTTATCATCTGAATGGAGAAAAATAAAAACAAACAAAAATTTAAAAGAAAAGCAAGAGCGTGAGGTGATACCATCACATGCCAAGAGATGACAGACAGAGATAAAACTAGCATGTAAAAGTCATTTATTAATCACGACTCAAAAACATATAAGCAGAGGTGGGTAAAGAGGGGACAGATCACGAGTATGTTAGATGCTGGGACTGTCCCAGGTGATGCACATGTCAGGGGTCATGAGAAGAGTTTGAGCTTATATTGCATTATCATTCTAACATTTGCTAATTAGCACTTAACACAAAGTACATTGAAGCTGATGGGAATGTCATTAGTTTAGCAGCTATTTGCTTATGAAGCAAAGTACTGAACAAAGCTAAATTCTACCCTAATGAAGGTGGTTTAGAAACCATGAATGTCCGTACAAGAATTGGTGCCAATTGATCTAACTCACATAAAGATATTTCACAGGTTATGTGAAAATTTGCACTTGCTGTTGGTGCAAGAGGAAAGGTCAGGGGATCACAGAGGCAGTAAGATTGATGATCATTAATTTCTGCATAAATGTTCCCAGGAATCCATTCAATAGCTCATATTTCAGTCTGAACCAAGGTGGTGGCATTACTGGAATAATCTTAAAGCCATTAGAGAATGTTGAAATTATTCTGGCTAAGAAAAATTACTGTTTAGTTAAGTGGTCACATCTCAGGACAATGGGTTGCTGAAGCAAAAAACAATACTTTGGTTATGGAGCATGTGGTTCTTTTTGTGGATATCACACTGGACCTCTTGTCTCTTCTTTGTGGTAGTAACCATGCATGACACAACACCTCCAATCTTGTTCTCAACATGTACAAGACAGGTCAGCATTGATTGATGGTGGCACCAGGCTTCAGGCTCGCTGATGGTTGTGGCACCTTCTCCCACAACAGATGGATAAAAACTCAAAGGGGATGCAGGAGAAGAAGCTCTCATCAGCCACCCTCTAAATCCAACTGGGAGCAGTAAAATGCTTTGACACTACCACTGATGTGATCCATGCCTAATGTTGGAGAAGGGGCTCACAGTGTAGGTAGGAGTAATGACTACTGGCTTACACAACACCGCAAATGTATGCCAAAAACAAAAGAGTACATACCTAAATGTACATATGCCCACATGAGCTTCCACAGACGCTTTCTCACACACTTTAGCTCAGGGCTCTCGGGCTGATTCTCATTGCCTCACAGGCCGTGGTGGTTTGAGAACAGGCCGGGTTAATCTATATAATGGTATATTTGCCTGCGTGTGTGTCATTATCCACTGAGCAAAAACAAACAAGAGAGGGTCTGGTGGCGCTGAGGCTGGACAACAGAGACCTGGAGTAATGGGAAAGTTCAGAGGGGTTTATCAGGGCTCAGCGACAAGTCGGCCATTTGTGCAGGGTCCAAACGCCACCAACCAAGACACATAAGCCAAAGAGGAAATCTTCAAATAGAGGAAATTAGTAGTAATTGCTCCCTCAAAATGCCCTTTTCAAAAAACCCGTTTTGGTAACCCAGTAAGCAGCCAAGGCCTCAGGAAAGCCAGGGAAGAGAGAGATCTGCTTCTGAGATTGGTAGGGGCAGCGGCAGCAAAGGGCTAAAAATACAGGGAAGAGGGAAGACATGGGTGACGGCATGGTGAGATTAGAATGGGATGGAGAGGAAGGGTTGTCACTCACATGAGGCTGGACATCCAGTAAGCACACTTTGTTCTTGGAGAGGACGGAGCGTACCGAATCTAGACTTGTCCCATAGTAATTCCCTTTGTACTCTCCATACTCGATGAACCTGAGAGGTGGAAAGAGAACGAAAGGGAGAGAAGAGGAGAAGATTGTTGAGCACCTTTTCTGATGATTTTTTTGTGCAGGGATTAGTGTCTAATGCAACGCTAACGTCCCTCGGGAGTAACATTAGAATCTCGTCCTAATCTGGTCGACTGCGTCAGCACACTCCTGAGATTCATCTCAGAAATAATGATATATAAAAACCCTACAAATCCACAGAGACAGGAGGATTACTCTTTCAACCACTGACAGATCTGAAGATAGCATGCTCAAGCAGAACTTAAAAACCAGACGTTTGGCCCGGCGTGTTTTTATATAATCTCCTACGCTACCCCTTCAATCAGTAACACCTGTTTGTTCCAGAAAGACCACAAAGCCCCTGAATGCCAAAACCTTCCCTCCTTTAATCCATGAGGATTTTAGCCCAGCAAGAAACTGCATGGGCGCAAGCAAACAAACACTTTTCCATCAGATAATCTTCCCCCTTTCACACCAATCAGCTGTCATGAGAAAAAAAAGCCACCAGTGTATTTTTAGCCGAAAACAAGAAGGAAAAAAGGCAGCGCGAGAGAGTAACGACGTGGAAAGAATTTGAAGCTAATAGGACTGCGTGGTATGCTTGCAGTCTGCTCATGACGAGCGTCGGACAGAATGACTGCCTCAGTGTTACTGATGCCATGTAAAAAGAAAGTTTTATGGTAATTGCCCATGTAAGAAAGTTTTACTCAGCATTTTTTTTAAAAGAAGGGAGACTACAGTGTCTAACAAACCTCATATTCGGTTATGGGGAAATTCATTTAAGAGCTTACAGTAGCCTGTGTTTAAAGACTCACACCTTGCATCACGCTGCACTGTTTGTCGTCAGAGGAGAAGGTATATAGATTATAGGACGGCATGCCAGTGGAGGTTCGGCTATATTGGGAGTATGGATTGTTGCCATTTTGACAGAGAACAGGGCTTCCCTTGGGAAAGTTGTTCAAGCTAAACACACCTTGTTGTGGCCCAAATTCAGAAACCTTTTATTTCTTCACAGAGCACATTGTTTCTGCTGCATGCAACGAGGCATAACGCAAACAAGTTCATCTCACTCCTCGTCTGCTCTGCTGCCTTGTAATTTCATCGTGGAGTGTCCCACGCATCCACCCCACATCACAGCTCTGTCACTCACCCGTCCGACTCCCTGAAAAACATTGCATGCCTCGACCTACACCGCAACATGGCCTAAATATACAGCCCCCCTTTCCCTTCTTCTCTCTGCATGCTCTGACACTCTATATGCACTCACCACCACAGGCTTCCCCCTATGTCATAAGGAGGGTATGTGTGTATTTGCGTGCGCAAATGTTTTGCATGTGCACTCTACAGTATATCTTTTACCCCCCCTTCCAGCTCGTGTGAGACCGGCAGAAAGGCATCAATCATTCTTGTGACTATTACAACTTGCATTTCAATTTGTAGGCCACAAATGTCAAGGCGGGCCGTGGTGTGGCTGGATTCACAGAGAGCGCTTAAGGAAAGGAGGAAGCAGAGACAGGAGACCTTGGGGCCACTGTCTGGAGATCCGTTACCAACACAGGGCCTGGCCCTGTCAACACCAGCTCACACTCAGTTATGGAGACACACAGACGACAGCAGGGAGGCCGTGTTTGAACAGTGGCAGCAAGTGCTGGACCAGTCAGAATACTGCTCTCACTGCTGCACTAACTCTCAGTCGTCCAGAGCACAGATAGAGAGGGATTCTGAGAAGTCTCAAATGCCATATATTCTGAATACAGTTATTTTTGTTAAACTTTGAAACAGCTCACAACTATATTAAACATTGCATACATGTAATTCTTTGTAATGTGATCTGGGCTAAAAGATTAGTCTATTAATACATTAATTGAGGTTAGAATCAAATTACTAGTTTAAGTAACTTGTGTCTAACATTCTCTACCTCCAGCTTCTCTAATGTGAGGAATTGCTGCTTTTGTAGATTATTTGTCATTATGATTCAGTGTTTTTATTAATTAAGTATTAATCGACAATACTTTTTAAAATCATTATTTAATTGACTGAAATTTACTTAATTTAATATTAGGGCCACTAGCACATTAATGTCAAAATATTACAGAACTCCGAGTTTACATGTCAAATGAGAGTGGACAGACTGTGGGTGACATTAAGATACACACATAGTTTCTGTCTGTTGTTGAATCCTAAAAGTCTTGTAGGATTACAGTCCAGTATACAGCATGATTATTTGCACTTGTTACAATCCAACATGTGATATTTGGGTAATGCTCTTGAAACTAGTTAATTTGTTTTGGAAACTGATGCTAATGATGCCATGATGCATTTGCTTATTTTTGTGTTATAGGTCAAGAATGTAAGGACTCAATAAGAAATAAATAAAACACTTGGTAAAATGGATCTATTTGTAGTAAGTGGGAATAACCACATGAACATGAAACAGAAGCAGGTTGTACATTTTGACTTCACAAATATCTGCAGTCCACATCCGAAGTATAAAGTTAAAATCTGAAAGTTGAACCTGTGTTGGGTCCGTCATTATTTTTTTTGTACTTCTATTGAACACAGTTGTGCCTACTTGTTGTTGTGGATATCCGTCTCAAAGAGGTGTTTGGAGATGAAGTGGTACTCCACGCCGTCGCTCTCCTGGTTCCTCTTGGCCCGACTTGTGTCTGAGGGAGAGGAGAAGAGAAGCAGTGATTGCATCAAACCCAGACTGTCTGACTCACTGTTGGGGCTGAAAGCAACTGAACTGAGCCCCTTATTAACATCGCTGGAAGTCTGAAACACAGCACACTGGGCCATGCCAACCCTTGTATATATTATTGTGTAATAGCGCTATAAAATACACAACCTGTAGTGCTGCAGAACTAAACTCAGACACTTAACTGACATTCATCAGAGGTTTACTGTGTCTTATTAAATTTGTCTCTTGTAATGTGGCTGCAGCGTCTGTAGAAACAGAAGCCGGAGCGTTAGCCGCCAATGTTAGCTGCTGTAAGGTAATTGAGTTTGGGAGCTCTCATTAACATCAAGTCTCTACGTTTACTTGGCCATAAACCATAAAGCCTTGCTGTAAAATGGGCGGTGGGGGCGGCACGTGGAGGGAACGTGAGCAGACAGCGTCGGTGGATTTGTAAGGGTCAAGGGGTCGACTCACACTCCGGCTCGTTTCGGGAGTGCTTCAAAGGTCAGAGGGGAGAGTCGTACACCCGTCAGACAGCTCCAAAACAAACTATTAAACTTTTATCACCTGCAACCAAAAGTGCCAAGTTCGGCTTTACTCTCCTCTGAGCTGTTTTCTTCGTCATTTTTTTTCAGCATGTGCTGAGGCTGTGCCCTGGTAGTGGACGGGTGCCTTTCCTTTATATGGTCCAGGCTGATCTACTGGGTTCATGGAAAATCAATGGTGTGATTTATACAATGTGTCACTCGCTTGAGAAGACAGCCATAAATCCAACTGCGGTGGAGACGACACCGAAGACGATCAATGACTTTCTGTCATCGGCCTCAGACAACAGTCGGAAAAACACGAAGAGAAGGCCAAAAGAGCCTTGTCATAAGATAACATATACTTATACCTCCCATTCAGAAATGTGTACGACACAGTGCCAAACAGCCCCTCGGTAGTTAGACCAACACCATCCACCATGCGTTATTTTGGCATCTGTTTTGTGGCAGAGAAAATAATTACAGTGCAACAAAAGAATGTGCATCCGTTCAATCCCAAATCATGGAAAATATCAGTAAACTTGGATTGGAATCAAAATGTTTAACCCCCTACTCTAATGGCTTATTGCAATGCTCCTTGTGTTTCTTAGACGGCTGGTTTACATTTTACAGCGACAAGCAGAGGGAGAAAAAGAAAGAGAAAGAAAATAAAAACCCCAAATCTTAACCGGGGCCACAAGCCGGTGGTCCCAAAAGCTCCGGTTTTCAAATTAACAAAAAGGGGTAACGCTTTCGGGCTTAATCCGAAACAACAGCAAGTGTTAAACACATCCATGTGTCCATTGGCAGCAATCAAACATTAAAAAAGAAGGAGACGAGATACTTTCCGAGTCTCTTTCCTCTCAATGAGAGTCAGGACTTGTGCCATACGTCTTCTATATGGGTCAGAATCAGGCTGTCTGGGCTCTATTAAACACAGCATCACAGGTCACATTTGAGAACAATTAACATGCCGGGTGGAAAAAAAGGCCCCTACGAATGGGATTTTAATACCAGGGACATTTCAAGTGTCAGACTTCGACCGGGACACATCCATTATGCCACAAGGCATGTAACAAACACAGCAATTAATATCAGAGGTCCTCATATTTCCTCAAACTCGTGTCGCAGTTTCCCTCCAAGTCCCAGATGGTAACTACGCAATTACTAATGCCACTGCCCTGTTTAAATGTATAAATCAAAAAGATTTATTTGTCCCAACATGCTGGCTTTGGTACATCAGAAGTGCAAAAAGCTTGCAAGGCTTGGAGAGCTGAGCTGGATGGTGTTCAGAATTATGGCAAGCTGTCGTTGGGTCCTTAAAAGGAGAAAGGGGGGGGGGGGGGGGGAGGCAGCGGGGGAAAGAGACAGAAAAAGATGGAAAAGAAAGTGAGAAATAAACTGAGAAAGAAAGGAGAGTGGGTAGCTCGGTGCCAATTATTGAAGCAGTGGAATGGCATGTCTTCAGGAGGTAGAAAAATGCAGTTTCCTCCATCATTCGGAGCTTGTCAGGCAGACCGTAAAAAGCCGACAATTACACAGGAGGAGAAATAACCGCCTGGGCCTTGAGAGGACCGGCCGTGCTGCCTGAGCGCTGCCCTGGGTGTTACTCACTGCCAGACAGCTCCCTGTGTGCGTGTGTGTCGGGCTGGACCTTGGTCGTTAAAACAGCACAAGCACTCTCACACACTGCGAAAACACAACTGGAACAAGAAAGCTAAACATCCGTCACCTAAAGTGATTATTTTGATTTGTTGCTAAAAACTCACGGGCTGCACCGGAGTGCTGCATAGTCGGAATTTGATCTGGCATCTCGAGCGCTTACATTTCTCCCAGAATGTTTTTCCAATGTGTTTGTCGCTGCGGACAGATGTACGAGAGGCTTCTCGGGGCACAAATGGATTGAGGAGAGTGGAGCGGGAGGCAAGTCATCCCCATAACCACACAGCTGTGGTGTCAGTTATTTAATGTTTGAGGAGGGTCCTTCCTCCAGAGAACAGCAGCTTCTTCTTCTTTCAGCTTATTTTATCTTTCTGAGCAACTTGATGTTTACAGTAAGTTTGTCCTGAGGTTACATCAGTTACACTAAGAGCTCACTTACAGCAAGACATGTTTGTTTTCAGCTGCAGAACAAGCCAAACTCCACTAACAGAATATAGAAATAAAACCTGCTGATAAAAGATTTTGCTTGGGCGCCTTGGTGGCTTTGTGGTTTAGATGCATGCCAGTGTCCCTGGTTCAAGTCTAGCTAGGGATCATTCTTGTATTTAAATGGTAAATGGACAGCATTTTCATAGGGCTTCCCTAGTCTTACAGACCACTCGAAGTGTTTTACAACACAAGTCAGCATTCACATATTCATATAGTGGTGGCACCATGCAAGATGCCACCTGCTCATCAGGAGTTATAACCATTCACATGCACACACACATTTAGAGTTCAGTATTTTGCCCAAGAACATGTAGGAGGGGGTATCTCTACTGACTATCAAAACAAATACAAAAATACCAAAAAATAAAATCTTTAAAATGCATTTTAACAACTTACTAATTAAAAATGTAACGTATTGTAGTTTGTTCATTTGCTCTTCATTTCTCTGTTCTAATTTAGATCATCTCCACCTAAGTTTATCTTAAAGTAGAAATTGTATGCAAAAAGTACCTTATTCAGCATTTTAAAAGCTTTGTAAACGTAGCACACAACCAATTCCAAAAAAGTTGGCATGCTGTGTAAAACATAAATACAAGAGACTGTGAAAATTTGCTAGTCCTTTTTGATGTATACTCACTTGAAAACTTCAATTCCAACTTCATTGATTTTTGTAAATATCTGCTTATTCTGAATTTAATGGCAGCAACATGTTTCAAACAAGTTAGAACAGGAGCAACCAAAGACTGTAAAAGTTGTGGACAGATCCAAAAACACCTGTTTGGATCATTCCACAGGTAAACAGGTTCATTGGTAACAGGTGATAGTATCAAGATTGGGTATGAAAGGTTCATCCTGGAAAGACTCAGTCATTCACAAGCAAGGATGGAGAGAGGTTCAACACTTTGTGTGCTGTTGCAGGTGTTCCACAGTCCACCTGGCTGTCTTATAAGCTGATCTAATACCATGGTCTGATAGAACACTAATGGTGGACACAATGTATAAAACACACATTCACACATGAGGCAAACAGCTACACACACAGATAAGAAAGAAGAAACATGCAGAGAGGAAAGACTGGAAGACAAATGGAAACTGGAAGATGCTCAGCTAATGCTGGATTTGACCACAGGCACACGGACAAGACTGGACTAAACCTCAGTGAGATGAGTGGAGTGAACTTACGTGGGATGGTCACACTGAAGTGCTGGGGATCTGAGATCAACAGTTTCCTCTTGAGTTCATTCAAGCCAACACCTGTGGGTCCTGCACAAACACAAACAAACAAATACGGCATAAAAATGACAGAAATCACAGAATCTATCGAGACTACTCTGCAATCAGACAAGAGAAAGATACTGCCATTCAGAATGCCTTCCTGTTTACATTTAAAATAGAAAAGGTGAAGTTAATATTTATGTAAACGTACTTGGAATAAAAGGTACTTGTACTTGGAATGAGACAATATAAGAGAGCATGGTAAAACATGTATCCCAAAACAGACTTTACACATTATTTTTTTATGAAAATATAATCACATGTAATGAACCAAAGTCAAATCTAAACTAAAATCAATTTAGTGCTGCTTTTCCATAAAGCTGAATGACTTAAAAGAGGAGACTTAAAGAAATGGTCAAAATGGAAGCAGAGGCTGAAATATTTGACTATGCCCTTTAGTTCCTAGTCTGGGTCAAGCTCCAAATACACTGGATCCTTTTACCCTCCCATAATGCACCTTGATAGCGTTTTTCATTAGACCCTCTCTGACATCATCAGGTTTACTTTTTCCAACTTAAGAAAGCTCCTGTCAGACCCACAGAACAATTAACGGGTTGGGCCTGTGTCCCTTTAAACAAAATCAAATAATGCCTTACAGACAAACAGTATATAACAATAATACACCTGCGCCATAACTAGGATTATAGTACATTACCAGTATGATTAATATGGGAGTCGTGGTTAAAGAAGTAGTTACTTATCTAACACTATTTTATTTTAAATTACATCATGTTACTACTTCACTAACAACTGAAATATATTATGCATATTAAGCTTGTATATACTATTTTTCCACTTATATTTCACCTCAGTTGGAGAGCCATTTCTAATTTTTAAAATGTCATCTCTCTAATTTTTTACAATTTCTTATTTTAATTTTAAGTATTTCATTCTAATAGTTCTTTATCTGTTTTCTTACCACCTCTTATCTTAAACTCTGCTTTTCTGTTAAAGTGCTTACTGTATTTCTAACCAGTGTCACACTTTTTTTTGTCTAGGGAAGGGAAACTCTTCAGTGTTTCTGTTATATAACATTAAATCAATTTACCACAGTGTGAATTTAATTCCATATTCTATTAAAACACAATCAACCTAGAAAAAGCCTTTCCAGCAAAGATAATTGATTTAATACAACCAAGCTTCAGGAATTCTACAGTTACAGATTTTTAACCAGCAGTCAACCTCCAATATAAGTTGTCAGTAGAGGTCTGGGAGCCTTTTCCTGTATTGCTGTAGGTCAGCTGGATTTTCCATCACACCTCAAGTAGAAATGGAAACCGAGGCAGATGGAGATGAAAAGATTGGAGTATCGACTAGTAATTCATCTGTGTCTTTAAAAGCTGAGCAGGTGAGCAGTCAATAACCAACTCAATGCCCAATCAAAATGTTGAAAATGTGGCAAATTAATTTGATTCTAATATTAGCGAATGCAAAAATATGGCAGCAATGGAAACTTTTTAGAACAGATATAATAAACATGCAATAAATAGATTGTAATTTTAAGCAAAAATGCACTTAGTACCTGTAGATGCAGAGATATGCATGGTTGTCTTTTATCTAAGGACCTTGCTTGCAGTGGTTTGGCTTTTTGCAGAAGTCAGTGAATCAATATCCAAATGTTCTATCTTCTTTTACAGTTTTCCCTCTGTCCTCTTTTTCTTCTCGGCTTCTGAAAGCCACTATTTCCAGTATTTTGTGCTTGTTACCAGGGCGCTACATCATCCTAATTTGAAGTGACTGGCATCAATGTCCTCGATGGACTGGACAAGAAATCAGTTTGGGAGTTACAAGTGCATGGCTCTGCGTGTTTTACCACAGCTCTGCAGTGTGTGGACAGTTAGAGACGGCGCTTGATCTGGGCTCGAGATTCCTCGCATGCCTGACGTTCTGGGCAGGCACTACAATCGCATCAAACCCTATTGGAAATTCGTTTCTCCAGGCAAATGTGTTTAGCAGGCCGCTCCTCTAAAACAAACGGACAATGGGTTCACTCAGTGATGCGGATTAGGTGGAAAGAGGGAGAGGGAGAGAGAGAGAGAGAGAGAGAGAGAGAGATGTTGAAGCTCTGTATTTCTAAGTGAAAGAGTGCTCCTGTTTCCTCTCGTGCTATCTGTACTGTTCCTCTACATTTCATCTGGTGTGAAGCAGGAAGGTTTCGGAGTGATCCACAACCTGATAAAATAGGTGTGGACAACAAGGCTCTTTTAAGCATAATCTCTGAACGCTGGCAGCCTTCACATACAGACAAATTCACACCCCACGCTTTCCCTTTGCTTCTGCACCCGCCAACACATGGTTTGGGTCCTATTGTGCGACTGCTGTAAGTGATAAAAGCTGTTTCCTCAGCACACTCACACACTCTGCTGTGAATTCAAAAAGAGAGAGAGAAAAAAAGAGAAAAATACCCCGACCCTCTTTGGACCGACGGCGTGAGGCATTCTGTGGTTACCGTCTCGCATAAACAAGCGCATGGCCAACCAAAGACAGCAATCAATCTTAGCTGGGGAGAGGGAGTTTTACAGTGAAGAGGGGTTGAGAGCTTGAGTGATTTATTAAGATGAGGAAATGGAGTTCATTTTGAATTTGATTTGGGGGGGAATGCGGCGGTGCTGTTTGAACAAGGCTGCGGACCAATGTTGTTGTAGGTGCTGAAGGTGGCAGAGCGTGGTAATAGAGGCTCTTTTATGAGCCCTATCATAGTGGTGCAGACAGTCCTCCCGGCTGGCCACAAACCTCCACACGAGCTTGTTTGCGTGGATATCAAGGCACGGGCGCAGGGGACCAAAAGAGCCATTTGTGCTACCCTTGGTATGAATAACGGCCCCACTTCTGCACGCTCGTAAAACCATTTTCACCTTGTACATTGCTCCCTTGCTTGCCACTTGTGATATCAATGATGCATGGCAGCAGGCCTTCATCAGAATACCTCAGATGGCGATTAAAGCTTATTCCAGCTGTACCACTGCCTGCCAAGGGGGCCCAACAGGCCCACCACCAGGTATTTTACAAGCAGAAGCAGTACCCTGTGGTCCCGTTCCATCGTCTGACCTTAAACATGCCACCTCTTTGTGCATTGTTTGTTTCAAACAATGCCCCAATACAACAGCAACTTTATAAATCTGAACGCCACAATAAAAAAAGGCATAACTCTTCCAAATTTTCTGTTGCAGTATTTACATTGTGTTTATGTGTTTTTCTCTCTCTCTCTATTTCTCTCTCTCTCGCTGGCCCTCTTGTGGTACTTCTGGCCTTGCAGATTGCCGTGCCAGTAAAAGTGTCAGACTTCATTACCGAGCTCATTAGAGAAGCTGCCTTTAATATCGCAAGCTTAATAACTTCCAGGCCAAGCTCGGAGCACATCGCATGCAGTTTGCACCGAGAGGCCGAGGCCGGGCCCACTGAGGCCGGGCTCTGGGCCCCAGAGCCTCGACCCAGCCTCAAACCTACCAGCCTTCCTCACATCCAGGGCAGGGTATATTACAGTAGTACGCACAGTCTTGGCTCTGCTGCCACCACATTTAAAGGATGACAGTGGTGCAATGTGTTAACCACAGATCATTTACAATGCATTGCTAATACATTTTCAACAGGAGGGAAGTCTTCAAATAGAGTTCCAATGCTAGATATTTGGACACCACATAAACATTCACTTAGGCATCAGTGTATTTGAAATATGTTAGGGCTAAACCCCAAACTAAAAACTTTCAATTCATCAAAATCTGGCTGTACGTTCACTGTGTCAAGTTACAAGGAAATGTGGAAATCAGCACACCATTTTGTCAGGTTAAATAATCAGATTTCTTTCAAAACCGTCAGTGGTTTCGTTAAACTATGCATGCAGTATGTAAAAATATATTTTTGTTGGCCGCCTGTTTTTAAGCATATAAAACCCCAGATAAGCATCTTGATTTTTCTTTGAACCAGATCTCAGACTGTGCTTCATTAAAATGCAAGAGGTGGGCAGCAGGTCATTCAGTAGTGGGTACTGTGGACCTGTCCGTCCACATTAATGAATAAAGGCCTTTAAGCAGTCCTGAAAAAAATTCTCTGTTTTATTGGCTGTAAAGAAATTGAAAGATGTTTTTTAACCTCTTTAAAAACACAACAACAGAAATCTAAAGACTGGATTAAACAGTGCGTTTATCTACTCTAACATGAGCTGCGGTCATCAGCCTGACTAAGCCTAACAAGCTTTCTAGCTACAGTAGAGTACAGTTTAAAATCAGGCAGAAGCCCACATGGACTATGATGTTTGGAGATGACATTGTGATCTGAAGTTAGAGTAGGGAGCACGTCAAGAAGAGCGAGTCGGAGGTATGGACTGGAGAGAAGAGGAGACAGAAGTATACCAGCAAAAGTGAAAGGAAGGTTGACAAGATGACCAGCTATCTTGTAGTTGTGCAGTGGCACTAACTAAAAGACAGGAGGCAGAGCTACAGGTGGCAGGGTTAAAGATTTCATTGGGAATGAGAAGATAAGATATTCCTTTATTAGTCCCACAATGAGGAAATTTGCAATGTTACAGCAGCAAAGATAGAGAGATAAATTGAGGGTAAATTTACAAGATGTATAAAAAAGTGTCAGCAATTCAACTCGGGTAAACAAATATAGTAATTTAACTAGAATAAAAAGCATCAATAATTTAACTAGGCAAGAAGTATAAACACTTAACAATATCTAAATATACTATAATAAAAGTAATGATAATGTAACTGTGATGATGGACAGGATTATGAATAAGTATATTAGAGGGACAGCTCAGGTTAGATGGTTTGGAGACAATGTGAGAAAAATGAGATTGAGACTGTTTGGCTATGTGCAGAGGAGAGGTGATAGGTATACTGGGAGAAGGATGCGGAAGATGGAGCTGCCAGGCAAGAGGAAAAGAGAAAGGCCAAAGAGGTTTATGGATGTGGTGAGGGAGGACATGCAGGTGGTTGGCATGACAGAGAAAGAGGAAGAAATGGAAACACTAAATCCACTGTGGCAATCTCTTACATGTGCAGCCGAAGGAAGAAGACAGATTATGTTGCTTTCCCTTTCAACACCAGCACATCCATTGTCTAAAAATCTTCCAAAACAGCTATCTCAAATGCTACCAGAGTATAAGGTAAAGCTAGCAGCTCTGTTAAGTTAAAAAAAAGATAATAAAAAGAAGTAAAATATGAATGTAAGCGAAGTAGCAAAACAGGGTTATACTGGAATGAAAATGTTTCCTTATTTTTCAAGTTTGGAACTTTACACTGCAGTACAAATTTTTTTTTTATTTGTTCCCAATGTCTTCTACATGGATCATGAATTGATAGGATGCCAAGTGTTGCCAACATGTTAGCATGATATCATGTATATCACAGTCATTAACTCAAGGATCTAATGTTGGCTTCATTATGAAATCTGCTCGCGACAGTTGTTGTCATTTGAGCTGACAAAATCCAAACAGCAGCTACAAATGCAAAGCCTGTTTTTGTCACTGACACCTGATATCAAGGGCTCATTGTTTGTCATAGTGTACTAACAAATATGAGTAATTCTGCTATCATTACTGCAAACTTGACACATGCCATGAGAAGTCAAACGCTGGGTTTGAAAAAGGGCAGAGAACAGGCCTTAAACTGAGGAAGTGTGGAAATTTGCAGCTACGACTCATACAATAAATGAAGAGCAGATACTACAAGTGGGAAATGATTTTCTCAAGTGTTGAAAACATGTCCTTATATTGAGGAACAATATAAGGACTCCAGAGAGTCCGGATAGAGGAAGTAGGATAGAGGGGGACAGAGAAACATAAAGCAGATCCTTCCTTGGCCCTCTGTTTCGTTATGTGTGAAATTGTCCATAAGTTGTCCTCCAAATTATGGAAGTTAATTGAAAATATTTACATTAGAATGACAGGCAGGGGAGGTTCAGTATCCTTTGTGTAAGGCTGTGACATGCTGGCAGGAAAATGGCCTCACTAATTAGCAACACATCTGATGAAGACCATGCTCATTGTGGTGCATTTAAGTGAACCAAGGCCTGGTCAATCAGGCTAGGAGCACACCTCTGCAGAGAGAAAAAAGACCTTGAGACGTTGTTGCCAGTGGTGTTCGATGTTACACTAACCTCACAAATGTTTCAAAAACTGCTGTTGGAGTATCTGAAATGAGAAGAGGAAGACTGGAACTTTTGAGTTCTCATTCCTTGAATGCATCTCTTCCCTTGATGAATGGAAATAGATTGGAAGGAATCACACTGAAAATTCGGGGAATGTTTTGTTCCATCTGGTGTCTGGGACATTCTTGTCGTTTTTTTTGTTACAAGTAACAAACCTAAAAAGGAAAATGTGGAAGAGCCTAGAACTAACTGATGGTACAGTTGGTCCCGAGAAAGATTTAAGTCTTTACTCTCGCACCTGGCTTAACATATTGTTCCACCATTCACTGGCAACGCTCATCTTCCAGCCACAAACACAGAATGAGAAACCGCTAAATTCATTTCAAGACCTTGGCACGTTATAAAGCTCTTTGGAGGGCTTTGTAACACCCGCTCCTCGGAGCAAGTGTTAACAATTCCATCGAAAAATTGAAAGGACATTAAGAGTGAGGTGCTGTAAATGAAAGCACTAAATGTGACTGATTAATACGAGGTCTGCTGCGTCGATTCCACCGAGTGATAAAAGTCTAAATTAAGGAGGCCCAGGATGACTGTGGGCTGGTCCCCGCATTGGGAAGCTCATTTCTGGGTTGGGGGTCGTGGGAGGGCAAGGCCAGACCACCTGGGGCTTCTGGAGCTGCAGAGCTCTGAGTCACAATGTCGTTTTTGTGTATGTATCATCATGCTGGGAGGTGAGGATTGTTATTAAAATCTACGGTGCCAAGTTTAGCAGCAATAGAGTCGCCCCCTGAACTCAAAAACAAAATATGAGGTCAGCAGTGAAATCGGAGCTTGACAACAGTGGCATTTCTTTAATAAAGTTTTCTGGGTCTCTACTCACCTACTAAGACCACCAGCCTGTGTTTAGCTCCACTCTGCCTGCGGTACGGGGTGACCTCCTCGTACGTGGGCACATCAGCCGTGTCGTACAGTTCGCTCTTCTTACACTCGTACATGGACTTGTTGGTCTTCTTGTCCCTCCTGCTGAGACGGAAGCTTCGCCTGAACCCAGCTGGAAGTCAGGATGAAAGGACAGAGGAAGGGAAAGGAGACAAAAAGAAACACATTGATCTAAAATATACACCATAAAAAAAAAGCTTGTCTGTCTATGAGGGTGTCTAAATTCCGACACAACTGTATGCACACATAAACCTGCAGCTGTGCAATTCAATTTATGGTCGTTTCAGCGTCTTGGCAAACACCTCCACAGCTCCATGTCCAATACCTCATATTGTATTGTGCAGCTCAGTTTTATGACAGCTATCTTTGCTGTAGGTGAAAGAAGAACAGTGCAACACAGGGCCAAACAGTTTTCCTGAATATCACACTCAAACACTTAATTCACATTTTCCCCTGGTGACATGTGGTGGATTTTAATTTGCTTCTTTTGTGCAGATGCATATCTTCAGAAGACTGGGGTAAAGTTTTTAAGGCTTTTGTTATTTTTACAGAACCTCACTGGATGTTTTCTCATTAACAATATTTCCTCTATACTCAAGGCAGTAGTGACTCATCCTTGTTTTTATATATTTTTGTTGAATCTTGTGGAGCCTAAAGCCGGATTTCTGTCCAGAGTTAGTTGTGTGAAATGAAAGAAATTAGATGTTCTTTTCATGTAACTAAATGCTACAGAATGTGAATTTACTGCTATTCGGTCAATCATTGTTCAACTTCAATACCAAGCTGTGATTAACAATTCATTCACGATACAATTTTAGACAGCAGTAAGGCAGGGGTGCTCAGTACGTCGATCGCGATCGAAGGTAGTATTGGTAGATCGCATTTAAAAAAAAAATTAACTAAAGAAAGCTTATGGTCGTCAAAAATGAGTGGGGGAGCTGGACCAAGTAAGAAGACAAAAACGTATCACTTTCATACAGAATGGGAAGTGGACTTTTTTGTGTGTCTGTAGCTCAGCTGTGCAGCTCTACAAATCTACTCAGGAAACGTCTTGTTTTGAAGAAAAAATACAAAAAAAATCTCAAGGTTTATTTCCACGAAAATACAAAGAAAATAGCTGGCTAACACACTTGTTTCAACTAATTGCTAATAGAAGAGAGGTAAGAAAACCGTTTGCTCTCCAGCTCTCAAGCACTGACTGACGACTGAATGTAAACAAAGAAATCTAGCGGCTCTAAGCGCTCTTAAAGGGGAAGTACACCTTTTAACGACATATACAAAATCACATAAAAACATGAATTCCAATAGACTTTTAATCTTTTTAACCATTATATAAAGTTATAAATGAAATTATGAATGATTAAACTACTCTGTACTTATATTATTGAATTATGAATTTTCTTAACACATTTTAATATATGAATTATATTTATAACCATAAACTGTACTTCTGCTTCTACATATATATATATAGAAGCATAAACTGTACTTCTGCTTATATATATATATATATATATATATATATATATATATGTATAAATATATATAGCATTTTTGTAGTGGATAGATCATTTTGACGTGGTCATTTTATAAGTAGCTCGCATGCTGAAAAAGTGTGAGCACCTCTGCAGTAAGGTATGTGTGTGCCTATGGATGTGTGTGTGTCAGAGAAAAGGCTGCCCCGTGCATGTAGGGGTCATTTTACAATAGTCGGTGTCTCTGAAAGATTTATGGTGTGAGCTGTGTTTTCTTAACACACCAATCTATGAGTGTGTGTGCGTTGATCTGATCATCTACAACAGTATCAAAAGGAGATATTTATCCCTAATTTGAGGACTACTGTTCCATATTTATGACAGATGTTGGTTGAAACTAAAGAGGTATGTTTCCGCTATGGGTTGTTTTCAACCTTCTCTTTCATTGTTTTAGTTTATAATCCGTAATTAATGAAGTCAAATATATGATGCAAGAATTACGGGATTAAGGCAGCATGAAAATTTTGGACTAAGAGAAGAATCAGGAGTTAACAGCTTCTGATACTCGCCCCCTTAATACTTTCCACAACATTTTAAAACCACTGTGGGTCTGTGCAGACATGCAGCAAAGAGAAAGAGTCTGGATTCTTCTCGGCTTGTTCTTTTCCAAACAGTGCCTTAATAAGGGATGGAGCGGCGGACCTATGCTGAGTTACAAATGAAACACACTGTAAGTCATTGGAGCAGAATAATAATGTTTTTGCAAGTGCTTGTGTATATGTACGAGCGTGCACATGCCCAAGTACTGAATATAGTATTACACCGAACATTTAGGGCAGACTTTGTTCCACTGTGGGCAAGTTGTGGCTTACGTTGTCTGTGCCATTTCTCCTGTGGTTAATCTACTCATTCAGCACCCTCACCCCCCCTACCCCCACCCAAGGAGTATTAGCCTATGCCACACAGTGGAAAACACACACTGCTCATCTGCATTTCTTCTGTAAAGACATCAAACTGTAACCAATATCCACAAGGCATGACATCATTACAATAAACATTAAAAGTATAATGTTAATAATATCCTTTTAACAGCCAGCTGTCAATTTCAGTTCAAACCCCAAATCCCACTCTGGTCAGTCATTTATCGCAATGTAAACACACTGGTGACTAATTAGGATTTAAATAATATTATGAAAGTCATTAATTCTATCCGTCTTAAGAGTATGACAAGCTGCCATCTCATTGGCTCAGGCCAGGGGCAATATCTGCTGCTTTTCACAGGGTAGGCAGGTGCACAGGGTTTCATTACGAGGCTCTACAGTCCCTCATGTGAGAGGGGCTTCAGTAATCTAGTGCCCCTTTATATCACTTAAACCTTTCTAGACCACTCCATCTAAATAATGAGAGATTCCTCCTGCCCATCCATCAAACCCTGTCTGTGGGTAAATAAATTAAAGCCTCGTGCAGCAGTGAGCCGCACACCACCCCCCCACAACACCCATGTCATCTTCAGTGCTGAAGGAGAGTGAATTAGACAGAGGGGATTGAAATTAATTTGATCCAGAATTAAGGAATGATTCAATTCCATTTCAAATGAAGAAAGCCTGCCTGTTTGTCATGAAAGGCCTTGGGTGTGTTGGAACACCAACGTGTTTGTCACAGGACGACCCAAGCATAAGGTTTACTAGTAGAAAAGGAATGTATGAGATGTGTGGCACAGAGATTGAGTAACTCTTTTAATGGTTTAACAGGTCAAATCAAATTTGTTGACAATAGTTCTGGTTTGAATTTCCTGGACAGAGACCTGAGTAGTGGCACCGTCCCGGTGTGTTTTTCTACAAAAGAGTGTTGTGTGTCCTGGGGTATGGAGTTAAAGTTTCCTTGCTTAAGTGCTACACACACACACGCAGCTCCTAATGGTGTGCACCAGGCTGTGACTGGGTAATTGCCAAAACTGCAACTAAACACTTGCATGTACACACACACGCTGTCTTGTACTTTTTCTCTCTCACACACGCAGACACTTTGATTCAAAGTCCTTTCAGTAAAAGAGAAACATGAAAAAAGCAGAGGAAAAAAAGATGAGCATATTTAACACAGTGTAAACACAAGCTGTGACTACACACACACACAGACATACACACACACAATAGCTTGGAAGTCGCCAGGAGTCGTGCAAGCCCATTTTCCAGGATGATAATATCTAACAGCCACGTAGGAAATTCAGCATGTGTGTAAAGAAAGCGCCCGGAGGACTCTGCAAACTGTGACTACAAACTGCCCACTCGGACACCAACATCCTGTGCATTCCGACAAACCCAGAGAAAAGGCTACTACTGTACAAAAAAAAAAAATACAGTTCAGTAAGACAAATGTTCACAAAAAATAACAGATGACTTAAAAAGACTCAAGTCATGCATTTGCCAATGGGTGTCTGAAAGAAGAGAAGCCTGAGAACAATACAAGCATCAGGTCTTCCAGACATCACGCGTAGGCGATCAGCGAGATGACAACACGGAGAAGAATAAAAAATGACTGCTGTTTTCCCTCCAATCAAACTCAAACTTTCTGCAGAGTGAGAGAGACAGACAGCGAGAGCGAGAGAGAGCGAGAGAGAGAGAGAGAGAGGTGAAGCTAAGAGGAAAAGGCTCATAGTGAAACCACCTGTTGCGAGGCCCCGGTACAGTGAGGGCCGCTGTCTAGGGCCCATGGCCTAACTATAGGAGACCGTGCTGATAGCTCCAGTGCCATCCTGGCTCTCCCGACGGGGCCCTCTCTCCTCTGGACTAATGGAGACGACATCTATGGAATTAACCAGGCATGGCAGCTGGGTATTAAGTGAGTATTATGCTCTCGGCTTGATGCCGCACGCTGCGGTTTAACGCTGTAACACTTAGTCCTGTTCGTGGGCACCAAATGTGGGAAGCATTACTGGCTCTCTCAAACTCATTATGCGTGCCCATTACTAGCTTGGTTGGAAGGGATGAGGAAGGCTCATGGTAGGCAGCTCAGGAGGTGGAGGACGCTTTCCACACTGTCAGCCATTATTACACAAAGAGTGAATAAAAGGAAGAACGGCTCATGATGACAAAAATACAAATGCCCGGGGCAGACAGAAGGACTGCTTTTTGATTTATCACCAATTTGCTTTGCTCGCATGACGCAAGACATCGTGCAACACATGCTGATTTGTGGAGCTCTGACATCACTGCAAAGACTGCGCCATGTCACTGTGAACCAACATAGCAGACTGTAAAATGTGTCCAGAGGATTCTAGAAGGAGTGGAAATGAGAGGAGAACAGAGAGGGGGAGAGGAAAAGGACAGGAGGTGCAAAGAAGAAAGTGGACATACCTAGATAGACAGGCATCCATCAAAGGCTCCTTGCACACAACCACTAACAGGCATCTGGAAAAATGATTATGGTACAGTAGTAAAATGGGCTCCATGGCTATTTTAGCATATTTCCTTATATGAAACATTTAACTATATCTGGACAACAGTATGTATGTACAGTATCCAATCCAACCTCTGGACCACAGGCAAGTTTCAGTCAAATCTCAGTCAAGCTGATGTTCTTCACTCCTCTACTAATAAATGCAATGAAAGTAAAAGGTGAAGTTCGTCAATGTGACATTTGAAATATGTACGCGTAGCAGTCCACCGTGGTGAACTCATTACAGTGTTATCTGGGGAGAACACATTCTGGGAGCAGTTTCCACAGCCCCTGCAATAAGCGTTTGGAAAGTGGTACCCAACCCAAGTGTTACAGGCTTATACGGTGGAACAGGGCTCTAGACCTTTGGCTGCAAGAGGTCCATTTGTGTCGAGCGCTATTTGTTTTTCCCCTCCGTCTTATCCCACAGCTCTTTGGGCTCAGGAATGTCTCGTCTTAAAACGATGCCTGATGCCTCGTGTGTTGGCAAAAAAAAAAAAAAAAATCCTCACACTCACACACACACAAGTACTTCTGCTTCTACTTGAGTCCTTGAAGCCACTATCAACATGCCAAAAGGGGCTTCCAAGTGCCAAAAGTACTGAGGCTAAATGCCTGCTTTCCTGGTCGTCTGAGCAGTCTGATGTTTAGGCAGAGAAGATGCTCCACAACAAAGCCACAGTCAAGGAAATTCCACGTCTCTTTTCCGAGGCATTAAACAACTGGAACGCTTGGTTGGTAATGCTGATAGAAGCACACCTGTTCAGCCAGCGCATATACCTGTTCTGATTGTATCCAAATGTTGGAAATGAATTAAAATATGTATCATTTCAATCTTATAAAGTAAATTTCCTGCCTGTTTGGACCTGGACTGGGGGAAAAACTCACTAATCCTGATGTACTGGCTCCTGCACGTCCACATCTATTGAACCTGCAGCCTGATGAACTCATCTCATTTTGGAAATAGAACGTTTTTTCATTTCACTTTTTCAGTTTCACTTTTCCATTTTTTTCCATAACTTGGACATAATTGGATTGTGAGTGGATGATGGATATCCCAGTCCCTGTTAGTTCAGCTTTAACTGATTAGGAGTTTTTTTGCTTGCCCTCCATCCATCCATCTTTCTCTCTGGATGTTCAGTGTGGGACTTTTGGGATTTCTGGGATTATATTAGTGATGTGAAGTGTCACTGCGCTTATGCATCTATATCGCAGTGCAAGTTTATTTTGAATTTTACTTGAGCTGACAGCATTGATGGATCACCTGAAAAACAAATCTCCCAGTGTCTCTTTTAGGAAAAAAAACAAAACAAAACAAAAAAACCCCACCCAGCACACCCAAACTACTCTTTAATTCTCTGGTCAGAAATGAAAGTCCAAGCACTGCTTTCTAGAAAGGCTCGATAAGGAGGCACCATTGGATGCAGTTTTCCTCCTCATGCTTGAGGATCGCTTTTGGCAAAGGGCCTTACAGACATTGCATCACTAAAAGAGGCATGAAGGGAAAACAAACCAAAAACTAAGGACAACAACTGCCTACCCCCTCCCACCGCCTCTTTTATTTCCCCATGAAACCTCAGTAGCATTGCAAAAGCATCTGTAAGTTCTACGATTTCAACCTTTTAGGGACTGGCCAACTCTAAATCATACAACCACATCCAACAGGCTGAAAAGCCATGCAGCAAGTACTCTCATAGAGAAGATGTTATTATAACTCACAATTTTTTTCTCCTGCTCCTCCTGAGGTTCTCTCATTTCAGTTAAACCTCGTTCAGGGCTGCTAGAGTCGAGAAATGCTGCTAACCCGCTAGAGCGCTGGATGTTTGGGTAGCAAGAAGGAAGAGGAGAGGCTGAGGTCATTGACCTCATGGCAGAGGCAGGGTGACAGTACGGGCAAGCCTGAAGGGGACAAAGGAGTGGAAAAAATGGCCTGGTGTTTGGCATAGTTCGGCCTCGGGAAGTGACCCTGATTGAGCTTGGCAGACGTGGCTCAAACTCAGTATTTATAAACTCATATGTGCACTGGATATCCTGTGAAATCTGGAGTCTTAACGTTGCAGTGTGCAAGGAGAGCTCTGAGGCCAGTTCACCTCTTGACCTTAACATCTGAATATAGACCGAACGGGATAGAGAGAGGAAGAGGGACACAGAGAAAGAAATAGAGACAGAAACGAAAGAAAAAGGGAAATGGATAGACAGAGGATTTGTGTGTCAGCCAGCTACAGCCTGTGGTCGTCCAGAGGGGACGATACCTTATGATTTGTCGAGAAAATGACAGTGGTAATAAAAACACGATGGGAAACATTTTCTGTACAAGACAGAGAATTGGAAGCAGCTCTCTGGAAACGGCTGCACAACCAAAGCGGGCCACGGTAATTGTCATTAAGTCTGACCGGAACCACATCAACGAGGCCGACGTTCGGCCGGACTTCCAGAACAAAGCATTGAAAACAAGCCGTCCTTTTAACCCAAATCCATCCAGAACCGTTCTCAAAGATGTCTTCAGACCCACAGAAGAGGCAGAACAGGATAACTACTACATTCTGCAAATCCATGACATGATCCGCCAGTGCACTCATGCTGTCAGCAAGTGAGCAGAAATAGCGCACCGTAGGCTAGTGTACCACTACAGAACTACTCTTTGTGTTTCTGCATGGGAGTCCAAGTTGAATCAGTTGTACCAAAAACACTGTGGGCTTTAAAAGAATATGTCAAGCCCATTATGAAAAACAGGCAACCATTTCTCAGAGTAACATGGCACGAACTACAAAGCATGATCTATGAAAGAAAGGCTAAAGGATGAGGGAAGCATTAATGGAGGGAACACATGTCAATCTAACACAGTCTTGGCCACTGTCTTCACTGCATGGATGAGACGGCTACATCAAGAGGGCAGAGGAGAAAAGAAGGAGAAGAAGACAACATCTCTCACCTAGGTGGAATCCGCTACTATAGTCAGCGTCCTCTGGTGATGAGAAGAGAAAGAAAGGAGAAGCCAGAAGAGAGGCACAACATCATGTTAAAGAGAGAAGTCAGACATAAAAGCAACAGGCACCTAGGCCTCTTACCACACACTGGAAAGGTAAAAGTCCATAAGAAGTAAGCGGGAAACATACAGGTAGATTTAAAAAGACAGAAATCAGATTAGTTATTTGTGTTATTCATGTAGGTCCACTTTCAGTTAATTATGTCCACCGTGTCCAGAGTGATAGCCATTGATGTAGTGGTAGATAAAAAGAGAGGTTTACCATGACCTCCAGCCGATGAATCAGTAACCAAATGACTGCAAACATAAACAAAAATCTTCTGTATTGAATTTACTTAAATAAAACTTTTGAATCGAATTGAATAGTCAATATAGGTTTACAATCCACGACATCCCTGGCCATTGCTTTGGATGAGTACTATGAGTGAGTTCGGCAGGTTCAGGGTTACTGGAAGTGTACATGTGATTCTCCAAATGATGTCTGCTCTAATGAAAATGACAAGTTAGCTAATGAAATGTGAGACTTTGTACAATGCACAAGCCAATAATCTGCAAACTCTCCTCTGTTACAGGAGAATTGACATTGATGTTCCCCTTTACAAGGGATTAGCTTTGACATCAGAAGACAGGCCAAATGAAAACAAAAAGGATGGAGAGCAAAGGTGAGGGGTAGACCTTTCTATAAGCACAACATTATTAACAGGGGCCAATGACAAGTGGTTTCACTGTCTGTGTATTGCAACACCATCAGCAAGTGGCCCATCAGTACAGTCCTATTGAATGCGAGATGTCAGACAAGCAGTACCTTCGATCTCCTCGACTGTGAGCGCAACAGAAGCAAAGGATGGAAATGACTCACAGTTAGGGAAAATTTTGGATTACAAAAAAGTAAGTTGAGGGACGAGATGAGAGAATAAAGAGAGGAAACCTACCAAACTCTACAGCCACATCATCTTAGAAAAGCAAAGCAAAGGACAAACATATGACAAAAAGTGTTAACATCTTAATTTCATATGTGAAAAATTCTAATTTGAACTAAAATCAAGTTGGTTTGTGTCTCTGCATTATGAAGTAAGCTAGTAGACAATATGGTAGCAAATCCATATTAAAGCCTTATTTTGAGTTGAGTCATTTTTCCAAACAAAATTGAAATAGTCAAAAATTTCTATTTCATTTTGTACTGTTTGTGAAAAATGCTCAGCTCCACTACACTACGCAATTACATTAGTTACTCTGAAGTTAATGCTATTTTATCTAAAAGTAAAACCACTACGTTAATTTGACAAATAAAACCCAAAAGAAAACAACAAAAAAAAAACACCTCAAGGTCAATTTCAAACTTCTAAAGGCTTTCAACTGTAACTCAAGGGCTTCATCATTGAAGTGTGCTTAGTTGTGATGGCTCAGTTGGTAACACATGAACAAAGTGTGCAACGTCAGTGGGAGGTTGTATCCCCAAACCAAAGTTCTATCCAGATTACATGACGACAGAGCTGAGCAGGGCTTCAGTGGGGGGTAAATACACATTAACTCCTCTTATGTAGCTTTTTAAATACAAAATAGCGTTTACTCATCTTTTCTTACTGGCTTACTCACTTGTCATTGTGCAATTTTTAAATGAGTCAAATCCAAGGCATTGATCTAGGCTACCTATCTGATTGCTATTGTTTACATTTGGAAATCCATTTCCAGTGATGCTGGCTGGATATTAACTTGCCCATCTTCAATGAATGCACTTTGTGTACAGACAGGCAGGCAATGATTAACAGTGACAGGGGTCTGTGAACAATGAATATATTTGTAAATACCTTTGACAGTTGACATATGGAAAAAAAAAAGAAATAATGTACTATTTAATATTGTTTATTTAGCTAATTCAATTTGTATATTATAATTTGTACCCCACACCAGGACACCAAATAAACAAATTAGAAATGAAAATATGGGCGGATTAAGTTAATAGTTTATTCACCTTTCATTTTTTTTTTTTTTTTTACATTTTTTAACAACTCTGAAGTGAGTCCATCCGCTGGTCAAGACCATGAGATGCAGTTGAAAAAAAACCTAGTAAATGGACCTTGAGTTCAAATTTCTGTTTTTTAAGCAAACTATTCTAATTAACTAGTGAAGTATGAACTTTCACACTCTGCTACATAACATTGTTACCTAGTGAGACACAGTCTGTGGTACATGTCAGTGGTGCATCCACTGTGATATCACAGAAAGAAACATATTTAGATTCAAAAGCCTCCAAAATACAACCCAATATTGATAGAATTGCTCTGGAGTTCAGACTGAAACATTAAAAGGACCATTTATACCAAGAATTTTGAAATGGGATGTTTTACAGTAAGGTAGCTTTTGAAATGACTCCAGATGTTTAAGAGTGCCATCCAAATAGCAATAACATGATGTTTTCAAAATGGTAGCTGGTGTGTGTGTGTGTGTGTGTTTGGTTTAAGATGCCGTGAACATTTGGAGGCACTTATAGATGCTTCCTCCCCTTCACGTGTTCCCATTTTGACCAAACAAGGTTAAATCAAAACATACATAACACCATCACCCACAGTATGGGGCTTGCCTTACAGGGCCGCGTTCATTTCCCAGAGCGCACTGCAGCTCACGGCGATGTTACGTCACAGCCGGAGTTAATGACTAGCCAAAACAGCAGTCAGGACCAATCACTGCGAAGGTTGTTTCGTGCTAGAAACATCAGGCCCGAGAGTGGTGACTGTTTTGAAGTGTGGAGCCAAGTGTGTCTGCCTTTATCTGACATCTTGTTTCACATGTTAGTGTTCACGGCAATGTTCCTACTGATGTTGCCCTCCTCCCGTCGTAATGTGACATTTTAAGTTGAACCAGCACCTAAACCACAATTTGAGTTGGAAGAGAGGTAATTGTAGAGGGGAAGACAGAGGGGAAACTTGAAAGAGGAAACAAGGACAATATGAGAATGGTAAAGATATCTACAATCCTTCCAAGTGCTGCCCCTATTATACTCTGGAAGGCTTTCATCTGGTGCCTATCTGCCACAGGAATGGTTTGCATTGCCTAATGGCCTCGTAGCCTTGTACACCAACATTCCAAGTCTAATGAAACACCATGTGATAACGTTGCAGAATGTAAATCGGCAGGCCTATCTCGCTTAAATGGTGGAAGCCAAACCTTTTCTGAGAACGCATTTCAGCCGACTTCCCATAGACAACATTTTAAGAGCAGGGGAGAAGGAGCTGAAGTCATGATCCGACCTGAGTACATGAGAACGGCCAGGCCTGCAGTGATGGTGGCAGTCAAGCCTATCATTTACTGAGCTCAGGGAGCCATGGCCGCCCAGATTGAAGCCGCCGACTTTCGCAGACATTCTCCGTGTGCAGTCATCCAGTCTACCACCAGGCAGTTAACCACCTTACTGGACGCTTCACGTCTGACTGGCCCCCTGGACAGGGACGCACACTTCGGGGTGTATCATATGTCGCCCACATACCAAAGATTCACCGCAGAGGATGACAGAAGGGGTGAGATGAGGTAGTGTTGGAATGAAGGGAAAGGATGAACGGCAAAAGGAGAAACATGAGTGGATACACTGTTTGTTAAAGGATAATTCCAGTTTATTATAACTTGGGTCTTGTTTTCGTAGTTTTGGCTGTTGTTTTTATTGGTTATAATAACATTGTACTCATTAAAGTAATTGCTAAGATCTGGAAATATGACGACATCGCAACAACAAGGTCCGATGTGGAAATAAATGGTCAGACTGTCAAACAGGGTGTAAACAACGGTTCAGCCAGATCATCTGAATCAATCTATTTGAAAGTAAAACAAAGAGGGAAGACACCAGAAATTGAAATCCCTTTAATCCTTTATTGCACAAGAAACCTGTGCACGCAAAACAATTGTAAATGTGGTGACTCTCAGTTTGTAAAATGTGATCTTTACAATGGTTTTAATTTTACTGTGTGTCTTTCACTGCTCTGACACTGTAGGTATCTTTACTCTTTGGAATATGAGTCAATAGCATTTCTATTCAATGTTGTTTTTCCCATCTGTCCAAAGATGCACGTTACAGTTGTATGAATCAGCATCGACTAAATATCTAGTAAACAAGCTTAGTGTTTGATTCAAATACAAACCTGATTTCTTTTTAGTTTAGAGAGGTTTGGAGCGCGATTTAACTTTTGTTTCATATTTATTCTAATTATTATCTACCCCAGATCTTCCTCTTTGTCAGTGTTTTGGCTCACTTTGTAAAAAGAAAAGAAGAAAAGTTTATTGAAATCTTCAGTAAAGACGTAAAAACGAGACGCTGAAGTATGGTTTACATTTTGGACTTCCTTGTTATTTTCAAGTGCCTTCTTCATTTCAAATTTTAATTGTGAAAAAAATGCACGTAACATTGTAAGTATCTCTACTCTTTGGATTATACTTGGTTTTGGAGCTGTAAGAATCGTATCTGGCACAGTCAATCTGCATGGCCGCTAAAAAATCTTTCAGCTATCTCCTTACCAGGGAGGAAGAGACAAAGGACTGACCCCTCGTCAGCACCCTGTAAATGGCCCTGAGTTATGAGCTGATGTCACCCTCGCAGCCAGCCAGCATACAGATGGCCTTCTCCTTGAACAAACTGGACGCTGTCACTTTCACTCTTGCTCGCCATATCTCTCTCTTTTTTAAACAACAGTGGAATTTTCCAGATGACACGGAATGAGATCTTTGTCATGCATCTTTTGTCCTTCAAGTGTAGAGCTGATTATTCAAAGTCAGGAGGCTAAGGAAGTGAATGAAAGACAGAACAGGGCTGGTGTGCATTAAAAAGCTGACCTTACATATATATTTATATATATATATATATATATATATATATATATATATATATATATATATATATATATATATATATAACAAAATGCTACAAGTAACAGAATTGAGATACTGGCAATGAACCAAGAAGGTATGAGTTGTAATGTGAAGGGAAAAAATAACAACTGGATTTGTAAAACTTTAAGGGTGGTCTTCGAGGGGTTATCTGGTCCTAACCTTTAAGAGGAAAATGGAACTTTTCTCCTGCATCCATTGTGCTTCTAAATCTACTCCGGTGTCTGTTAACGTTTAAGTTGAAAAATGAAATGGATGGATAAATTGAACACAGGGCCAGGTTCAGGGCCACTTAAGACCAATCTCGGGGCGCCATTTCAAAACGGTTCAGTCACTCACTGGAGAGAGAGAGAGAGGAGCAAGAGTAAAAGGAATAGCGCTGTAATGTATGGAGAGAGATGAAGAAAGACCCCAAGGTGAGCGATAAGTATGTCCACGTGTTTGGCACACTGCAAACCAAACCAAACAATCAGACAGTGGAGAGGTTTGCATGTCAGACAGAGGAACAGACATGCTGTAAGAATGCCCAGAGAGACGTTAGTATGTTCAGAGAGAACAGATGGGGAAGCTGGAGGAGAGCCAAGTATCGATGGAAGGGAGCTGGGGAATGAAAAATGAAGGAGGCAGGTAGGCCAGGTTGACAACTATAGATATAAAATAGCTGATCTAACCCCTGTACCCGATTAATAACTGTCTTAGACGGGGTAACCGATGGCACTTTAAACATCAGTTTCATAACTGAGGAATGCATCCACAAAAGCGCAGAGAGCAAAAGTGAAGCAAGGGATTATTTATATCTTGCAAATGTTAGGCGTAAATGGACACGGTTAGCCAATGCTCGCTGCAGCCTCTCGCCAAGACCAATATTGTTCCAGCCGACGGAGCTCCCGGGCTGGAAAGGGAGAGAGAGAAAGGGACCCCCTCCTCAATCACCACCTCCGTCCTGTGCTCGGTAACAGCGGGGTCTCCACAGCATCCTTCAATTAGGTTGTAGTTTATGGCCTCGGGGCCCAGCCGGTCTGGTGCGTACGGGGCAAGGATCCAAGCTTTGTCTCCCTCCATCTCTCTTGACCCAGCCACCGCCACTCCACAGGGCCACATCTGCTACCGAACGTGACCCCTCTACTGCTTCTCTCTCCATCTATTCCATCTTTTCTACATCTCCTCTTTTCAGTTTTTTTTTTAAACCCTTCACTTTTATTCACTGAACGCTTTGCTTACACTCCAGCTAGATCCAACATTTTTCTCTAATTGAGTTTTTTTTTTTTTTTTTTTGAAACTCCGGGAAATGAATGTGTGTGTGTATCTATGCAAGAACAGAGAGTGAACTGTTATCATTCCCCAGTTATTCATCGAGTCCTAACGGGGGCCATGTCAAGGGACTTCCTACTACTGCTGCTGCTGCATACACAACTAATCCTTACAGTATGTATGACATTAGGAAGAATGTATTGCTACAGTCAAAAGGAGACTTATGTTCCTTTGGTAGGGACGGCAGCAGACTTTACTACATTTTACACCTGCCCTCTGTGCAGAGGGGGGCGGGTTACAAATCCCATAACTCATAAGAGGAACTGAGCCATTAAAATGAAATAGTAAGGGAACAGTACAGCACTGTCTTTAACTTTTTAGCAGGCTATTTTTGGCCATCCTGCACCATGTATGCCAGTATGTGGTCGAACATAACCAGGAAATGACAACATCCATAATTCACCCAAGGGTTTGAACACTGAGGTAAAAGAGCCTAACGCTAAGTTTAGAGGTGGTCAGCGTAGCTCTGTTGGTTATTTCAGAGCTACATATTGAAAGAGTCACGTTACATTAAGGGCTCACCGCCATGTCGAGGGCAACGAGTCGTCAAATGAACATGTCCGTCTCAAAGTGGTAATCTAGAGCGAAAAATACGGCCAATAAGACCTGGCTTTTGGTTCAACGGGTTTATTGTGAGACCATAGCTGGCCTATAAAGTCAAGTACAAGAGTGGTGTATTTTTCTGAAACATATGTTTTGGAAACGCAGAATGAAAGGAGCCGTACATTGCAGAGGACAACAACACTGCAATGTGCTGTCATTAGGCCTTAATTTGGGTATTGAATATGAAGATATAGGTAAAGATATGAAGACAAATCAAGGATGAAAGGAGGAAGAACAGGAAAGGTGTCTGGTTGCAAATAAGAAAGGGAATACTTTCACTGTTGACAGGTGGTACATAATGTATGTGGAAACTTGCGATAAACACTATGACATGAATAATGTCTTTGTTATTACATTGGTATTAAAGCTAAACTAAAAAAATTGAATGAGGGACAATTTTTTGAATAATTTTTCCAGTTTTGAAGGCTGCAAAAAAGCAAACGTCAAGCAAAGTGCCCAATGACGATGCAGACTGAAGCTTTTGTGGGGAGGGGTGGCCCACACGTTCTGCAAGACCCACAGCTGATATTGGCAGCATGTTTCCCTCTTCCATGGCTACAGGCAGGCACACGCAGTCATACTGCAGCGAGCATTCAGGGTGCCAGCTGGAGAGCCTTCTGTTGATGCACTGTAGCTCACCATATACAAACCAAATTGCTATTTGGAAACTGTTTGTAAATCATAGCTAATGTCTTTGTCATTTGCAGACTGCATGTCAGGGAATCTCTTAGAGAGCTTTTCAGTGAGGGGCGGGAGAAGAGTCCTGCTGTGGGCGCAAACAGCTGTGGCATAAACAGCAGCTGGAGCAGGTGGGGGCTGGTCTTAAAAAGCCAGGGCTGTGCAGACCTCTGCTACACACATTTCTTTCTGGCACCTGTGGAACGGAGATAGCAAAGATTTTCAACCATTTTTGTAGAGTCCAAATTGTGATTGAAGCAGCTGCAGGCCTCTTTTGGAGACAGATGCATTTTGATTTGACTGATTTGTTGCTTTCTAAACGCTGTTTCACTTTGAAAAGCCTTGAAGAAAACCGTGACCTGTGGCAAAAGAGGACAATTGTATAAAATTATTATCTGCATTTCAATTCAACCTTTTAAAGTTAATCTGTTACCACTGCTCCACAAACCTTATAACAGTGGCCTGGATGATTCTGAATTTGACTTTTATTCATTCACACGATTACAGTCAAAGCCCTGTTTGAAATTGCCCTCTAGTCAGAGATCAGGCTGACTCCAAGTTTTGCTGCAAATCACTTACGACTTACGACTACAGTACTTCCACAGCACTTCATTTTACTGACTGAGTCTCTTTTCTTTTTCTTTTTATGAACCTCTTTTCTAGTCTTAAACCCAAGTCTGTAGGTCATCCCTAAACGTTTCTGCTGCTGTTATTTTCTCATGTAACACAGTTAATGTCTTCTGTCTTCATTATGAAGCAATCAACAATCTTTGATTTATAAGGGCAATTTAGATATAATCCCTCAATTTCCTGATTACCTACATCCAGGCCTGTTATAACACATTTCTGCTAAGCGCTCCTGCTGATGCATTCTCCCTCACTTTGCTGTACTGACTGGCCAGGGTTACTGTATAAGCCTGCGTCATAAGGTACATTAATGCTCTCCAGAGAGCGGTGTTAAGCCTCCATCACATCTGTAGGTTTAGTATCAGATCATTAATCCATCATTAGGTTCACTGAGATGTGGAGAGGTGAGCTGGATGGGTAGGCTGGCTGGTGTTTTGGCTGGAAGGTGTAAAGGCTCAAAGAGGTTTTCCAGAGGGCAAAGCTCCTCCTTCTTCGCATTAAAGCTCCTGCATGACTTAGACCGCATCAACACATGGGAAGGCAGAGGGAGGACAGAGGCAAGAGAGTCTGGCATGAGACTGAAAGAGAGACTGAGAGAGTGAAACATGGAGCAGACAGGAAAATAAGAAGGAGGGTAAATCCAGACACAACACTTCCTCTGATGACAGGCGTGAAACAGTGCAACTGTGCAGCAGGCTTCAGCAGCGGCCTCGGAGTGTAGGGATGAGTCCTGAGCAACATTCCCAACTTTCACCGTGAGTTAGTGACCATCCCTTCCCCTCGGCAATAAGTCTCCTAACCCCACCCACTTGTTGCAGTGTGTCATGTTCTGGTCTGTTAAGGCCTATCACAGCACATGATATATGCTTACATGATCGTCGGCTAGAGGTCTTCTGCAACTGGAGAGTGGCAACAGGTCGCGGCAGCGCAAATCTCCTGGAGTAAGAGAGAGGAGCATACAGAAAGAAAAGAGAAAGAAAAAGGCACAATAAAACCATCAGTTTTTATGACCGCGTAGGGAATAATAAACACTCCCTGCTATGCTACAGAGAACCCACTCTTTAATATCCACCAGTTTCACTCTGTCAGCTGAGGTTGGTGAAAGAAAAGAAGGGAGATGAAGGAGTGAGGAGGTGATGGAAAAACACACTTGCTGTTGACAAAACTGCAGGCTTAAATCTGAATGTTTGTGAAATGTTTTCTCTCTTCTTTTGCTCTCCTTCCTCCCTCCCTCTTTTTGTGTGTGTGCGCGTGTTTTTTTTTCTCCTCCTTGGGTGCTCTCGGACGGTGCCAAGAAACTGCTCCGGCCTCCTGAGCTCTGTGTTGCACATCAAGTGCGGCCGTCCGAGCGCACACTGATGTGCGATTTTCCATCCACTTGCCGTCCAAAGTGGATCGGTACCAGTGCTATCATTTTCTGTCATTACTCATTTCGGGCCAGACATTGTGCGGAAATCCAGACTATTTTGGCAGTGTGAAGCAAGAAAAAAAAAAAAAAAAAGAAAAAGGAGAGAGAAAAAGAAAGAGAGTGAAACGTGTGTGACTGTGGCAGCAGTAAAGACAGCTGGGCCAGCCTTGTTGAGAGGCAACGGCAGACAGGACAGGCTGATCTAGTAGGGGTTGTTTCTTACCTCTCCTGGAATTGTTTGGACGGGATTAGGCCGGCACGAGGATTGTTGTCCCCCTCGTGCTTGGCCTGCCACCAGGTTGCATCATCTTGGCTCATGATCTGAAGGATGGAGCCCTTCTTGAAGGCCAGTCCAGCCTCCTTACATGGGATGGCTTTGTCGTCCTTAGGGTTGTAGTTAAAGAGTGCCTTCACAAACACCTTGACACACAGCAGAGGAGGGGAAGGAAAACAGAGCTGGATTGAGGGCAAAACAGGACAAAGCAAAAGTTCACAAATGACCTTTCCCTCGATTCCCTTTACTGCATAGAGTAAAGACATACAGAAACCTTGAGGAAAACCATCGCAGCAAACACAGTAGGTGCTTCATGAACACTCATGAGAATAATTCTAGAAAGGTCATTGCAATCAGAGGTTGAAACCGGCTGGCATTGTTAGTCTCTCCATGTCGTTCCATCAACACTTAGGATGGCCCTGTTACCATCTTCCACATGTGGTGAGACTAAACATCTCCTGAATCTGAGGCTCCAGCTAGAAGTGCTCTGTTCCACCCAGTGGCCAATTCTGAACACAAACTAATATCAGGAATCTTTCCACATTAAGGAAGAAACAGATACAAAAAAAAAGTTGTTTTTTTTCTTTAAGGAGTTGGTCTAATTTGATTTGGCAGTGGGGGTGGGACACACCTCATCAACACAAAGGAGGTTGGACCTTATAGTGGAAAAATCACTGACATCTTTTCCCACAGGCGAGCTGCAACCTAAAGCACCTTGCTGCGTCTTCTGTCCAAAATGAGTTCTGTCATGATGAGTTAGCACTCCTAAGACACCTCAGTACATGTGGAAAGAGAGAAGTAAGGGAAGGAAAGTGTGCATGTGTGAAGAGAGGGGAAAGGAGGGAGAGGCAGGGAGAGATTACATTTTTTGATGTCCTATTGATTTAAAGAGTGCTTTGTGCCATGTCAAAAAATTATATTTCAGACAGAGATGTTTTGTTTGGGTCATAACAGCCGCTTTGGCTGCTAAACACTCCGACAGAATACACTCATACATCTACACACTAACATCTCCTGCTTTTCTTCCTTCAGCTCAGTTTTTTTGGCCTCTGCATGTTCAGCCACTTAGTTGCATCTCCACCACCTGATGTAAGCATGCAGGCTATTTTCAAGAGTGTTTGGCACTGGTAGCCTATTTTTCAGATGGATTCCTTGAACAGCCAGACAGTTTCAACCATTACACGATGACAAAGGATGGAAGTGGCCCACGCTGTCCTGTACACCTCCGTTACACACGCAGGGTGGGCTACGTTGTGAATAATGACGAACCGCCTTTGACCCAGGAGCTTAAAACCAGTGAGTGGATCCAGCCTCTGTCTGCTACTGATGGATGAGCGTGTGGGAAATAGTGTATCAACACCTCAGTGGGTGAAAATGATGGCTTGCTGGTTGCAATGACAGTCAAGCCACCCTTAAAATGAATGGCTCTGAGCTACTGTCGACTGGTGCAGTCCACATGAATAAAGACAATGTTGTCTTACATATGGCTAGGTATCAATCTTCAATACTTCTTTGGTAGCAACAGAAATGTTTCTTTAGCAGAAGCTGCTGAATACTGAAAGCTGGAATGTCTGGACAGTCTTATTTACTTCATCTTTGAGAACATAAAAGCTTCAGACAACTTTTAAAAAGTAACTTAACACTAAAGTTGCTGCCGCCTCCATTGTTTTCAATATAAACATGGCAGCACCTGGCAGCAAGGAGACGGAGGGTGCACTGCTCTTTGCCAGCTCTTTTTATGATGGTTCAGGTTTTTCAACTTGCTGCAGCAGCTCACTCTGTGACATAGCATCCACAGAAACCATAGCGAGGGAACTGATACAGGAGCTGATTCTTACAGATATTGAGGTGTCCTGAATTATACACCTCTTCATCAGCAGGGAACAGGTAGATCAGCAACTAAGTCCTGTGGCCATAGATTCAACCCTCCTTGGATAAGTATATTGGATTGAATATACAGCCACTATTTTATATTATCAGACGATTTTGGTCCAAGTTTATAGTGCTCATTTTCAGCAGTTATGTCTGCAGTTATTATTTTCCTTTTTTCAGAGAAAATTAAGTGTGAAAGTTTCTCAAGTGCAGGGCAACAAAACATTCTGACTGCCACAATTTACTGTTGATCAGCATTAGAGTCATTTGTGAAGTTGGTCTCTCTCCTTTCTACATCATCCTATAAAAAAACGCTTTGGGTTGTACAATTGAAAATGTCACTTGGCCAGTGTACACATAAAAACAAGAGTTAGGTACTGCGGTTCTGTGAATTTTGCATAACTGACAGATGTATTATCTAACAGGGCTAAAATGTGTCTATTGTAGACAGTCGGGGGAAAAAAACAATGGACGCAGGAGCAACAGTCTGACAGAACTGTGGAGGAACATTACGTCTGTGTGGCTAAAAAACAATGTTCTGCATCCAACAAAAAGTATCACCAGAGAGGCTCTCTCTGTTTTCTAAGCCGATGAGTGTAACTCAATCAACATAATGATTAACCCAGGACAAGACCTACCTTTGGCTCCTTGGATGGCGCCTCTTCCTTGGCGCTGGGGACAACTTTGAAGGTAATGGCTCCTTGTGACTGGGCCTGAATATTGGGAAAGACAAGATAGATACAGTAGTTGAGGTATAAATGTAGGGAGGAAAACACCAGTCATCTGTCCTGCATATATTTCACAAAGCACCTAATCCAATGAAAGTGCAAAGTGCCGTTTGATTTTTCAACAATGGAAGAGTTATTAGGATTGCATGACTCTGCTTGGCAGGGATAGAGTATGTGCGTGTGGGGGTAAAAGGAGGAGTGTTGAGAGCTATCATCTGCTTCAGAGGGCTTTGTGTCTGAGAAGGCCTCCAGAGTCAGAGACTCTCTTTTTCCTCTCCAGTTGTCCACCCTGGCAGAGTTCAGGCCCAAGAGGAAGCTTATTTGGGGCCTGCAGCAGAGTCTGCTTGGAGGAACTACTGAGCACCAATCTCATCCAGGGGGACCTTGTGGCTCGATGCATGTGGTTTGAAGGCCAGAAAAGGCTTGTAGAGAGAGGGCAGTGTTTGGTTTTCAGCATGGGAATGGGAGGCATGTGGTCCTGGATGAGTTAGGGGAGGTTTTTGCCATCACAAACAAGAAATAGTAGAGCCACACACACACACACACACACACACACACACACACACACACACACACACACACACACACACACGCACGCACACACACACACACACACACACACACACACACACACACACACACACACACACACACACACACACACACACACACACACACACACTTGCACATCATGCTTCCATCACTTCAGAAGACATTACAGTGTCTTACATTCATTTCCTGGAGACTTTCCCTAACCATAACCATTCTTGCCTAATCCTAACCCTTACCCTAACCTTAACCTAAACCTAACCCTTAACCAAAATCCTCACCCAGGTTTGCTGATTTACATTATAGGGACTTGCATTTTGTCCCCAAAAGGAAGGCGAGTCCCCACAATGTGACTGTGCACACAGATTTATGTCCCAAAAAATATGAGTAATACACATCCACACACACAGACACACACACACGGAAGAATGCAGACACACTTGCACAATCAGATGAGGCTTACCAGAATACGAATGATTTCCTCTGGTTTCTTGTCATCCACAGGAATTCCATTGACCTCCTTCAGTTCATCTCCGACATGAATCAGTCCTACCACACACAAACACAAAGTTTGCACACGTACAATCGCTCTGATATTCCATTATTCTAGTGTCCTAACATAAGTGAGCTACTGTGTAAAAGGCCGGTGCTCACAAAGCCTGAGGATGTGTACAGTACACCAGATTAATGTTGATCGTCATGGTGGCATTTGGGATTGGAAAAGAGTCAAAACATTATTGTGGACACATGTGGAAATTTGCCTTTGGCTTCACTGTGGCAGGGCTGAAAAGCAGACTGGACACAATGAACACAAAATCAAACAGAAAACATGTGGGCAACAAGCAGAGCTTCACAGTATATTTGTCATTTATGTTCATATTTGCAAAGTGGAAAAGGACTGATGGCTTCAGGTGCAAGGATAATTCCTGAATACACCCCTTCTTGTTCCACAATAATGTAATCCTGTTGTAGGATAAATCTTTCATAGTTGACTCCACACTGTCGACTCATGTACAAATGTTTCACGTTTAAAATGCCCGCACACATGATTAGACCCACAAAAGAGAGAAAAAGAAACGCAACTGACCGCTTCTGTCAGCTGCCCCTCCTCTCATGATCCGAGCCACGAGGATTGCTCCTGTGTGTTCGTCACGCCTAATCGTTGCTCCCTATAAAGCAATCAAAGAGAATAATTACAAATTGGATAGACTGCACTGTATTTCCACTCTGCTTCAAGTTGCATTGTTGAAATGATAGATAGAGGTATCTGTGGTCCAAATTCAAGGACTTATAGGAAATTCATTGTTAGCAAATTGGCTGATTCATGAAACATTTCCAGAAAATTTTGAATCTTTAAACTATGAATAGAATGAATGGTTGTCTTATTTAGGCAGATGGACACTTTTCAGGTGTAGTTTTAGATACAAAATTATGGCGCAGGTAAAAGCAGTGGGTTCAGTTTACACACTACTCATTTCATTAAAATATTGTGGACCTTCTTCTGTAATCTTTGTACCTTCAATTCCATACATATACATACTTAGCTGGAAAGCTAGGGGAAAAAAAATTTGCTAGGTATGGCAGGTCAATACTAAGCACTAAACCTTTAAAGACACAATGACGTAACATTTCCACTTTTTCGCTATTATACAAATACAAATCATGTTGGAAATATTAGTTGGGATTTATATCAATGATTCATTTAATTGCATCTTTGAAGCTACAGTATGTTTTGCATACATTTCTTCAAAGAAACAATGACAGATTCATAACAATGACAGGATGATGGGTAAACTGCTACTCATCTAAATCACACTGTTGCTGCAGTAGTTGTGGCAGGAGGCTGGCCTAGACAGAAAGTGGTGTGGGCAAAGCAGGTATAAAGTAGGAGACTCAAAAGAGACACACAAACACACACAGTTGGTTAAGCCTTCTCTGTCTTCCTTTATGGGCTTGGTGCTCAGCCAGTAAGACACATCGAGAAGAAGATAGTGTTTCAACTTCCTCATTTGAAATCACAGTGTTCGGCAGTGATGCATTTACCAGTAAACCCAAACCCAAATAGGCTTTTTCATTTACAATAAAACAATGGGTTTAATCCGTGGCAACCTGTCACAGCCCTCCCACAAACACCATTTAGGCACCAGCCTGGCTGGGACTGAGGATGGAATAGGACAGCGAATTGCATCCCAAAGTGTGGCGTCATCCTTGCTTGGGCCTGACGAGCCAACCCAGACAGATGCGTCGTCTAGTCGACACATAGTTTGTCGGGGCTGCAACTCATCCTTCCACCCTCTCTTTGCTGCTTTTCCCATCATCCCCAAAGATTGTTTTTATTTCTGTTGCAAAAAAAGGTACAGGCTTGCAGTCAGCAATTGTGCTTTATTTCAGCTGTCCTGATCCATTGCTGCCCGGGTCGAGTGTAACAACAGCTCGCCATGTGTCACGCGGCTCCGGTTAGTGTCATTTTCCTGTTTGCCTTCCTCCGACAGACCCAAAGTAGTTCTGGCTACTACCATCGATGAGAAGCACAGGAGAAGACAAATTTTTTAAAAAAAGCTCCTCAAAGAGCAAAGGAGCCTCTGGTTTGTGCCACTTTGCCTGTGCCATTAGCATGTCAGCTTGGTTGGTGACCCTTAATGGTTTTCCTCCTAGATAATGGTTTCCTCAAGGCCTTTGGGGTGTGGAGATGGAAACAGGGAAGGACATCAGGATAAGACAGTGTTAGGGTCTAAAAAGAGTTGACCTAATTGAATAATCGTTCTAATTAAAGAAACCTGAGAGGTTGCAGTAGGACAGAACTCGGTGGAGCAGGTCAGTAAGAGGGGAAGGTACTGTCAGACCACAGCAACAGGGCCACATATAACCCCTCAGTGTGACTTAAAGCAGCAGTATGCGATGCAATGGCCCCCAGACGGACAGAGAGGCCTTTTGTGTGTGTGTGTCTGAAAGAATAGAGAGCTGCAGGGAAACAGACAGACTGTGACAGACAACAGGGTGAGATGGGGAGTCTGCAGGAAATCTCACAGGAGTATTCAGACATGTGGTCATTAACTTTCTCTCTCTGCTCTTTCTTTCTGACTCTCATTTTTTGAGCTGGCTGATGGCCAGAGGTATGATGGATGTTTTTATTGTGTCCCCTGGGTTCCTTGGTGGCTGGTGGCAGTCTTACGGCTAACTTAACAGCAGACAGGCAGCCTTGGACTCAGTAACGACTATAGGCTGTCTGCATAAAAAAAAAAAAAAATCCACAGACGTGCTCTACACCGCATGTCCTTAGCTATCTATGGAATCTGCTCACTTATAGTGTGTAGATATAAACCACGTTTTGACACATATGGCTTGAATCACATGTTGAAACCCTGATGCCATTTAGAAACCCCACTTTTACGACTTTTATTGCAAGTGGCAATGGTGATTATAGAGCAGCACGTTTAGCATGCAAACATGAATGGATGGGGTCATGAACCCAAATCTCTAGGACGCAAGTAGGCCATTTTAAACATTTAAACTACCATGCTTTACGTGTTTTTACATTAGTAGAGAAACAAACTCAGGTATCAGTGGGAAAATTTACCCATGCTCATTTTCCTTTTACACTTCATTGGCTCTCTAACTTATTTGAAGCTGCAGCCATTTTAAAGCCTTTATTCTTTGCGATTCTCATCTGACCTACTGCCCTTCAACGTGATGGGCCTACACCAGCCAGCCAAGTCAGCAGCAAGGGAGTTAAGGATTTATGAAGGGAGGGGGGGCTCTCTTCATAATCTGGCCAGCCCCAGTCTGAACTCAGCCCTGGTACGGTAGCCAAATGAGCTCTGTCTGATAAGAAAAGCTGAGAGAGGCCAAAACGCTCCAGTGGCAATGCGAGCGAGCCAGAGTGGAGGGTAAGTGGAAGACCAGAGGACTGACAAGTTGACTGGGAGGACGGTGAAGGAGGTAGACAGTGGGTGAATGTGTGGTGTTCAGGGTTGAAACTCAGTGTGAGTGAGTGAATAAGAAGGAAATATAAATTTAAGGGATATGACAAGGGCAAGATAAAATTTAAGAAATAAAGACTGGAAGAGGGATTGAGAGCAACAGTGAAAGGAGAAAGCACAAGAACACTGGAATATTGTTTCGACAGAGGTTTTTACTGGAGCTAAAATCCATCTCAACAAGTCTTTTAGCCTCATGTTCCAGATATTAGATTTTTTTTTATGCCTTTTTTACAAAAAGTAGAAGCAAAAAAGGAAAAAAGAGTCACCACTCAGTTTAAAAGCAAACAGGTGGGAGTAAAGCAGAGGTCAGTTCACCTCAGCGAGGGCACTCTCCTGGCCCTTATTATCTTCAGGTAGAAAGTATAACACCGCAAAAAGGAGCTGAAAGGGAAAGTTCACATTTTTCTTAAGTTCTGGAAGGCCCCATTTTCCCCAATCCTTGATTATTTCGAGTGCGCCACAGTTCCCCCTCCACTTCATTACAATCTAGAGTCAGCCTTCATTCTGTCAGTCCTCCAGGGGTACATCAGCCTCTCCTGGAGGCTGATGTACCCCTGGAGGCCTGAATGCCTTGGAAGCAGTGAGAGGCTGCGGGACCGAGGGGGGCAAATCCAACCATCTGAACTCAGCATCACCTCCCCCTGCGCCTTGATACCCTATGGGTGCTATCATCAGGATCCAGCCATGCATAGCCACTAATGAGGAGTCCTTGCTCTGTTAAACAAATACATAAACAGTCAGGCTAGAACCTAAATAAGCTGCATGATGTGTGTGTATGTGCATATATAAGGAAGAAACATGGTAGGTAAAGGCCCTCTAGCACCAAGATGGGCTTCCTGGTGTAGCAGCTAAGCATCAGCACAAACTGATGGCTATGTTTACACCGAGCCTTCAACGCCTACTGGCACATGGAAGCCATTTCAGACTTTTCCCCGTGCATGGAAACAGCACAGGAAGTCAGAAGGGGAATGTCTACGTCTGTCAGAGCACATACACGCATGAGTGACAGCATGTGTAGGTGTGTTTTTGTGTGCATGCAAGCGTGTCTGCGTGTGTGCGTCTACGAGTGTATAGCCGTGGGTTTCCACCTGAAGTCAGGCCAAGTAGGCCCGAGAGAAACCTCAAAAGACTGGATGATTGATGTTGGACAGTCACTAAGCCTGATGAATGGGCTACGCTATGTTAGCAATTAGACAAGGCACCACTTAACCATCAGCCAAGTGTCTCAAATGCGCTATGTGCACAGAAAAAGATAGCATGATAGCACAAGATGGTGAAAGAAATGTTTCATTGTTGTTAGGGACTGATTTGTGCTTCCTGCTGTCAACCATTGCAGAAATTTGCACTTTAGATGAGCGAAAAAATAGATCCATAAATTGACTGGGCAGAAGGAACCCCAAAATACACAGTCAAAAATAGAGACGAGAGGGGGTCATCTTGGACTGAGGAGGGCCTTCTAGCTGTGGTCAATTAGTCATCAGTAAGGCGATCCGAAGCCTCCACTCCTAACGTGATCAGCTCCATATGCAGCCGCTGCTCCCAGCTCCATTCCTCCATTTCTAACACATAAATGCCTCTCATTGTTATTGTTGGGCCGGCCAAAACGCAACGGCTTCGTCTCCGCTGTGCGATGAGGAGAACTGGAGCGACGCTTGTCCGTATCAAGCCATCACCCCTCCCAGTGCATTCACTGAAGCACACATGCTGAAATGGCAGCCACATTAAGTACGTGATGACAAATGGCTCACACCTCATACGGTGCAGAAAAAAGGAGAGAATAGCGACTGAAATTTGGATCCCCTTCGTCTTGTATGAGACTGTGTGTTTATTAGAGGGAATGGAATGAAGGCAAGATTGTCCAGAGAACTGTCAGCGCACAGGAGTGCCATGAAACTTCAGCAGATAAGAGGAGTAAGACAAGCCGAATGTTGGATGTCTCATCACGTTAGCTTGGCTGGGATCGGCCACAATGAGTTTCTGGCAAGCTAAGTCTTTATGGGGCAATTACAGTGCCCTCTGGCTGATGGGCTGGATGGATGGCTGGATGACATGATGGAAGCTGGCTGGCTGGCTTGTACGCCGGTTGTATGGATGACGAGAAGGCTGGCTAGTTGTCTTGGCCTGGCTCATCAAACGTCTCGGTGTCTAGGGCAGGCTATGTGTGGCCTGTCTAGTAAGTGCCACAGTGGAAAAGAAGGCTCCTATGATTTCTTTACCTTAGCCACGGCCACAACTAAAGCCACTCCACAGCTCCTAACCCGCCAGGGAAAACAAGCACGGTGCTCCATTTCAAACACGCGGCCCTCGGCCCGTAACGACCACTCAAAACATCGCCCCGTGAACCGAACCGAACGCTGTAGCATTTGACAAACATTATTTCTCCCTCCAAATTGAGAGCGACAAGGGAAAACAAACGCGAGTGGCCCGGGCAGAGAGGCCGACGTGTTTTGACATGATGTCACTTAACAGCAAAAGTGTAACAACGACAATAAACTCCTGCCGACTGCTGTGTTGACTGCTATGTTTAGAGGTATAAATACAAGTGTAGTGGAAACACATGCTGGCGTTCTTCACACCAGATGTCGACCATGGAAAAACCAAATACAAAGTGGGAATGGGCCTCCTGGACATTAAAATACAATTACCTCCAATCATATCTGGTGTTGGAGTGTGTCATTTCATCTTACCTCACTGAGATGGCATAGAGCCCCACACACATAACCCACATAACACACATGACCGTTCCACACAGCGAGTCCAGAATATTTATGAGTTCTTACATACTTCCTCAAACGCCACAGAGGCCAGTGCTGCTCGGAGAGAGTAAAATCATGTAATATTAGTATATTCGGTCATGATCAGAAAATCCATTTATTGTTATGGGCACCTATAAAGATTAATACAGCACTGTAAAGAATTAGCAGGAGTCCAGATGAAAATCTACATTATTGTTGCAAAGAGGGGAGAAAAATGAAAGAAGCCATAGCGGAGTGAAAGGTACCCGAGGTTTTATGTCAAATGATTTTTCTAGCTGATGCAACAGAGCTGCCGCTTCTGGCCAATCCCCTCTGGGTGACCTGGTGCATGCCTTTCCACCTGTTTTATTAAAAGTCTTGTGATTGCAACTAATAAAAGCTACTCCCTCCATCCTTCCCTCCCTCCTCTCATTCCTAGTCTCCCTCTCACACTAAAACAGGCTCTGGTTTCCCTTTTTATTTCCTTAACCCCAGTCTTGACCTACCAGTCGTAATTAACAAGTACACTGAGAAAAAGGAAAATTGCGGGTCATTATTATGATAATTATGGCGAGCAGGAGAGATTCCAGGACAAGCTGCCAGGTAATGTAATGCAGAGGGCCTTGTGACAGAGCAGCTTACCTTCATTTGTCTTCCTCCACCCCCTCTTTCCTTTTCCTCCTCTGCCTCTTTAAACCTTAATGTTAGCTCAAGTCATTACCCGGTTGCTACGAAAACACACTTAACAGCCCACCTCGGCACTTCAGACAGGTGCTGGTGAGTTTGGGCGTGTGAATCTGTGTGTTTATGTGTGGCTATCTCACCTAATGTGTGTATTTGTTTCCATACTGTCCTCATGAATCACTATGTGGACTGAGTGGAATCGCCGCCTCTTTGCTGGACAGTGCCAGATATTTAGTCATATGCACTGTATGTGTGTGTGTGTGTGTCTTGTCCGAGAGCCCTGCATGAGGTGTGTGAGTGTATACAAAGAGACAGTTGTGTCACAGAGAGAGGTCTATCACTGCTCTGGGATTGTTTAGTGTTTTCCCTGTCGTTATCCCGAGTAAAGAAAACAGCACTTTCACATGTCACTTCTCATTTCCAAAGCGGGGTGGGAAGCAGGGCCGCTGAGGAGCACCCAGCCCGACAGGCAACAATGGCCACATTCAGCCTCTGAGCTCCCTGACTCTCGGAACGCCGAGCGGAAAAGAGCAGGAGCGCCGGGATGTGTGTCCACGTTTATGATTACACATGATGGGAGGAAGACATTTTATTTAAGAGGGCCGTGAGATTAGGATCTGGGAATGCCTCAGATGTGGCTTTGGAAGCCATGCGTGTTTTCACATTCACAACTCAACAGGCTGCAAGGGTGGTGGAACAGCCGCTGGACTAAGTGTTGTACAAGCACAGACATACGAACAAGCACAGGGGCTTTTCCATGGCAGCAATACTGTAAATGTTTTAATGATTTTTGCATCAATTTGTAAGGTATTTGATTTGCTAGATCAGCCCACAACCCATATTCTGATCAGGATAATTTATCGATCAATAGTTTCTGTAGTTTGCCACATTTATTTGTATGTATTTAATATCATATTAATATAAACTTAAATTTGTTCCTAACACAGACACATACAAGTTCAATCAAGGTGCAGCATGGCCTCTGAAAGCTTCCCCATGATAACCTGTGATAGAAGTGATAACAGTAATAACGATAAATAAAATAACATTTGATGCTCCCTGTTATGTTTTTCAAGAACTTAAGAAGACTCATTGGCAGTTTGCTTACTTTTTATCTTTTCTTTTTTAATATGCATTTTTCTGGTGCCAAGTGACTGATAAACTAAGCCCAATAAACCTCAATAAATTACATCACCCGTTCAGTAAGTGTCCCTGTCAGAATTGCAGTCCAAATAGTCTCTACTCGCTTTTTTTGGCCGGTGGCCTGAAGGTTATAGATGTGACCGAAAGGTGTAAGTGTGTGAAAAGAGAGCACTGCCCTCCTCGGAACTCCCCTCAATAAATAAATGTGGGGGAAAAAAATAGTAGGGACAATAAGCATGTGACTTTGACATTTACAAATGTGACACAAACAGCAGGCCTGTTGATTTTTAACCCATTTGTACCAATTACTGTATGGTGACTACATATGCAGGTTAGTATTACTAGCACTTGAGGTCTTGTTTAAAAAAAACAAAAACAATAAATATTGAAAAGGTATTTTTAAAAATACAATTTAAATATTTCTGCATTGACTCAACTTCACATGCAAATTCTGGATCAATCCTATCAGCTCAAGTCATCCCGCTGCTTCATTTGTAAGACATACCATCTATCTGTGTGAGCTAGGTTAAACTTAAACTTTCACATAACCACACAATAGCCAATGCAATAATACAAAATAGTAGGCAGTTGAACACAGTGCCGTACACACACACACACACACACACACACACACACACACACACATGCACACACGCACACACACACACACACACACACACACACAGAAAAGCAGGTCAGCAACAGCAGTGCACTCCACTTGTCCTCATGTTGTAGAGCATGGTGCTCCATCTTCCTTTGCTGCGCTCCCAAGACACGGCGGCCTAATCCATCAAGTGAAAGATGTATTGCTTTTAAAGCACATATGTCTATCTGTAAAACACTAACATGTGTGCTGTCTGCTCTAATCTCATTAGCTGCTCCATTAATTCCCAGCCAGTGTCATTATTCTCCCCTTGCTTTCCACATTCTGTTGTAAACAGACAACAGAAGAATTACTTTATTTAAAACACACATACATCTATTTAGTCTCTTCCTTTGATAACGGTCTCAATTAAGAACCTCTCTCCAAGGTTTTCAGCAATACTCTCATTTTAGTCATCGTGTAAACCTGCGTCTGTATACATTTACGCCAACAGAGTTTAAATAGATAATGGACACTGACTGCAACTATGTGAATGAATGTGTTTGTGAAGGCTTCCAGACAAATGAATCAGAGGAGCCGCGATCTGACTGTCCTACTTGTGTCAGAGAGGGGAGGAGGCCCGACTGCCACAGATGAGAAAAGCATGGCATGTCAGATTGCCAATAGCTCATACCAGCGACTGCCATTCATGGAAAACTAATGTCGTCACAAACCAAATCGATCACAAGACTTTCCTGTCTCATCGCAATTATCAAGTCCCTTATTAAGTAAAGAAAATCCACCAACATCAATCATGCAGTTGGAGCTTTTACAATAATAATAATGTTGGACATGTCATCTACATTTGTATGTGCAGCAACTATAACTCTGAAGTTGTGGGTCTGTAATGAGAAGTCCAGCCGATCCACAGGTATCCAGTGACTGTGTGGCCGGGCCCAGTCGTGGTATAGCTCTATTGATTGGGGCTCGCTGATGCCAGGCAGGACGCTATGTAGATTGGCATTGCTGACTGAACGGCACGGACCCTGCTAGTCTACATTTTCCATTTCGTTGCACCCGGTGACACCCAGTCATAATGGGAAAACCAATCCCGTGTGCGCAACAACACAGAGCAGAGAGAAAAAGGGGAAGAGGAGAGGTAGAGGAGTCATAGAGCCTGACACTGATCCCGTCAGATTCCTGGCAGCAGGGGTTTTATGGCTGCTAATGATGCCTAAAAACCTGGGATGGAAGAACTGAGGGAGAGAAAGGGATAGATAGTGTCTCAATTTTGCACCGGTAATGACACATTTGCACAAATGCACAACAAGAATGTGGAAAAGTGCACAAACATCTATACTCCTGAACAACAGGGGTTCATATAGACACAGCTAAGAAGGGAGAAGGTAGCTCTTTACTTGAATGACAGATTAGATGTAAAGTTGTAACCTTGACATCACCTCAAATACAATGTGTAACAAAAAATTTTCTACACAATAATGACTAGAGACATGGGACTGATAGCGAAACCAGATCGAAAAAAATGAATTAGAGAGTGGAAGTAAGAGAGAAAGAAAAAGATGGCGTGCTAATAGGTGGATGACTACAGATGAACTGAGTGGGAGAAGTAAATGAAAGACACTGATAGGAGCCGGCACTGACTGAGTGGCACTGAGTGAGCGGACTAGTGATGTATAAAACGAATGCAAAAGCAGCGGGGTGTCCACGCCGAGCATATTCAAGTCTGCTATTTACATCTGCGTCACCGGGTCTCGAGAACATCCAAATGAGAGGAACAGAGCTGGCCACAGCAGGCTTGTCAGCCTCTAATGTTCTCATCATAGCGATGGTCTCCCTGGGTAGCTGTGGTTGTACCCTTCTGTGGGCATTTGGAGTTGCCTGTTGCCACTTAACGCGTTTTGTGTGTGTGAGGATTTGAGTTTTCCTGATGACACTGTGGCTCCTAAATGGAAAAAGAAATGTGACTTAACAATTTCTTTAACCAGTAATTCATACAACAATAATTATAAATAGTCAAAATATGGCAGATCAGATAAGATAGATAAGATAACTTTTATTGATCCTCCTTAGGGGAAATTTACTTGTCACAGCAGCAGAAACAGGCAAACAGATCGTTACACTAGTACCAAAAAAATGACACTTAAATCTCGTGAAATTGGTGATTAAGTGTTTCATGAACAAAAATGAAAGCTGTAAGACTATACAGCATAACTTTTTAAGGTGGACAGTTTTGTAGCCCATGTTTTAGGCCTCTCTCTCGCTCCGTCCAAGCCGTTTTTTGGATGGACGACGTGAGTTGTGTAACAGCACTGCATTCTGATTTCCTCCAACTTTTTGTTCTCCTATTAGTCAGTCTGCACTCAAGCCCTTCATCACCGGAGGCAAACTTCACCAGTATATCACCATACTCGGCTCTGACGCAACCCCCTTAACGCTCAAATTCAGACCCCCACCAAAGCTGTTCTGAAACCTTATCCAAAATAAAACGTTCTTTCAATAAAAAGACATGGCCGAGTTGATGTTTCTGTAGGTGCGCACATGTTTATGCTGCTCTCCAAACCCAATTATTTCACTGTCCTGACGCTTGAGCTAATAAATCAGCCAGATTGGGAGTGCAGTGGGAGAGCAGGGAGTACAACAGTAAAAGGATGATGAAGAAGAAGAGAAAGAATAAGAAGAGGGATGTTGTCTTAGAAGATAGAATTTTTATACTTTTACCAAAATGTGGCATGAAGTCACACTCTGAGAAATGACAGCAATTAATCACAGCTACTGAACACAATCCACTCAACTAATCACAATTAGCTTAATGAATGAGTCACAAGGAAAGGGGCCTGCGTGCTAACTGCAGCCCCACAACGTGCAGACAAATTATAGAATGAGACAAAGGCATGGAGAAAAAAACTGAATGAGAAAATGAAAGAGAGCAAAGTAAGGAGAGACGGAGAGGAAATTAGATATTGTATAGCAGCGTTGTTATGATGTCAAGTTCGAGAATTTCAGGCTGATTATATGAAATTGTGAGTTAAAGGGCACATCCAAATCAATTTGGTGCGGCAGTGAATGAGGAGTCTACGCAATTAGAGGGTTTTTTATTGGTTAGTGGAATGGCTGTGACTTCACCAAGAAGATCTGACCCACTGGCTGTTTCCTTAATGTACGATCTAACTGTTCATTAGGGTCAGTTTCCCTTTAAGGATGTACAGGATGGCAGTTGTTAAGGGGCCGGAGGTAGATGGAGAACCTTAAAATTTACTGTCAAATTAGAGGGTCACAAAGATACTTCACCTCCACAAATGACAAAGTAACATGAGTTTTTTAGGACTATTATGGACCACTTCCTAATAAGTACAAAATTTTGATGTATTTCAGCAAATTTATGTGTGTGCTGCTGAGGAAGCAGCTGTGGTGCCAGACCACTGAATTATATTTTATTTTCAGAGCCATTTGATTTTTATGTTGTTGTGTCAAAAACCTTAATGGTCAATAAAAAAAAAGAATGTATTTACAAAGCAGCCAATTGTGTAATGTATCCAAAACAAAAGTCTAAAGTTGTATGTCACGCAGGTTCAGAAGTGAAATCAGGCCAAAAGGTTTACAAAAACCTGGAGAGTGTGGTGGTACAGGTGCACATGCTTCTTCACTGAGTTATAACTTTCACCTGAAATGCTGTACAACCCCCATTTTTTCGGCAGAAAAAAAGAACAAAGATACAGGAAGGCTGTTTAGCTCAAAGAGTAAAGTACTGCATGTTCACGGGATTCACTACAAATCTTATTCAAAAATATTTGAAGCTGAGTAGGTGTTAGGTTAATGTGCATAAAAATGACAAATTGCAGGGCATAAATTCGGTGTGAAAAGGCCTTTAGATACACAGTTGTATATAGAGGCCGCCAATGTAGAGGACCTGCTGCAAGTCTGTATTACGACAGTGCTTTTTCCATTCTCGCATGACAAATGTGAGTCTTACTCTCAGGGGACAAATTAATCCTTCAGTGGTCACAGCAAGACACAGAAGAGTCATAGGTTCTGACCAAAGGTGTGTAGACTCAAATAGGATGATGGAAGATGCAAGTTTTTCTCTGAGGTTCCAAGCATTTGCCTGAAAAGAGGCCAGAGTAGAGTGTTGTTCTGTCTTTCTCATTGTGTCCACAGTATAAATATAAGACCAAAACTCATTACAACGCTGAGATTGCTAACTGCCATAATAGCAGCCCTTTTGTCTTCATTGTTTTCTTTCATGCGCACACAAAAAAACCTCTGCCCTGTAGTATAATCCTGCTATTGTCCACACCACGGTCCGGCCTAAATTATAGCCACAGGAGATTATGGGCAGGAGTTGTGCCCTGTGGGTCCTATGGGCACTGAAAGGGCATCGTACAAGAAAGAAACTGCTCCACAGTAATGGGCTGAACATTTCTTCCCATTACTCCAACATGTAACATGTCATTTACAGTCTGATTTGGTGTTCTCACTGCTACGTAATTAGATAAGCTATTCCTTTATTCATTCCACAGTGGGGAAATTCACAAGTTGAAATGGCAAATTTAATGACTGCTGCTATTCTATTCTGAATAAAATTAGTTGTTAAATGTAAGTTAGAAATTATCATGACTTGATTTCCTGCTATAAATCAAATTTTGTAGCCTGTTATGCACGCCTGAAGGGAGTGAGGATAATTAAATATACTGGTAGAAAACTAAGCTGCCATTGCAACAATATTAAGGCGATACAGATAATATATTGTGTTCAAAGAGCCACATTAACTGAAAACTCTTTCAAATTGGAGGAGAATTCATAAGTGAATAAGTGACCTTGTGTTGAACCCTAAAAGAACACTGGAGGTGCAACACCTTCTCTATTTAGATCCAGTCCATTTAAAACACAGAGTAACCAGTGTGCACCCTTAACCTATAAACTAAAACTGAGGCAGTATATTACTACAAAAATATACTCTTCATAATTAACACCTTGAATATTGTACAATAATACACAATATCACACATCATAAATGTGTGTTTCAGAAGTTCTCCAGCCAAATCACTGAGACAAAAAAGAATCAAGTCTTGTAATGGAATAACACCAGCCAGATGATTTAGCTGACCGGGGTGGGTGTAAATCACATTATGGTTTCAGGGAATGTGATCCAACATCAGACTCGGGAGAGGCCGGAGCAGGAAGCGCCCGCGACAATGTGCATTGAGAGAGAGAATGAGAATTCCTCAAAGCCACATTATTACGTTCAGCAGCTCCACTGAACATGCAACAGCCAGGAACCCAAAAATGGCTTAGGTGTGTTCTCCTTCCCTCGGGGTGTGGTGAGAGGAGTGCGCCGGCCTGGAGCCAAGATGGTGGTCAGGGCGAAAACCACAAAGTGAAAATAGAGGCAGCCGGGGCCAGGACATGTCCGGCACAGATCAAAGATGGGCGGGGCCTCAGCACACAACAAAGCGCTACGATGACAGATGGAAGTCTTTGACTGGCCATCGAGGACTCGAGTAGTCGAGTGTCTATGTGCCGTAGGACACTGAGGTCAGTCGAGAGAATCGAGGAATAACAAACATGCAACAAAGCTGAAAAAATAAAGGTATGTGGTTCAACCAAAACCAGCGTCAATTAGGTTTGGTGAGGGTACAGAAGCCTGATCCTAAAAGCGCTCACTAGCCAACAAGACCAGGGGAATGCACAGAACGGCAGCCATCAGACGACATGTACAGACACCCAGGGTGCTGAGGGGTGGAGGGAAAATGAGAATGCCAGCCAAGATGTCGCTGCTATACAGTTGGGGCCCGAGGCCGAGACAGACGGGCGGTTGTTGACGTCTGGGACCATGTCTGAAGAGCACGGACGTGAGAAGCATGTTACAATGAGAGAGCAACACTGACCAGGATAGAGTCATTCGCAGACACCGAGCCTAGACTGGCTGAAAATACTCATGGCCAAGTGCAGGGTAATTGTGGTCGGTTTTGGTGTGCTTACAACTTCAAGGTTGTGGGTTGGATTTCCACAGACAAGTACCTCAAAAGCATGTATGGTATTGGCTTGACTTGTGGTGTGGATCCTACTTTGAAACAAGTGGTATTCAGAATTTCAGGGATTAGTGAACAAAGCCTAGATAGTAGGATTTTTATGGCATAAAGATGTTAACCACACAAGTACCTGATGATAAATATATGTTGGAGAAATAATTCGCCTCAAATGTTTTTAAACCTTCATTGAAAGCCAACAGTGGAAGAGAGATGGGGAACAACACATAACTCAATCCAGGGATGTTGTAGTGCATGGTTGGTGCCTTTACAATGACATATTTTTTTACAATCTGTTAACTTCCCAAAATCATCTTACAAATGTCTGGGAGCTTTGCACTTTGCACAAATCAAATACATCACTTCTCAAGAAGTTACTTACAAGAGGTTCCTTGTTTTTGACCAGTCTTATGATTTTCACCGAATCCTCATCGTCGTCAATGTCTTCAGGCAGCGGAGGTAGTTCAGGGTCGTAACTCTTCTGGGCGACAGTGTCATGGACCAACAGAAGGCTCTGGAGGAAGGAGAGGGATAGAGGGATGGATGGGAGGGAAAAAAAATGAGAGGCAAGGGTTATCAGTCAAACCATAAAGGCCTTAGTTTTACCTCACTCTAATTAGCAAAATAAAGTATAGCAATTCATGATATTAAGAGTTCAATCTATCATTCCTTTCTCTGAACAGGCGAGAGAAAAGGCAGAGACTGCAGGGAGGATGGTTATGAATTGGGGTGTCTCCCTCAAGTGCTGGGTGATGGATTTGAAAGCATTCGTAGCCAGAACTTGAAGCTACATGCGTTAATTGTCATTAGGCCCATGCTCTCCTTCCATACATCTCTCTGATTAAAGGCAACCAGCACCCGCCCTGGACCACGGCGAACCAGAGATTGCGAGTCAAAGGGCGGGTGAGTGGAGGGGAGACAACCTTGGCCACACTCGGAGAGGCGATGTTTTGCAGTGTTTGGCAGCAAGCTCAAAGTAATGAAGTTCTCATTCGCCTCAGATATTTCACACGTTCGCAAGCAGACATAAAAAAGAGACGGGACGCAGACAAGAATGATGCCATTGAGACATTTATTTTTCAAACTATTTAACGAGTCCATGTCCAGACCAAGATGCAGCTGGACGCGTGCTGCTTTTTCCATGGTTGGGGAGGGGGGGAGAAAAGTGAGAAAAACATCTTCCACCCCATGTGCCAGACAAAAGTAGGGGGAGAGAGAGAGAGAGAGAGAGAAGGAGAGAGACAGAGAGAAGGATATGGTGAGAAGAGGAGCAGTGTGTTTTATGACATGGGAGCATGCTGCAGTACAGTGTTCAAGATGTTGCTAACTGGGAGCAGATGAGAGGAGGAGACACAAACGGAGCTCTGTGGCCAGGATCCACTGAGAGACAAGCTGACCAACACACGTACAAATGCACACACACAGTTGATGTTGTAGACTTTTGAGGACTTGGCTCTATTTATATCCTTTTACTCTAACCTTGAAGGATGATTCTGGTTTATATCATCTTGGGTCTTTCATTTGTAGTTTTACTCATGATTCCTATCGGCTATCTATCCAATAGCATTCTAGTCATGGCGCAGCCCAGTGGCCTAGGGTTCAGTGTGTTGGAGCAAGTATCCCAAAGTGCCAAGTTTGAGACATAACATTACGCAAAATTAATTGCTGATATCTAAGAATGTGGTCAGATCACTAAAACAAATCATCAGGTTTTAAACATGCACTAGTTAGTCAAACTTATTTAGTAAAGAAAACAAGGGGGAACAAAGATTATTACATAAACACAGTACAGTGTAAACATCAAGGAACATCCTGGTTCCTCCTTGACCTACCACACTTACAGTAGTTGTGCACACACTTTTACTGAGAGAAGAGGGAGTTTTTTCCAGGTATGCTGACTTTCAGGTTCATCTCCAAATAAAGCAGTTTCAATAATCTGACTGATCTGCTGGTTTACTGTCTGATCATCTGACTGTTGTTGTCTCTTGCTGGACTTTGTTACAGCAGATATGTTGAACTGCGTTCCTCATCCTCAGCAGTTAACTTGGTGAGTAAAATAGGCAATAGTAGTGATGGTCAAAGCTACAAAGGTAAGATATAAGTTGTAATAAACTAATTTTCCTTTATCTCATTTCACCTTAAGTTTATTTTCAACTCTTACCAAAAATTGAATCTTGATACTAACAATGCATAGGGTTCTAACTAAAACAAAATATTGCCATTAATCCTCTCTTCTTCATGCTTGATCTTCAGTTTTATCTTTCATGTATGTTTCCAAAAATGTTCCCAGCATTCGGTTGTTCATTTCTCAGAAGAGGCTGAACAATATGTTCCTGGCTTTCATCTACACTGTACGTAAACACTTTGTGTTGTATTGTATGTCTGGGGATTGTGTCATTATGGTATTGAAATATTCGCTTGGAACGCTGGAATGATAAACTGTTTGCAGATGAGGACAAGAAATGTAAACTGAACAGGCAGGATATATATATATATATATATATATATATATATATATATGTGTGTGTATATATATGTGTGTGTATATATATGTGTGTATATATATATATATATATATATATATATATATATATATATATATATATAACATATATTGTGTCCATAGCATCATGTCAAGACGTGGATGTTGTGATGAGATCAGACTCAGCACCACATGTGAGCATAGACTTCATAAGACTTTAGAACAGCTTCAGCCAGTAAAATAGCACTCTATTCAGAGATTCATGAAATATCACAGGGCAAATATTTACAGAAGGATACTTCTGACATGGTGACCACTGTCTCCTTTTCTCTCTTTTTTTTAAAACCTTCTTTCACTCTCTTTTTCTCCCACAGGGGGTACAAGAAAACCAGTTTGAATTTGCTGATGTATCAAATTACCAAAGTTTTCCGAAAACACCCTTTGGTGAAAGCCAGCCCTTGCCATGACTGTGAACCCAGTGAAAAGGGAGGATTTTTTAAGTTTGAGGTTGAATACATGTGGTGCTGTGGCTCTCTTTATGGTGTTTGACTGTCAGTCACAGCACCTGATCCGGGTCGTGACAACATGTGGGTCAGCCAGGCATCCATCAGCCTCTCAGCAGGGCGGGACACTTATGTGGGCCTCCTGCCCGAGAAAGCAAAACTACAGTGTTTTGGTGACAGTGTGCAGCATTAGTCCCCAAAGAGTGAAGTCATAGTAGTGCTGAAACAATTTGTGAATCAATCCATTCATGGATCTATGCGACAATTACGCTGACTGATTCAGCATTATTTTCCCTTATTCCAATTCTATTCCATTGTTATTTGTACCATTTGTCCAATTCTGACATGGAAATAAATAAAACTCAAACAAACATAACTCAACTGCTAAAGTCATGAATCAAGTACAACTGTCATTCAAACATTTTTTGATCCAGCTTTGCACATTGTATTGTGGACTGTTGTTGAGCAAATGAGAAATTGAAGTCCTCGTTATTATAGTGGACAGTATGTCCGCCTGTCACACGGAAGCCTGGGGTTCGATTCCTGACATGGAGACTTGACTTTTGGGAAGTTTCTCCACTGTGGGATGAATAATTTCCCTGTACTCTGATATTTAACAGACTCAATGTTTGATTAATGAACAGATTAACAGTTAGTTGTAGATTCAAAGAAAACTCTTGTTGTTGTAGTTGTAAATAAAAAGTACAAAACAGAGTAAAAGCTACAAAATTATGAAAACTTCCAAAGAAAAACTTCATTGTGCTCTGTCTCTCCCTCCACATTTCCTTCTCATGCTCACTTCAACCTTTCCTCCACTAACCTGCCAGTTGCGGTTTCCTCTGAACTCATCCATCAGGCCTAATATCCTGACCTGTAAGTGTCCTCTCATCGATGGCACTTCCTTAAATCTGGCATTGCTTCCCGCCGCCACATTCTCCCCCATGGCCGTGCCTAACAACCCGTAACAGAGCCACAGCTAATTCCTTGTAAAAACTTTCTAGGAAGTAGCAATAACAGCTGTATGTTAATAGATAGCACATGGTACATGCCCTGGTTGGTGACCATTGACATGTGAGTACAACTACACAGGTACAAATGTTTGACACACACACAGAAGTCTCTGTATGGAAGCTTTCTCCCTGGGCTGATATGAGTCAGTGGGTCTTGTTATGCCTAAGTGTCGGTGGATTAGCCGCCTAATCAAATCTAGAGTTATATCCTTGTATAGGCCCTGCAGCTAAGGCCTGAGGAGGAGAGGAGAAAGGAGAGTGAGAGACGGAAAGAAAGATGAAGGGAAGCGAAACCACCCTTGTTTTCCAGGCATCCCGTTCTTTCTCGGTTCGTGTGTTTGTGTTCATTAGGCATAATAGGGATCCTAGAAAAACAGATCACTGAGCTTGACTAAATAAACCAGCACGAACATTCCTGGCTTTGGCCTCTCATTAAAGCCCCCCAGTCCTGTCACCGGCCCACTCGTTTTTCAGCTGGCGGTGCTGGATCAGTGCAGGGTAACTGCTCTCCCCAGGCGGGGAGGACCCTGCTGTGAGCGTTCAGCCTCGAAGGCGTTGCTGCAGGCCAGCTGGGATTTGACACTCATGCCCACCCTCTCTAAGCCTTGAACCTCAGCGTGCACCGCCCTGAGTCAAACACATTGTGCAAGGGTGTATACACACACCTACCTCAATACACCCTGGCGGAAACAGCCGGCCATCATAATTGGCACTTTCATCACTGTCAATATTAGTCTTGCTGAGGAGGCTAATACGGGTGAAAGTTGTTTTTTCATGTGCAAAGTTTGTGGCAAGAAAGAGAAGAGAAGAGAAAGAGAGCAGAGTTTTAAAGAGCCTGATTTATATCCCCACCCTTGGAATGGATCATTTCAGCCATAATTAAGAGTGATACAGTTACTATCGCACAGAGACGCCATTCAAAGGCAGCAGCCATCTGCTTGTGTTTTACACCCCAGGCCCTGTGATTTACACTGGGGCTGGCTGGTACGGTATCAAGTGCCCTGGAGGACAGATGGAGAGACAGCAAAGTTTTAATACTTTATTCTTCAAGCCCGCATGCTGCCTACAGTTTGAGACGCAACGACAGGAAAACGCCAAGAGCCTCCATACCTCAGTATGTTACAGTCAAAGCCCAAACCAAGGTGCTGGAACTAATCTACTGTTGACCGAGCGCTCCCTCTGAAGCCAGCGGGAGCATTTAGCCCAGCATTTTAAGGCCCAGACGCTCAAAACCTGGTGATGGACTCGAACCAACACACAAGAGGAGAGGTCATGAAGTAAGTGGAAACTGTGTGCAAGTGTGTAAAAACATACAGATGTCAATCACTCAACTTTACAACATCGGGAACGATACTTTCCTTCAAAAAAAAAAAAAAAAAAAAAGGGCAGCATGCAACTCAAATAAGTATGAATTATTTTTCTTATTTATTTTAAAAGGACTTCATTACAGAGAAAAAATGTAAGGGACTGTCAGAACAGTAGACAAAAGATGCTGTTTTTGTCGACAGGACAATATATTATCGTTTGTAAAGCTGTTTATACTTTTAGCCCATTCAAATTGTTAATGCTCTTATATCTTTAAGTAAAATTGTTAATACTTTAGGCTAGCTAAATTGTTAATACTTTTTAGATCGCTCTTGTTTATATTGCTTATTACTATTTATCTACTGTATCCTCTTTGCTGCTGTTCACTGTGAATTTCCAAATTGTGGGATGAATAAAAAAGGACCACCTTATCAGAAGATCTAGGGATTGTGTGTCCAGCTTTCCTCAATATTTTGATACAGATTCTCACACTATTCTACAAGGAGTATTTTGTGGCATTTCAAAGTCATGAAATTTTGAAAAAAGAAAAAGGTTTGTTGTAACTCTAGCTGAGTGATAAAATTCCAATGAATTGTAGGTCGCCTGTCTTGGCCTCAGCTTGTCCTTCTGACAGCGCTTTTGGCCAGCAATAAAGGAAGCACTAGCCGAATATTTTCCATTGTTTGGTGTGGAACTGTTAGCTGACCTGGCACTGGAGAGGAGGTCAGCTGAGCATCGTGTGGAGGTGGAGGAAGAGTGACCAAATTGAATAGAGAAAGTAAATAGACAAAGAGCAACAATTAATATTGGTGAGGCTCTTCCTGAGTAGAAAAAACTACTAGGATTTTGTACCAGTGGACATGCCAAACATTTTGAAAACATCTCCAAATATTGAAAAAAAAAAAAAAAGTGCAAAAGAAAACAGATTTGGTGAATGAATGAGGCCAAACATAAAGCATGTGACTTGAGCTCCACTCAAGAGATGAAAAAACAGAAAACGGAAAGGTATTATGTCTGTTGTGTTTTCTACATTGTTTTATAGGTTTGAAGCAGCTGAAGTTTGACTGGCGCTTGTTTAATTACCTCATCTTGCATAATTGCAGCCGACTGGAGAAATGGAACCATCAACTACTTTATTCACTTAACTCCTAATAATTGCATAATAGTCGTAGACGGAAACAGTTCAATTTCATCTTTTTTGCTGATTTTCTCAAATTGGCTAAAGTTTGAGATACATTTGGAGGGAAACAACAAACATTTCCCTCCAAATACAAATATCTTGGTTTGAAATCTAATTACATAATATCTAATGAATTGAATAAAAGCAGAGTTTCACTGCCCACTCTGGGTGAAAGTTTCAAGTCTGTTGGCACACTCTGGAGTACACTTCCACATCACTGCAGCAAAGGTGAGCGGCTAAATAAACTAAAGGTATAAAGGTCAGTAAAAACAAGATTTTCAGGTGGTATTAAGTTACTAATAAAAGTAATCTAAACAAGTTGCATTCAGTGCCAAGTTCATGAGTTTTGCCTAACTTCAATTTGCAATGAATTCAAAAATGACAAAAACACTAATTCAGACTGAAAAGTCAGCTGGGGTTTGGGGTAAGTGCTTTTGAGACTGAAGCGTCGGCCAGTTGCAGTGACCACAGATTCTGTGAAGTGAGAGGGAAAAAAGTGCAGGGACTCCAAGAAAATGACAGTGACCTGAAATTACCTTATCTGTTTGTTTAGATCAAAGACAATTGCCAATATTTGATTTTTATTAGATATATTTCCACATATGAATTTGACCCCAAAGTGATTTAAAAAATTTAGAGGGGATGGGACACTCCTTTATAGCGGAGCCACCTGGCCTGAGGTCCCGTCTCCTGCCTTCACCTCTCCTCACCTCATCAGTTGAAGTTGCCGAGCTTCCTGATCGATGACTTTCACAAGCTCTGTGTTTTGATGGATTGACCTTTGCCATGCCAAATCCCTTCGCTGTAAGCGTAATTAAAATAATAAACGTGGGATTTCTGACACAGGCATGCTTCATGGCCGGCGCAGTGATCATTTGCCGGTGCATTTCACTTCGGGCCTGACAGAGACAAAGGAGATCACAAGTCCCCACATAGCAAAGTAGGAGAGCAAACCTATGATAGACTGCAACCATTTGTCTGCAGGATAGCGACTGTGTGAGTGTGTGTTTGAGTGTATATCCACCATTTTATCTAGGTGGGATTGTGTGTGCTGATTGCTGATGAACAGAATAATACGTGACCCAATTTTCTCAAGCCTTACTTTCTATATGTATATTACTGTATTGTTTGAATTTGATAAATTAATCATTACATCACTAGCATAGACACGTTAATCCGACTTGTAAGCCTGATCCTTTTGGGAACCCTCCTGTCTTTTCACAACCCTTGACACTAAGAGGTATTGAATTTTTGAATGCACTCTACTGTAAGTGTGTGTGTATTGTGGTGGGGGAGGACTTCATACTGAGCTGTTGTTTCTGGCAGAGGCCAAATAAGCATGACGACAGCGCATTAAAAAAGGAGCTCGTCCAGCTCTGATTCTATCCCGCCGTCGCGAAGGCAGCTCTGTCTGGCTGAGACACCTGGAGGGCCTGATGGATGGCCAGAGTTATGCATTTGAAAATGAAAATGTGTAAATTCATTTTGTAGCTGTCTGTGTCGGGCTAACGAGGCCAGCGCCCGCAGCCAAGATACACAGACAAAAGAAGAGCACGGCCTGGATCTAACCACCATATTATGTTGTATACAGTACGATAATCACATCACTTTAGTGCCAGCGCTGTTTGTATGATGACATCAGTAAGAATACAAGGCAAAGTCTGTATTTGAGTCATTGCCTGATATTTTGATGTTTTTTTTAAAAAGATAATACTGTAGTGTGCTTGTAGTGAGCCAGACTCACCTTTATGTAGGGTTTGGCCAGTATTTGAAGAAGCTCTTTGATTTCCTCATTGGCCGATTTCCCTTCCAGCTCCTCTGACAACTAAAAAGGAGAAAACAAAGATTGTTTATACAAATGCATTTAGGTACAATATGATACATCAGGGAAGGCTACCAAACATGCTTGGTTGGAAATGAAAAATCCCACTGTTGTTTTAGAATTTCTCACACTGATTATTATATTTGATGATTATATATTTCGGGGTTAATAATAAATAACTGATTTCCTCATACTTTTTTCCCCTCAATGTCCTAATGACAGTCACTCAGTAGTGCTTGATTTATATTTGATGCAACGACTCAACATGTTCTATGGTAAACACGAACAGAGTAGGTTTTGATTTATAGTGATTTATAGTTAAGCATCGGATTTCAGCTGACAAGGGCAATTTCACAACTCTACAGAGATTTATCGTTCATGATCAGACAACATCATGATTCATCATGATCACAATTCCATTTGCTTTTATCCACATCATCCTGTACAGTAACTCAAATCATTATTTAAGCCTTCAACTACTGGCTTAGTGAAAAAAAAAACTAATAATGAAGTAACTATTATTAGTTTTTTTTAACTGAGATCAACAGAGAGAGAGAGATCTACTATACAATTCTCCAATTGTCCAATTTCATTTAGCAGATGCTTTTATCCAAGGCAACGTGCATTTACATACTGACGGAACAGTCATCGAGGGAAATCTTGTCCAAGCACATTTCGACACAGACTGCAGGGGCTGGGAATCGAACCACCAGCCTTTCTATTGGAGAGCAAGTGCTGTGTAGCAGTGATGTAACATCTCAAAATTATGTTTAAAAAGTACAGTTCAAGGGTACTGGCTGTATTTGTATGTTCAGGCGGCCCCGAGCAACAGAGGCCCATCGGACAGGAAAGACGATATTGTGCTAAATTAGGTGCATCTTAATGGGAGCCAAGGTCACACCTCGTCATGGGGCCTAGAATTCGCACTTGTTGCCACCTTTCTCTGGATTAAATGTGTTATTTAGTAGGATCATTTTTCAATGAAAATCTCAGCTCAAAAGAAAACAGCCCACTCCTCCTGGAAACAATGGGAGCTGTGAGAGCATCTCAGAGCGGTGGGACTGAGCTGGACTACATTCATGATGAATGTCTAGGAGCTCTAAGATGAGTAACTCTGTTTCTAAAGCCCAGACCACGCTCCTCCGTCTGCGCTCTGATTTATGGGTGATCCTCCTGGATGTGGAGCGAGTGTGGAGAGGAGAGGTGAGCCGTCTCACACAAAGACCCGCTTGTAGTGAACTGGGCTCACGAGCTTGACTGATCAAGGAGGGCCAGCGGAGATCACTGACTTGGGTGTGAATGTAGAGCTAATAGTGATAGAGAAAATTGCACACATATGTAGTCATGTTTTTCAAACTCAAATTGTTCTATTGTTCTTTACCAGCATGGCCCTTGTTTCCCTGCTTTGACAGTCAGTGGGAGGGGTTATCAGTCCAAAATCAAAACAGATGAATGACTGATGGCTGAAACTAGACAGAGCCAATTTGCACAGTTGCTTGATACCTTCGCTGATCCACAGCCTTCCCCTGCAAACACTTTTCCACTTTCCCTCCAACTCTTTATTTTATTACACTTTATTTTTACTCGACATTACAGCCTGACTGAAGGCCTTTACCTCAAGAGTTTCACATATATAATAATAAAAACACTACACAAACCCACAGTATTAATAAAGATCCCATTAATTCTGCAACCTAAATTTTACTGTATATTTTGAAGAGGATATTTGGCATTTGCCATTTAAACTTCCTCTGGTGAGCTGATTATGTGAAAGAGACATAATTTTAACTGCTGTCAACATAGAAAATATTTGGAATTTCATATGTCAGCCAAAATATACACCATACCTGTGCAATATGCTAATATCGGTGATATATCGGAACAGGCCATTGTTCCAGCTGCACTTAATATTAGATGTTAGGTAAATTATTAAATTAATCTCATGCTATTTTTAAAATATTTTAATTCCATCCTGCTACTTCTGTCTGCCACTCCTCTGTTGCTCTTTCTCAGGTTTCTTTCCGTATCCAAATTGGAGGTCAAAGAGTGGAAAATGTCATATTTTGTGCAGACTGTAAAGGCTTCTGAGACAATATTTATGATTTTGAGGCATACAAATAAAATGTGCTTCAAGTCATAAAGCAAAAAGTAAAAGAAAATAATAAATCATATGTACAAATCACAGAAGAGTTGGGAGACAAGTGTACTTCCATTCAGTTGTCTATTCCAATAATGAATCACCTCGCAGTGGATGAAAATGCACCTCGTCACTTGAAATATTTAAATTCACAAGCCAAGTAGTATAAACAAACATTACAATACAAAAAAGTTAGTTCTTTAACTTCTCTCAGAGAAACGCTGCTTGCAAATTAACATGAACACAAATTGTGAATGGAGAGGCTGAACAGGGGAAACTCTACAAAATGCAGTGCACTCCTTTAGTGCAGATGATGACAGAGGTTGGGAAAACCAACAGTTTGTTTGACTAATGACCCCTATGGTGCAGGAATAAAGCAACAGAGGTAGAGGTGAGGTGGAGGGAAAGGCAGGGGGCCGAGGGTTAGACTGGGGTTAGGGAGGGCGTCATGTCACTTTACCCGAAGACGGGAACATGTGCTTTTGGCTGTGGGGGTCTTTTCATTATTTCCATTAGCTTTGACACCCCAAGGGACAGAGACCACACTAATGAATAGTCACAGTGGTCAAGGTTACTCCAGCTGAACCTCAGTCAACCCTGCATTACTTCACTTTATCAAATCAAAAAAAATAGAATCTGAAGCAAGGTCACAGGGAGGCAGGGGAGATGTGAGAAAAAGGTGACAGGGGAGAAGCAAAAAAGAGAGCACACATGATCACATGAGAGAAGGAAAGAGAAGAAAAACAAGAGAACTTGAGAGAAGAAAGGAGGAAGGAAGAAAGGTAGAGATAGAGGGGAGCTGGGGTCAGGGTCTTTAGTGAGGGAAAATCTCTCGCTCTGATACACCGACATCCATCATGTCATTGCCAAGCTGTTTACGGTGAAGGGGGGAAGCAAAGACGGACAGAGAACTGTAAATTTCCAGTCCCTCATATTGTCCCATTAAAGCACCTTGTCCCATAACTCAGCGCAGAGGACAGATGGGACATGTTTGACAACATGCTCTGCTTTCTACCTTCGTGCTTCCACGTTAGAGTCACATTTTCCATCCTCAGACCTTCAGAGAGAGTGAGGGAGAGGGGGGGCAAAAAAAATGATGCTGGTCTCCTTTGAGACCGTGTTTATTTCATTTGTTAAATGTCATGGCAGGCACTGCAGTGTTTAGATAAGTTTGATCCCAGCATGTCAGTTTATAGCTCTCCCTTGACCCTGAACGGCTAAGGGCTCGCTGTTTTGATACATAGCTGCCAATATATCAAGCTGACCTTATTTTAAAGCACTTTCATTAAAACATATTAAAAGTTTTTATTAAAAAAATCTGACCTCAGCCAGTCAGCTTCATCCATTCATATGTTGGCCGAAATGCACTTTGGCTTGATTTAGTGTGCAACTGATCAATAATACATCGGGGCGACTGCAGTAAAAATTTGACCTGAACACATTCTCATATAACATTTTGATTCAATCTTGTACAGTCATGCACAATATAATAGTAATATGTTTTCCTATTATTATATTTTATAGGCTTCAATAAAAGTTTTAAGGTCTCATGGTCTAAATACTGGCATTCACACTCTCAGAAAAGTAAAATTAAAAAGGAAATAATGAATACATTAATTTCTCTCATGCAACTTAAAGAGTATCAAAAGGGCAAAAAAAAGGCTTCTTAAAGTGACTTCAATCCAAATGTAGTTTTAATGGGGTCATTCTTGAAATACATACAGTTTATCAGTCAAGCGATTTAAGATGAAATAGCTCAACTATTTTAAACAGCAATAATAACTAGTGGGCATGCTCATTTATAGCTCAAGCTTTGTTAAACATAAACTCAAAAGTTATATGTGTATATCAATCAACAAGGTAAAATGTTTGCATGCTGTTATTTGTTGACCCCTGACTCTTCCTCTAGTGCCACCAACAGGTCAAATATCTACAGGACAGATTGAGACAAAACTTCGTACCTCTAGCTATGATGCTGACAATTGAGATATTTGTAATAAAGAAAACAGAAACTAGAGATGTAAGATAGAAACAGAACCAGATGGTGATATACAGTGTGTATATGATGTATCTCTAAATCTATACATCTATACTAAATCTGATAAACTAATAAACACTTGAGATATTTCATCAAAAAGATTTTCTGTCTCTTTAACAAAGAGGGCTCGGGGTGTGCAAGTGGTAATACAGGACACTGACTGAGGGGGTCGGACCAAATGTGTCATCTCCACTGTCTCCTATTTAGTCCAAGAGCCACAGTCTGTTCACTCCCTGTGACAATAAAAAGATCTACACTGTCTGTGTTTGTGCTCAAATAGTCGCTAAAGAATCCTATCAAGAATTTTGTTTGAGTTTTGAGAAGCTAGAACACATTTTGGATTTTTCTTTATTCCCATTTAACAACCTGAACTATGTATTATCTCTCGGTCTTTAGTGAAAACAAATCCTCAACTAGTGCAAAATACAACATATACCTACAGCTATGCATTCAACTTCAGTAACAACACATCAGGACGTCAGAGAGCACTACAAATCTGAAACTTTTGCTGTAGTTGAATTTACAGTATCATTATCATTACTATATTCTAAATTGCACCTTTTTTCTTCACCTTTTTTCCCATTTATACACAGTATTAGTAGTTTTAGTTTAGTTTCATTTACTTAAACAAATGTATGGTACGTAACAGTAAAAACAATTTTACTGAGAATTTGCACGCAATATCTTCCTCTAAAAATATATACATTTGCAGTATAGCACTGCAAACCTTGATTTTTTTTTTTACCTAAAGAAGTAACAATTACTGATTAACATTTGTCCTTAAAATATGCTTTTTAATTGTAGAACATTTACAGAACAATTGTGTCAGAATAAGCTAGGCTGAACTGTGTAGCACACAATAAATACAAAGTTTTTATTAGTAATAGTAATACAATAGTAATACATATAACATAATCAAGAACTATATATCATGTCTCCAAATCTAATGCTCACAAAAAGCTAATATACTGATGTTTAGCAGGTGCAATGTTTACTATGTTCACTATTTAAACTTGCATTTGTCAACATTTGCTAGTTATTACTAAACACAAAGTGCAACTAAGGCTGATGGGAATAGTTCTGTAGGTATTTCATCATAAACCAAGATGCCATGAAGGGATTCAAGCTGGTACTTTTTCTTTGCGTCCTTCTTGCCAGACTTCCAGCTTATCTATGACTTTGATGAGGAGTCAGGTTTGTTTCTTACAATGAACCTGCTAGAACAAGAAAAAAAAAATCATTATTTCTCAAATGAGTGTTTCCCCAACTGTCACTCACAGGTTGTCATTACTTGGTGTTGCACTTTAATGTTATGCACAATGAGATTAGCTGTATAAAACGTACAATTGCCTATAAAAGCATCATGTACTATACTCATCTGAACCTACGAAAAACAGGTACAATTAATTATATTTTGGACTGCCCAACTCTCATTTGGAGAAAATGTGAAATTAAAATTTTCAACCTACTGCTCTCATCTACATAAACACTGGTGCACACAAATAATGTAACTGCAAAAAAGGGGCAAATAAATGCTCACTGGAATGAAATATCTTTCAAGTCTGTGAATTGATTCTCAGGCCATTCTGAAAACAATCTAAAACAGATGGCTACCTGGAAGATATGAAATCAATATAAAAATGTCAGCCAAAATATAAATTATGAATATAAATGATGCACAATTTGTGGTTATGGACTTTAGCATAAAAACACTAATATAGTAATTTAAATATTATTTTGACAGGAGACAAGTCACACCTGCTTTTCCTGCTTTGAATAAATTTATGATGTACAAACCTCTGAATGAACTTCAGCATGGCTGCCTCTTCCTGGTACTGCACAGCTAATGCTGTACAGACTAAGAACTATTGTGCCATTGCAGGAATAATGACGAACAATGACAGGTGACCATAGGGTAAGAGAGCTTTTAAGAACTTTCAATCACTACATTACAATAATAGACCTTTAATGCAATATCTTTCATTATATCTTTTAATCTTTCAGCTACAATATAGAACTATCTAATCTAATAAGATAGAGGGAAATGTAAGTCTACCTGAGTACCTAACTCTCATTAGAAGTGACTACATTTGAAAATTTCTATTTAAAATAAAATAATAATAGGAACAATATACTTACCATTTTTATCGGTGACTTCTTTTCTCTTATGTCCCCGTTCAGCAACTTCAATCGGTTCAAATCATTTAAAAAAAAATCTTGCCACTGGTCAGTTTTTCATTGACAAGTTTATGACTGTAAATTAATTTCCTATCCATCTATCCACCATATACTTTCCATTCATATACATCATCTAACAATCCAACATGTCATGGACTTCACATTTCCCTGCTGTTACAAACTGATGATAACTGTGCATTGGAATAATGTTGTTTGAGTTGCTTTCATTGGGAATTAAAACTGGTTTAAAAGACTATGGAAGGGGACAGTCATGTACTGAAGTATTTCTGAAAATGTATGGCTATTTTTGTTATAAAGACATTCGTTATAAACATATACCCCCTTTGTGTGTCTGGCTCTGTCCTACTACTAGTTCTGGGTATGGACTGGAGACCAGTGCTCTCTGATGGCACCCAGTGGGCTTCCCAAGTAACAGCAGGTATTTCTGTGAGTATAAAGATGTTGGGAAGTGGGCCAGAGAAGGAAAAAGTGGCTTTGAGAGAAGAAGGAAACAAGTCAGCCACCAGGACATATAGTTTCAATTCAAGCCATGGACACTGATCAGGAACAAGGGGCTGACATTCAGCTTACCGTTGAAGTGGCATTTATAGCTTTCAACAAAATTGACAGAGACCGATTGGATCGACAGACTGGAACTTACATCCAGCTCATTCACGTGTGAGGTTGATTTGCCCCTTTTGATTAATGTAATGTGGTATTTTACATTCCACAATGAGCCCAGAGTGCTTCTATTTCAGTCCTAATGAGGGCTGGAGAAACTTTGTGTGCAGCAGTAAACGTGTATGTACATCCATAAAAGTGTGTGCTCAGTCACCCAGCGGCATGTCTTAATATGTACTGTATGTAATACAGTACCAATTCCCTGGGCCCAGTGTTGATCGTGTTTCAGGCGGCGTTGGCGGTGCAAGTTAGTTTGAGCACTGGCAGTCACCTGCTGTGTGTGTGCTAGACAGTGCAGCCTAGGGGCAGACAGGGGTTAAAGTGTCATTTTATGTTTGGCGATAAATTAAGCCTCCATTACCTGAAACCCAAGCCCAAAATGAATTTCATCTAACTGTAGATCTCTCCTGTTGCACTTCAGTCCTCAGCCACCACTTCAATAGCATTCATTTGGAGCGGTGACACGGGTGAAAAGCAATCCACTTTAAAAATACACTTCAACGCTCCGGGTCGGAGTTTTTCTTTTTTTTGACTAGCCAAGGAAGGGGGACTCAGGATTGCGGTGTGCTGCGAGACGCTTTGATACACCATCTCTCGGCTTTATTCCGATACTTGATAATCCCAAGGAGACACTTTGCGGGGCATTTACCAGGAAGCATAAATTTAAAAGTCTGTAATTTGACAAAAAGAATGAGAAAGAAAATCTGTAAGGGGGAGTGAAGATGGAGGCTGATAGTTGGGGGTCTCTTGAACAGTCCATGGCCTCTTGCCACAACCTGGGGAGGCAAAGCAAAGGCCTAGGAAAGAGAAACAGAAGCAATCCTACACACTCTGTTCGCTGCCTGAATCTACTGGAATTCTTGTTCTAGAGTTATCTGGTTAGTGGTGTCCTTTGCCAGGCCTAACTGCAGGGTAGGACAGACACACAGACAGAAAAAGAGCAATAAAATTTCTATTTGAGAATACTGTCCCTACAGTTTCAGGTTCAGCCATCCCGGTTTGGTTAAGGGTCCAGGGTGGTTTGAGACTCCCGTCATCTGTATTGGTGCATGTGAACCTTCAAGGATGGAACGTTCTGGCTCCTCCAGTGACACTTACGGCCTATAAGGTCAGGAAAACCACTCTAGACCACAAGATGGCCTTTCTTTCATGACAGTCTCAGGACACTTTGGACTCTTGCCTCCTCAGCCTTTACCCCGACCGACTGTAAATATTTCAGCCCCCTCTTTCTCTCGTCTCTCCCTTGACTCGGTACTAATTAGGATGATGTATGGCTGTGGGCTCTTTCGAAGGGGTGGAATAGTCAGAGGCACTTTGATTACAATAAACAGAGCTAGGGATTTCAAACAAAACCACACACCAGTAAAAGGGCTTTTTCTCCGCTCCGTTCACCATGCCAGGCTGGTTCTTGGGTTTACACAGGTGTGGGTATGTGTATGTATATGCACACATGTGGATGTGAGCGGGGTACTTGCATGCTTATGTGCACACGTGGCTTTCAATAAATATTGCAGATGAACAATACAGTAACAACTGTCTGGACACTGGACATTTACTCAATAAATCAGACTAAATATCTTTCGCAGCTTGATGAGAGCAGCGGGGCCAGCGGAAGAAAATCATCATCAGTGGTCCTGTTGGTACTATTATTGTCTGGGTGATGACTTGCCATTAACAGGTTAACTAATGAGGGGGGCTGCACGCCATAGGTGATGCTGCTATGATGCTCTGAATCTGAATATTTAATGTGGTCTCGTTTCCACTGACTTCTGTTTATATGACGCAACTCATTCTCTCCACAGTCATCTGTAGTTTGTCTGCTGCCATCATCTGTCACAGCTTGGCCATCCATCTTCAGCCTTCCTCTCAATGAGTGGCCTTTCTCTCCGGTTTCTGCCCGAGGAAAATGATCGGTCTGTCTTTGCAAAACTGGATTTTCGATTTTGTGGTGTATGGCTAGACGTTTGGGCAGAGTGGGCGGGAGGGTAGGCAGTGCATGTCGAGTGGGGACAGTGTAATGTTATTGTAGCAGAGAGTAAGTCTAGACAACCAAACTGAGAAGAGGGCAGTTCAGAGTTCAGGGTAAGAGGTGAAAGATGAAGAGAGGGTGCTAAGTGTATGTATGTGTGACTGAGTGTGTGTGTTGCAGACATGTCACAAAGAGGAACTTGGCATTTGAGATCTGAAGTTTCAGAATTCAATCTGCACAATATCCTATGTTGTGGGCAGAACAAGATAAACTACCCACCTGCTTATACTAAGTCTTTCTTGATTTGAGTATAAGCAAATCATGTTTGCTTGGTTTTCAAAGTCAAACAGTAAGACAGGGTATGCAAGACAGGAAAAAACATAACGTGTGATTAGGCCGGTGACAAATTAAAGGAAAAACCTAAATAAATCAGTAGAGAAACATAACAAATGCAGAGTCCTCCATACAGACATACAGTATGAACATGATGTAAATCATATGCTCTGGCCTTTACACTCACCAGAACTCAACCCAAATGAATACCAATAGACAATTTGGGTTGTAGACGGAAGTAGACAAGCCTTCATTACTGTAGTGGCATTTCTCTTTTAAATCTGCATTTAACACTGTATGTTAAGCAAATTTCACTATTCAAATGGTTTTGCCAGATTTGTCTGAGAGATTCTGCAGAACTAAATATATGTTAATAATATAGTTGTAAAATGCCATTAAAATAAATGTTATAATCTACATACTTTTGATGTTTTTACAGGCAACTACATGTCTTTCCTGTTCTGTGCTGTTACTGTATCTATCTGCTCCAACAAGAAACTCAGACTAAGAAAAAAAAGGAAAATAAAATCCACACGCCTCTGCTCCAAGAAATACATTGTATTTTTTCTAAATCTCCATTATTATTAATTGCTTATGTCTTGACTGCATTACGAGCTTGTTGGCAAAGGACAGACGAGCAATCGCTGAAGTTGATCTTGTTACACAGAACTGATGGTGAGCCGCCACTCACATCTCGTCTCTTGCTGGAGTGGTAACTTTACGTGTTTGCTGGGTATGGTATATTTGGTGTATTTCTGATAACAAAGCAAGGAATCATGGACTTTGTTTTAAAGCATAAGCTAGCTACTCGACACAGCACTTTGACATCCAGACAGTGGAAGTTGGACAGAAGTGGTGTGTTAGTGTTAAAGCTTGCATCATATTCAGACTCCTGCATTGAGGCTGAATAACTTATATTCACACAGACTACCTTCATCTGTTTGAGGGCTGACCTCTGACCATGATTAACCCAGTTATCTCTGCATCTCCTGTGAGTAATAAAAGTGTTCCAGTTCCAGTGTGCCACTGTGGGAAATTCAGCAGCACTTGACAACACAACATAAATCACCAGAGGGTTTTTTTAACCATCATGTTGGACAGCACTGTCCAGCATCATCATAAAAACACAAAGTGACAGAGTATTTTTTGAAGAGGAGAGAGCTGTTCATCACTACAACAGAGATGCAGAGGCTTAAAGAATCTCTGCCAAGGAGCACTGAAGCTGTATTGGAGGTGCATGTTGGCCCTTAAAACATACTAAGACACTTTAAGACACCCATCTGTACATGCAACCACATTAAAAGAAGCCACCCTTCTAAAAATGAACTTACTTCATTGGCCAAGGGTGCAGCGCTGTCCAGGACAGGGACGGGTTTGCTCTCTTCGTAGTGCTGCAACTGTTCATGGATCTGAAAGGACAGAGGACAGAGTGTTCATCAGTAAGCAAGAGAGAGGACAGAGGTCAATGTTGGGCTGCAGAGGCCATGGCTAGGCCTCCCTGAGCAAACACACAGACTTGTGAGCAAAGTGTGCATGTGCACTGCTACAAGCACACATGTATGAAAACATGTACAGCCTCCTTTCGTACCATCATATGCTTGCACACACTCAGGGCAGATCACAGCAGCAAGCAATCACACTTTCACCAAGAGCACACACACAGCTCTTTCACACACGCCTCCCTCGACTGAGCACAACAGGCCGCTTCTAAGTATTTCAGCTCGCTCGCTCACTGTACAAACAATCCAGTTTTCCACCATGCATTTGATATGCCCCAGTGGCCTGGTGAGGATTCCAAATCATTTCAACAGTCTGGTTAAATTGGCTAAACATTTCCTTATCAGCCTCAACACTGCAACTGCACAATGTTGAGAGACAAAGCTGTATCTCTGGAGAGTTGCTAAAATGGAAAGTAGGCCCGACTCGTGTGTTAACGTTTATTCATTTACACACACAAAAACACTTCATCACTCAAAAACTGATATGTGGCGCGGAGAAGGAATAATTTACACACGCGGCCACACTCTGGCGCGCACGCAGTCAAACACACAGTTCCACACTCATGCTCCAGCCTACGCACACACAGACACACACACACACACACACACACACAAAACACTACAACCATCCCATTTGTGATTTAAGAGCAGCTGTGCAGGAATGTGTTGACAGCCTACAGGCTGCTGTCAGGTCCCATCAGAGAACAGACAGGGACAACTATCCTCCCAACAACCACTCCTAAGTCTCTCCTCAGCCCAGCATGGTGAAGGGGAGCTAGGCCATAGGGCTGACTGATAGCTGGGCCCCGGTCCTGGAGCCTCCAGCTGGATGTCCCAGAAAGCATTCCAGCACGATGGTGGAACAGAAGGCCCGCTGGCTGGGGAGAGAGTGACAGAGGAGCCCCTGGTCCAACTTGGTGTCTGTAGGGCCAAATCCACACATGTGGGTGCTTAAATACACACACACACACACACACACACACACACACACACACACACACACACACACACACACANACACACACACACACACACACACACACACACACACACACACACACACAGGAGGAGTAGACACTCAGACACACACAGACGGAGCTGTGTCAATTTGCGCCAGAGAATCACTCAGTAGGACAGAAAGCGACAAGAAAAGCAGTTTGTTTGCTGTCATATTGTGAGTAGCTACAGATGCTGTGTGCAATTAAAACATCTGTTTTAGGATTGTTAGACATAATATTTCCTCCTTTCTTAACTAGACATCATTCAACAGTAGCAGCACCACGGATAGTGTGAATGGTAGTTGGAGAGAGGCGAACCTTTTAAACTTTCACATTCACAGGAAAGGATCTGTCCCTACTAATGACATTGACAATGACAATGTTTTCCAATATTTTGGCCCTTAGCTAGACGTTTTGGCAAAGTTCTGATGAGCAAAAAGACATGCAACACGTGTAGATGAGTTCATTTGAATCTTTTCAAATTGCCATCTGTCTTTGATAACCACCAAAGAAAGAAGGAAAAAAAGAAAGAAGTCCACAAAAAAAGACACTAAAGACAGAGTTATGACTTTCTGGTGAGAAAAATGCACCAGAACGATGTGTTAAATGTCTTTGCACATGTACGCCCCTCTCTGCCCACCAAAACTCCACCTGAACCGTTGGCCTTAAACAGGTACAGCCATTTCAGCTCGACTTATCCGCACAGCCTCCCGTGATAAATCATGACCTGTTAGGACTGTGTCTCAGCCAGCAGAGCAGCCATGTTTCAAGGTGAGCTTAGAGGTTCAAATCCCTGTGTAAAGCCGACATTACTCAGCTATAAAACATGGCGCATTAGGCGTGTCTTGGAGGTAATCTGTTGAAGGCCTGAGGGAGGCAGATGGTTGCTCAGCTCGGCTGTAGAGCGAGAAGACCTGCGGTTTGAGGACCCTAGCACAAGACAGACAAATTATGGTGGAAAGAGAAAGCAATGCAGTAGCTATACAGTGGACTGGAGAAGCATAGGAACTTGCATGAGAGAAGTGATAAGGCTAGGGACGGAGCTAAAAATTAGTACAGGTTTGGAGTGGTGATAACATAAGCCAGAGGAATCCGCTGTTTAATGGTTGGTGTCTGTGTGTTCCATGTTTTATGGCATCAAATTTAAGACTGCCATTCTTAGGCAATTCTTGGAAATTTTCATCCTCATCTGTTTAATTTCACATAGCCACGTCATATTTGAACAGCTACTCTCTACTGTTCATGAAGTCCCAACAACTCCACCCTGTGTTCTGACTTGCCTGTCTGTTCTTCTACAGTAGAAAGCCGTAAAAGAATAGGCAGGCAGCTCCGGTTACTTCATCTGTCCTGATCATCTTTGTAAGAAAACAGATGAAATAAATGAGAGAGGTTGCCAGTGTCTTCAGCGCTCCAACATACCACAGTCCTAGTGACATCTGCTTAGGTAGTTGTTGCTCCACCACCTCGGCTTACTTAGTTACTGTGGAATTTCTCCTCCGCTTGGTGAGCAAATGCGAGATTGAAATGCTTTTATTTACAGTTCAGGACACTTTCCAAGTGCCTGTCCATGGCGCAGTAATGCATTTTACAGTCATTACCCCCCTTTTTGCATAGTGCATTCTCTGTCCCATTGGTGAGGCAGCAGTGCTCCTGGCAAAGGAGAAGTGGCCTGGTGGAATAAAAAAAAAAAAAAAAAAAAAAAAAAAAAAAGAAAAGAAGAAAAAACAGTGAGAGACAGTGTGTTGCAGCCAAGGAGGGCTTAGCTCAAACCAGAGCGCAACTGCAGGACACACATCTGAATCAAAGACTGGGATCCCGAAGCTTCTCTGATGAGAAATGTAGTGCTACTTCGATGTAAAATAAGGCAGAGGAGTCGGGATCAAAATGCTCAAAACTCATGGAGGAAAGCTCCCTGAAGCAGAGGCTGAGAAAAGATGAATGAATGTGTACCTTCACTAAAAGCTGAAAAAAAAGCATGCTACAAAGGAGCAGTGTGTGTCCCGTTTCCACAGAGGCCTCAGACTAAGTTGTGTTTGCTTCCAGAAATACCCCGCAGGCTTAAAATACACAGCAACACACGTGGAGAAAAAAAAAAGAACATAAACACTAACAGGGGTAAGAATTGATATAAAAAATTCCAACAAGGATAGACCAGAACAAAAACATAATATCAATCTTCATCTTCTTCAGACAAGCGCTACTGCCAAGGATCACTGTTAAGGTTAAGAGGGTCAGACACCTTAGCAACATTTCAAGAAACCTTTAACAAAATCAGTAATTTAAACTGTATTTATGTTCTCTTCATGATCAAAGCATATGAAACAGTAAGAAGAACAATATCCGTCTCCAACCTTGATTGTCAATGTGGAGGTAATGTCGAAGAAAAAAAGCAAACACTAATCCAGACACACTAGAGCAAGCAAAGTCTGGCACAGAACGAGGGAGAAGGCGTGCAGGAGAGCAAAAGCTTGATAGATCGAGAAGTGTGCTGATGGAAGGAGAAAGAGAGGTCTAGAGATCACAGGGCTGGATAGTGTTTCTGTTTCCGAGTCCTGCAAGGAGGCTCAAGGCCTCTGGTTAATGTCCACTTCCCAGAAAACTTCAGGTCGGGCCGGTTCGGGTTGACGATCTTTCTCCCACTGCAGTTTCTATGTCTACCCACCAGAGCGGATCCAGTATCAGGCCTCTGTAAATCCACCTGGGTCCGATCTCTTGGTCTGATCCAGAACACCTTGTCAAGGCTCAGTGGCCTGGTAGACTAGAGCAAGTTAGGGGGAATGGGAAGGCTGGGAGGGATTACAGACAGACATACAGGGTTGCAACTGGAATAGTTGTGAAATGATATGTTTACTCAAGGAGCAGAAGGAGAAATGTTGAGATCTGCTTTTTCTTCTGTTACAGTAGGTCAATTTACAGCGTGCTGGCTTTAGCCCTGGCATTGTGGCATCAGGTTCTGGACATTGTGCTGTGGCTCATGAACAATCCGGCAGATGACAGTGCCGTTTTCCATCAGTCTGTTGAGTGCGCAACTGGGTGATCCTGCTAAATAGCTTTACGTCGATTAAAATTAGATTCAACTCAGTGTCACCAAGGAGTCGATTTTAGAAATGACCACATCCAGTCAACATTGCTATTAGTGGTTACTAATTTTACACAAACTACAGCAAATTTAACAGTCTTGTATCATGGATCTACCATCCCAATTAACTTGTCTCAAACAATCTTCTGTAGTGGTTCTTTTACTAAAATGTAGAATATTATTTAGAAAAATTAAGAACGCACCGCCAATACTATTAGAAAGGTCTGACAAGACTTTAAGATATTTTTTTCCATCAAAAAAGAGCTATTTGATTCTCCAGGGCAAGACTTAATGTTCCTGTCGGTATGCCTCCCTCTGACGTAAACTTGTTTAACTTCTCTGTAATCTTTAATTGTGTAAGCCAATTAAAATGCTTCTTTGGGACCAGACAATAGTGCATTGAGATGATAATATGCCAAAAACTGGTTTTGTATATCCTAACGTTGTTGAGCAAAGAATTTACACAAACTCACACACACAGCACCTCTCCTTGACCAAGACCCCCTGCAGAGTGGTCTGGTGCCTGAGCTTGGCTCTTGTTGCGGAAAAGTCCTGGAGAATGTGACAGCTAATTAAGAACTAGCAGTAGAGCCAATGGACAAGAGAGAGAGAGAGAGAGAGAGAGAGAGAGAGAGAGCGAGAGAGAGAGACAGAGAGAGACAGAGAGAGACAGAGAGAGCAGGGCAGCAGGCCAACAATCATGACAGCCACATCATTTACATAGGGGATACATTTACTGCTGGAGCTCTTGAAAAAGTGAACAGAGACACTTCAGGACACAGTCATGCTTGTATACGTACAAATGATTGTATCCCTACAAGTTTTCTGTTTGTGTTTCATCCTGCAACTTTGCACATTACAAAAACATCACCAGCAAAAACATAAGGAAGTGGCATATATTAATCAAGCACCTTATTCATATAAGGGCAAAAAGCCAGGACAAATGCACTGACTTAGTGAATCTGATTGATGAGTACTTTTGAGGCAGTCTATTCAACATATAAATTTGTTAAGACTATCTTTAAAGGCTCCAGGTGAGCCTGTGATGTCTACAGGCTGCTCTCGGGCCATGAGGGAGCCATAAATACACTATATGGCACCATGGACCTCTTTTTCCATATTTTGTGTATGCTCCATGTCCTGTTAAGATTGGCTTCTTATTGTGTAGACCTTCTGGTTTCACTTTGAGTCTGTTTTTTTTCCAAAGGAATACAAAATCGGGGTCAACTAAAGTGACCTGGAATAATGGTTGTGGGATCCCTCCAGAGATTTTCCTTGATTACCAATACAGGCATTTGACTGCTAGAATGGGGACTAGTGGATCTGTAGGCCTCTTCTTGTTTTCACTGTCCCCCCAGTGCTCAACGTTTCAAGTCAATGAATTTTAAGGTTATTCAGTAAAGGCCATGCTGTAGCCTGTCTGCTGTAGGAGTGAAGGAGTTTCCCTCCGCCTTTCCCCTGTCCCTATCACAACCTTGCCTTTGGCTTCATCCACCGTCTATTCGTCTACCTCTCCTGGCTCAGTTGAGAGGAGCTTGTTTGTAGACATTGAGCATGATCTTTCAACTTCATGCTGTAGTCGACCATTAAACTCCTATGAAAATATTTGGAAGGGAGCCTAAGCGCAGAGTATAATATTGCAAGAAAGGGGATTTATTTTGGATTCGAGTGACGTTTTTAAACCGTAAATAATCGCGCGGTTGTGTCAGAAAGAATATTTTCTAGCAACAAATGGCAAGTTAAAGCACTGTAACCAAAGTCTAAGCAAAGTTCCTTAATTTACTGTCACTGCCATACCAAAACCCCAAGCTTTTTAAATAAGAATACAAATTTTAAACGGAGCTGACAAAAGTTGCTCAGGAGGCTAGATGAATATGAAGGTCATCTCCTTTTTTAATGACGGAAGCTACCTTCTCTAAAGCAGCCTCTAGGTATTTGCTTAACTCCCCAGGAGGGTTCTTGTTCCCTCAAAATAATAAATGCAGACCTCAGAGGCGGCCAGTGCACAGGACGTGCTGACCACAGACAGTACGAGTGGATCTCTGAGGTGGTATAGGTTTACAGACTTTTGAACCAGAGACGATTAGCCAAGTTTTATTGCTGCGCACAGGGTGTGGGGCTTAAATGACTCACAGAGAACTATTCCAGCAGGGTGAGAGGTTTAGAACAATTTCCTTTTTGTGATCTTCCTTGGTGATGGGGACCCTGAGCAAGGTGCATAAAGGATAAGATGTGTGCCAAAGGGGCAAGCCTATGGTTGCTGTTAAAATGTGGAGTTGATGGACACCGCAGAGTGAGTCATAAAACTTGGAGGGCTACCTGGAGCTTGATCCAGTTATTCATGGGATACCAAGTCTGGCACTCAAGGAATACAATCCAGTTTGTCTGAAAATGAGCTCATTCATCAAAAATAGCTGAAACTTTCCACTTGGGTACAAGCGTCAGCTGCAGCACCTTTACATGTCATTAAAGGCCTGTAGCACTGAAGAACAAACTGGCAAGCCCACATCAATATTGCTGTGTAACAACGATGCATGTGCCAAGCCTATTAGCAACTAACAGGAGCAGAATTTAAGGGAAAACTGACTGACCACAAAATGAGGGATGTTAGGGCCTGGCTAAAGGCCTGCTGACAGAAACTTGGTCTTAAAGGGGAGCCCCACCTGAGGCAGGTGGAAATTGAATATTGTATTATATTTCCTGTGGCTTTTTGTGGAGCTGGAACTTGGCAGTGGAACAGTGAGTTTGGTGGAATTTATAGAAAGCACACTTGACTAACCCCCTTTAATTGAAAAGAGGGGAACTGTCTGTGTCGTTTTAGCTATGCTAGCTATATACGCCAGCGCTCACATTTCAGCTCTGATACTGCACTGCTGAAAAGTCTGCAAAAAGAGGTGAACTCGTGAGCCTTGGTCCCCGCTGAAAGATGATATTAGAAAATATTTGTTTCATCTCTGTGACATAATAGGATTAGGGGGGACGTGAGAGGCTGCCGCAACCGTCTGATGAGGGCAGGTGAGGAGAGACAGAAACAACCGAACTCTGGTTTAAGTCTTCATGTAGGTCTGAATTCTCTCTTCTTCCTTCTTGTCTCTCTTTCCATCTTTGACACGTCTTTCTCTGGTTCTTCTCTCTCCCCCCAAACAGACTGACCAGTAACTGATGCTCCATAATTGCCCAGGTGAGGCTTGAGCGTTTCCATATGAGCGACCTGGGCTGTCGAGCCTGTCAGATTAACATGATGTGTGCGCTTTCTCTCTGCTGTTTAGCCATTCCCAAAGTATCCCCTTCACAGCCTTGTGGAGTAAAAGGTGAAATCTGTGGAGATTTGGTGGTGGGGCTTTAGAGGAAGGGGACAATTAAGGTATTATTAATGGTGTGCCACTGACGTTAGCCATGTTCACCTGAATGTTGCGTCTGAGTGCTGGTCTCTGCTGTAAGGCGAGATGGTTGTTCTGTACTTCTGTGTGTTTCAAAGTCTGCCTGTCTGTCCATTTGGCTCGCTAGCTGACAGGCTGGCTCACGTCTCAGTACCAAGTAGAAAGCAGAGGAAACACATAGTTCTGCTTGTCTGGAGCAGGAGAGTTTCCACTTATGCCTCCACGTTAACGATAAGAGACGCTAAAAGCAGCTCAGTTTCTCTCTATTGAATAAACGGAAGAATAAGAAAATAGGTGGAACAGACTCGTTTTGCTGAAGAAATAATAAGGTTCTTTGATGTTATACTGACGTATTTAATCAATTTTGTGGCTGTATTGGGGGTGTTTATTCTGCTTCAATAGCAATTAGTGAATTGGGTCCCATTAACTTCGGCCTTAACTGATACTTATTGAATTGCACTGACATGGGCCCCAAAGTGAGAGCCATTCAACCCATTTTGCATGCATACACACACACACATCTGAAGTTTCAGCTTTTGGACAATTAAGCTTCCCTTTGTAAGCATTGTAAATAAAAAGACAAGATTGAGAAAGGTTCCAAGATATCTCTGCCATTTTGTTATGGTTGGTATTGTTGAGACATCTTGGATCCATCCATCCATCGCCACTTTTCTGGTCAGGACACATCCTTTCCCTTGCTAATTTCTCCAGCTCCAACAGTGGATTTCAAAGTGTTCCTAGGGTCAGAAGGGATATTGAATCCCTCGTGAATCCCTTCTCCCAGATAGACGTGCCTGAAATACCTCAAAGGGCACATCCGGTTAGTATACCTCACCTGGCACATCACCTGGAAGAGCAGCAGTTCCAGCTTATCATCTTATGCAAATAGGTCCCTTTGAGTTCTTCTTGAGAGCTTAGCTGGGTGTAATCAGGGGTGGTTAGAGGGCTAGGTGAATTCTGGGAGCTCCACCCTTATGCCTGGCTTAGTATCACAGAAACATAATGCCACCTTCATTAGCATCATTCTCTCTGCCCCACACTATGCAGTGTTTTCTTTGGGGCCGGCGAGAATGAGAGCCCGAACCTGCCCATCATTATCCATGTTCAAGATGCCTTTTTCTTTGGCCATTCATAACAATCCAGGCATCAAATGAAACCCTTCTGGTTTCCTCAAGTCCCGACATCAGGGTTTTACTTCAGCGCCTGAGGTATGCCATAATTCAAGTGCTTTTACACGCTCACATTGGCGTTACAACCCTGGATCCTGTACAAACATGCTTACACAGAAAAGATTTCTTCAAGGGGAGGGGATGAAAATTATGTCGATTTTTCTCTCTCAATCGTCTCTGACATAATGATTCTGGCTGGAGAGAAAGAGAGACCACCAAAGGGGGAAATATATCAAGCCAGTAGATAAAAACAGTGGACATTCTTTCAAAATGGAGACCATATATAAAGGCAACGGTCAAATGTAGCTCTAACAATTACATGCATTTACTTAGGAAACTGACTAATAAAGAATTCTCAGTTACATCAATGAAGCACAGAAATAACTGAAACAATCACATATATTTACTGGTTAAATACTGACTGACTAATAAACTGATTTGTAGTAGAAAATTATCACGTGACACAAATCCTCCTTTTCCCTTTCTAATAAACTGAGACGAAGAAGGAGACTGGCTATGGATTGCAGAGAATCCCAAGTGAAGATGAGGTTAAGGAAGACAGACAGAGTGTGTTGCATTCATTACCTCTGTCTGTCTGCTAGCATATAAAGATATCAAGTGTGCTCATCTTCTCCCCAAATTCTGCAGAAAGCTAGTTTAACAGGCAGTAACAGGATCACAGGTCAATTCATGCTGGCAGAGAGGGAGTTAGAGGATCTGGGTGGGTAGGCTCTTGGAATGACAATAAACTTAGTAATGTATGAACGAGACTGGAAGGAAGGGGGCTGAATAAAGCAGTGTTGAGCAAAGGTGCAAATGTGTGTTTTTATGTGAAATGGAGAAGTCGGCTAAGGGGTGGGGGCTGTGGGAGAGAGGGCTCAGATTCTGTCCTGTCCCGTGAGAGGAAGGATGTGACTATTAGGGTAGGTAACATAGATTTAGACGTGGATTTTAGAGAGATGCCAGATCCAATGTTAAAATAGACTTTGTCTGTCTGGTCTGAGGCTGTGATAACCTTCCCTACTGTTTCTTATTTTTATATTTTATATTCAATACAGGGATTTTAAAAAGGCAGGACAAATGCTAGTTAAATTTAATTAATCACATTTAAAGAACTATTACTTTTAAATTACACAAAGTGAGTATAACTGCATGGCGGTTAAAGAGCATATGATTTGTAAGAAGAACATTTACAGTGCTGAAAATTAAATTTACTCGTTTGATAGTAAGCATTTGCAACTGTGATGAATATGAATTTGCTCTTTGACAACTGTAGTGTGCTGGCAATAGCGACATGGGTATTAAAATAAATAATACATTAAGTGAACATTAAGTGAAGCAAAACTTCAACATTAACTCAACAAGAAAGAGGGGCTTTTATTGTTTTACCATGACCAGCGAGTGGAGGCTTCTCTCTCCAAACATGTCCTGGAGGAAGGTGTTGTCCTCAGGACGGCTGACATGGGGCTGCAGCTGGGAGGGCAGAGCCGCCAGCAGCTCATACAGACCTGCAGACGGGGAAGAGGAAACAGAGTGTCAGTATGGTAGTGGGAGGTATGACTGCATATATGCACAGCGACATGCAAAAATCACATGCATGGAGACAGATGTACACACGTAAAAGAACAGAAGTGCTGTATATGTATATACACATATACATATGTATATGTATATACACACATATATATATATATATGTATATGTATATACATATATACATATATATATTAAATGCCTATACTAAAGCTTTTATAGTCTCTCTCTCTCTTTCTCTCTCACACTCACACACACGTGAAAGTACAATATGCTACAGAAACTCCACAAATTCAATAAAAGGTATAATAAAGTGTTTTTTCTGGCAAAATGGAAATGATCACTTTATTGGCATCTATGATTCCAATGAATAATTTCCAATAAGAAACATACTGTCTTCACTCTTTTTTTTTTTTTTTTTTTTTTTACCTTGGACTGATAGAGAGCTCGGTATCAGCAAAAACAGTAAGCTGTGGATGCTGCTACACAGAAACTACAAATTCTAAAACACAGATGCTTCACACACATCTTCAACACAGCAGCACAGTTTCAGGGTGGGCACCCAAGATGAGTGTGACCAATTCAGTATGTAGTATTCAGTAACAAATGTGAAATATGGTCAAGATCTTATGATGTTGAATAATGGCCACAGTATTATGATGTCACAGTGAAGTTGACCTTTGACCTTTTGGATATAAAACATCATTGATTCATTTAATACAATTAGACATTTGTGCAAAATTTTGTCCCAATTACCATGATTATCTTGAGTTATGGCCATAAATGTGTCACAGTGACCTATGACCGCCAATCGATCAATTCATTTTTAAGTCCAAGTGGATGTTTGTTCTGGATGTAATGAAATTCCCTCCAGGCATTCTTGAGATACTGCATTCACAAGAATGGCACAGATGGGCAACCTGAAAAAAATAATGCCTCCAGCCACGGCAGTCACCAGCACAGACGCATAAAAACACTCCAACCCCACTCTTCTCCTTGTCACTAGAAGGAAAAGGAAACATAGAGGCAATAAAGCATTTCCTCCCAGTCTCTGCTTCCCACTATTGTCCCAGCCTTTCCTGTTGTTTGAGGAACACTCCTGTCCTCAATCAGAAACAACTCCAACAACGTCATACCAGGCAGCCAGAAATTCCACTTTTTGATCAGTTGAAAAGTTCAATATTAATCTTCTTTTTTTCAACCAAACAGATGGCACACATGCCTCGGGAGGATTTCCATCCACACATCCGTCTTGCCTGTAAACAATCAATTTCTGGAGTGAAGTGCACGTGTGTTTGCTAAACACAAGCTTTGGAAGAAGTATTCAGGATAAATTCAATGTTTCTGTTATGCTTGTTATGTCAATACTTTTTGTCCTGAAAGCCTAAAATGGAAATGCACTGTTCTGAAATAACCTTTTGCACTTAAAGAACTGGATTTGAGGTAAGTGAAGTGAACAGGTTTGGCTATATACTTAATGATGTCATGAGCTCACAAGAACAGTGAATTTTGCATCAATCCAGGTCTATATTTGTGGCCTGTTTATAGGTCATCACTATAGCATGAGCAAAGTTTGCTGGCGACAGTGAGAGAAACAAGGTGCATAGATCAGTAGTCCCATGGCTGAATCTGAATCGCTTCAGAACGACACATGCTGAAATCTGAAAGGCCTTACGGGGGTTTACTAACCCGGCTTATGAAAGGACTGAATATTTCAAATTCAATTTACAGGGAAGCAGACTCGAAAGTTGATGGTTTCAAGATTAAGTGGAGGGGAGGTGAAGCACTCAGAGGGAGAGAGCACAAAACCAGTGAGTGAGCGGGGTTCCTTCCAAATACAACAGAGTCCTGGAGCACGACTGATGGAGAGTGGTAGCAGATACTTGTTTGTTGCTCCGTTCTGGTCTTCAGCGTGGCTGTGATCCACTAAACCAGGGGATACAATAAAGGTCAGGCCCAGGCAGAGTGAAGTCAACCAGGGCTATATGTATCAAAGACAAATGCACCAGACAAGGCCCCCCAGATTCAAACTCCAACACAACCGCACAGTGCTCGAACCCCTTTGATGTAACATGTGATCATGTGAAGAAAATCTAAACACGTTCACGGCGGAGCCATCGAAACGTCAAAACAAACTTGAGCGGCTTGGCTACCTCTCTGAGAGTGTCTTTCATCAGAGGACAGAGCGAAAGAGAGGAAGGAGAAAGGAAAAAAAAAAACCCACCACAGACGCAAGCGGAGTGATTCGGAGCTGAAAATGATTGATTGAAAACAATGGTTGACGTCGTTGGCTGGATGAATGACTGACTGTCTGAACTGGCGGTCTCTCTGACTGGGTTAGAGCAAGTGAGTGCTGGCAGCTTAGACCATTTGGCAGGAGAGACATGGCTGCCTAACTTGCTGCTGCTGCTGCTGCTGGGCAGTCAGATAGATGGAGTGTCATCTGCCACTCTCTACCCTATGCTTTCCATTTGGATGTGATTTGGGCTTTGCGCCTCAGAGATCTTTGAGCAGATGCACAGGATTTATCAAGACCATATCCTGCCCTGTTCTTCAGCTCACAACAAGGTTTCTGTGTATTGTCAGTGCCTAATACCTCACCTCAGCAAAAGTCCTGTGGTAAAGAAAGAAGTATAACAAAACAGAGAGGTTTTACACACAACACATGTGCACCAGTCACTACAGCAACCCCTGTGGTTTTACTCGAGCTTGGTGTGTGATATTGTCCCTGGTATGTGATCATCTGATGACTGGTTCTGTGGTCCTCATCACGAGAAACCTTCTAGTTTTTTCAGCTAACGCAAACCTGCCTGAGGGCAGATGGCCGGCTCAATCTTTTACAACTTGGAACTCCCAACAGAACATCTCACATAATATATTAAAAGAAAGATTTAAAGAGACATGGGATGAGGTGAGGGGTGTAGGAAGGGCGTTGAGAGTGGGGGGAAGAGATATGGTATTGTCATTACTATTGGCAGTGCTGAGATACTGGTAGGAGGAGATGAAGCGAGCGAGGGAGGGAAGGAGAGAGTCAGAGTCCCAAAGCATTATTCTCCTCAGGTGCGAAGTCTCCCCTCCTGTCTACACGCTCAATGATTCAATTCCTTATTCTTTCTGACAACAATTCCTCCCTATCCAGGTTGCGTGATGCGCGCCAGTGACACATTATGGTAAACACATCAACTCCATTAGTTGATCAGAAATAATAAGATAATGAAGAAAAAAGACAAAACACAAATGGACACTGTGCTGGCCTTCTGGGGTCACTATGTCAGGCTGAACCCCATGAACCAGAGAAAGCCCAGTTTCTAACAACAACAGAAAGAGATGTAGAGGAGCCAATAGCTAAACAAGGACTCTGCAAAGCTGAAATTAAATATAAGAATGTATGGGTGGACAAGCGCGGACGAGAAATGGAGGCAGAAAGAGAGAAGGAATGGGCCAAAAAACAACCACAGCGGTGGTAAAATCACTGTGTGTGGACACTAAAAAAAGTGGAGAGAGAAATAAATCTAGGGCCAGATGTATGGACACATGTATAGATCTGCAACATCAGAAACCGTGTCCAGCACAGACAGTGAGAGACAAAATGAGAGAGGGGGAAAGAAGAAAGGAAACAGGATTATGCCAAACCTTCACCACTAAAGGGTGGACTGACTTGTTTCTTGCAGGGCTGGTCTGGCTTCATTTGATTTGTTTTGGCCAGACTATTCTGGACCCTCTCGTGCGGCGGCTGTGTGTAGTGGACCTGGCAGTGTTTTGTAGTCGACCACTCGGTTCTGTTGTGGCTAGTGCTGGACCAGCCCAGAAGTCCAGAAGACCAGCATGATGTTGCGCAGGATGGCCGAAACAGTCTTCAGAGAAAGCGGAGAGGCCAGGGCCTCCGAAACTTCCCGTACGGAGGAAGTGACCACTTCAACTGCCAAACAGCACTTCCCCTCTCACGCCCACACCTCCACAGCGGTTTAAGAAAATAACAGTGTTTTTCACAGATCCCTTTTATGTAAAACACAAAAACAATCCCAGACAATGAAATGCATTAAACATGATATGCATCAAATTGCCAGTCACATAGGTCAAAGACCTCAGGAGTTTTTCTAGAGCAGTGTAAGAAAAGGAAATTACAGGGACTAATCTGACAACACAGAGTTTGCATGGCTGTAAAATATGACCCTCGCCATGACATTGTAACAGAGCCACATGGGGCCAAATGGGCTGCTGTGAGACAAATTCATCAGTCTGTCCATAACTTACATGTTTGACTTTACAGTATGGATGCTAAGGGACCCCACTTCCACCTTGTAACCGAACTACATACAGAAAGACAAAGTGACTGTCTGGTGAAAATGAACTTGTTCACATACAGGAAATGAATGTTGGGTTTCGACTCAATTTCCACCCCCGTGCACTTTCTCCCAGGTGCTGAAGGAGTTATTGACCTCCCTCATAAATCTTTTAGGAACATATAGAGAACACAATGCTCATGTTCAGCTCACCACACTGCAGGGAGTGGCAGTGGGGAGACAACATGGTGGCAGCAAAAAAAAGCAGTCAAGGTTTGATTCACCACCTTATTCTCCATCTGTGAGAGGAGCAAAAGCATACCAATGGAAGACAGAGACAGAGCGCTCAGTCAGTTACACACTGACATAAATAACATCTAATTAAAGCATGTGTGCAGACAGAAGAAGAATGATGACACATAAAGACAAAGAGAGACAAAGAGAGGGTACTCCATGAAAAGAGCGGGGAGTGATGGCTTTCTGCAACAGCAAGAAATAACAATTATCTTGATGAAAATTCCTGCATTAATGTAAATATGTTTTTGTGCAAAGGGAGAAACTCTAGACCAGGGGTGCTCACACTATTTCAGCATGCGAGCTACTTATAAAATGACCACGTCAAAATGATCTACCCACTACAAAAATGGTATATATAGAAGTACAGTTTATGTTTAGGAAAATTCATAATAAATAACTTTATGTAATGGTCAAAAACATTAAAAGTCTATGGGAATTCATGTTTTTATGTGATTTTGTATATGTTGTTAAAAGATGTACTTCCCCTTTAAGAGCGCTTAGAGCCGCTAGATTTCCTTGTTTACATTCAGTCGCCAGTCAGTGCTTGAGAGCTGGAGAGCAAACGGTTTTCTTACCTCTCTTCTATTAGCAATTAGTTGAAACAAGTGTGTATTTTCTTTGTATTTTCGTGGAAATAAACCTGGAGATTTTTTTGTATTTTTTCTTCAAAACAAGACGTTTCCTGAGTGGATTTGTGGAGCTGCACAGCTGAGCTACAGACACAAAAAAAAAGTCCACCTCCCATTCTGTATGAAAGTGATACGTTTTTGTCTTCTTACTTGGTCCAGCTCCCCCACTCATTTTTGATGTCCATAACCTTTCTTTAGTTTAAAAAAAAAAAAAAGCGAGGGCTTAAAATTGGAGGTAACTCGCTGACTAGCTTGTTAGTTTTGCTGCACTTAGTGCCGTAGTTTGCGCATGCGCAGTGACCTAAACATCAGAAAATTTCAGTTGTCATCTGACTGGCTGCCCTGTATATCAATCAAGTGATGGGATGGATGATAGGCTGACGTCTATTTTTTATTATGTCATGCGATCTACCAATACTACCTTCGCGATCTACCAGTCGATCGCGATCGACGTACTGAGCACCCCTGCTCTAGACAGACAGTGGGTGGGAAGACAGATTTAACCTGAGTAAGGGGCCAAACAAAAGGAGACGTGTTTAGGGCCCCTTGTTCACAGCCAACACAGGACGGGACAGAATATGTCAACAGCCCACTGCTCCAGCAGCAGCTTCTGTTCTGTCTGGAAGATTACCAGTGCCTGACCACTTTTAAAACTTTCTTTAATAAAGTAGCACGCAGGAGCATGAAATAGCACAGGGAGCATTGGTTAGCTGGATTAAGTGACCATTGGACTGGTGCAGCATCATCTATCAGGCATGAAATTATATAGCATTACAACATGTATTAGCTGAGCAGATGCTACGATCTTTAAACATAACTTACAGTCCAGCAGCGTTCTACTTGGGATGCAACAGTGGTAGACCGTGGAAGACTGTGGAGAGGCTCAAGTCATGAACATAACAGCAGGAGTCTGCGCTCCATTCAAGCCCACAAGCCTCCCATTACCAGTTCCAAAGACCAAACCACTTCTCCACATTAAAAAAGGTCATGGGACTGAGCCCTCCAATATCATCTTCAATGATATTTCAGTGTCACGCTCTCTGAATAACTTCTGCAAGTACAGTGGGCTGGTCCAGGTGCAATCAACCGTCACTCCGATCATATATCGACGGTTTCACTACCACAGGCTGAACTCTGGATGTATGTCATTTCAGGGCCTACAAAGAATCCCTGGCCTTTGCTGAGATCATGTCTCATTCAAGGGGAGCAAAAAGAATCCAGGTTGCAGGATCTTATCAAAGTTGCATTTCAGAGCCAGGATAGGCCAAGCCTTTCAAAGAGGATTTACTTTATTCCATCTTGTTTTCAACATGCGATCAAATATCAGGTAGTAAGTGCCTCACATGTCCCCTGCTCCATGCGTCGTCACACCTTTACACTTGAAAAGGCTGTCAGCACATTGAAAACAGAGCTCAGGACAAAAGTGCAGGTCTAATCAACATAATTGAATGCATATAGTCTGCAGGATCCGTCAGCAACCTGAAGAGCCAGTAGTGTTCAGCTACAACAGCTTTAACAATCACACCACAGACAAGTGAGTCTTGAGTGGAAGCACCTGCAGCAGGGCTAAAGTGAAGCCACTTGTTCAGGTCTGAGTAGTTCAACCTCCAGACCCATTTCCTGAACACTCAATGATATATAATGCAGGGAAGATAGAGAGGAAGAGACATCAAACATGGAGAAATGACAAAAAGTCTGGCAGACAAAAAGACGAGCCAGAATAAAAGTAGACAGATACTGTATAGTGGAGGAAGGAGAATATAGCAGTTTGCCAGTCTGGTTTTTGTTGGATGGTGGGATGGAAGGTCCTCAAGTCTGTGGGAAGGCTGAGTTTGCCAGTGACCATCCGGGACATCTCTTTCCCAAGATGAAGATGAAGGGCTGCTGTTTGGCCCAGTCTGAGCCGACTAAGCATAGAATCACTGTAACATGGCAGACAAAACACAGAAGCCACAACAACCAGCCAGATCCAAATGACCTGCCACCTCCGCTTATTGTGGCAATGGAACAGCAGCAGACTTTCTGGCACAGGCATTCATGTTCTGTCCAAAGCCGGGGCCAGCTACTTATTTCTAGCAAGTCTTCCAGGGATATCAGAGGCACTCATTCCAATACCACCTGAAAGGCCTTAATTTTGATCGTATATTAATAGCAGCACTTATGAAAATTTGTGCTTTAAATTTACACTCTAAATCTTTCGCTGTCTCAGTCTGAAAGTTGCAGGATATTACTCAACATCCCATTGCCTGGTTGTCAAGCAGAGCACATGGTCTGCAAAGCTGTTTTCAGGTTCCTTCTAATGCAAGTGAGCATGTCCTCCCCGCCAATGACCTGTGTGCTTTGGAAGGAAACAGTGGAGGATGTCGTTCTACCTCAACAAACAGTGAAAGAATTCTTCGTATTGAAACAAATAAAAGTCATCATTCCTCACTCTCAGTCACACTCACTCGCTTTCTTTCTTTTACATCTGCTTCCCTTGACTGCGTTTTTATTTTTTTTGCTAAAATGATGTGGAAATTTTAGTTCTGATGTAACTGGAAACAGGGAGCTCTTCCAGTGGCAACAAATCCTTGTGTTTCGGTACTGTATCACTGCGGCACTGAGTTGGCTCCTGGCCAGGGATCACGACAAATGGCTGGAAGTTCCCAAAGGAATGCCACCCCCACTGACATAGGCAAAGTCCTCCCCCAGCCCTCCTCGATATCTCCCACGAATTTAAACCGGCCAAGGCCAAATGCTCAGGATTCTTGACATCAGGAAGGAAAAATTTACTGTTAACCTTGACAGAGAAAAAAGAAACAATATGGCAATATTCTTTTCATATTGTTCATATTATTCAGAGATTTGTCTTTCTGTTTTTGCATTTGTACTAGCAGCGGTTTGTTTATGCCACAGCAATAACACAGTGAAGTCACAAAGTGTTTCTCCATAGGAATATCTGCATCTCATTACTCAGTATCATTATACAGCCATCACCCTCTCCAACAGGGGGTGTTCGAGATTGGAGAGAATAAGATGGCTGGAATCGCTCATCTATCGCTCCCGCACAAACATGCACACATGCAGCCAGTAAGTTATTAGTGTATCTGGTAAACGCGTTGTCTGATCGAAAGATTTCCATGTGTAGTCTTTCATGCGAATGTCGCCCACCTCCTCCACAGATGTGCTTGACTGAACCACCCTTATCTTTAAATGCTGTGCGGGGGCAATAAACCTTGATAGAACATGCAGGTATGGCCTGGAATAACACAGTTAACTTTAATAAGGTTAATAAAAGGGCATCAGGGCCTTTAGAAGTACCTGGTTGAGAGTGTGTGCAAGGATTTGGGCTGGTCTCGGGTGTATGGTTTAAAGGGGCACCATGCAGTGACTGTAATGGCACATGGGGGGCCTGTGAGCAAGCAGTTGACTCAGGAGCAGTATTGGGCAGGGCAGCGAGGTTAAAAACTTTTAAATCACGACCACATAATTGTATCAGTCACTGGAGAGCAGCAATGGCCACAGCTTTACAAATAAGGAATACATGTATACTCTTGAGAATTTAGAAAATAAAGGAAGGATTTCTTAACTAACTATAAATTATTATTTCATAACTAGAAATTATAGCCTGCCAGAGTGTGGCACCAATAAAGATATTTGAGTTGAAAAATTTGATAGACATGACATAAACAAACACTGTTGATATGGACCTGGTAGATTTGTTTTTTAATGAACTGTGACCAAAATATGTATTGAGAAAGGCATTTTACAGTTGGAAAATAAACTTGTAAGTGCTCTCGGAGAAACTATGCAATGGCGTCACTGTTTGTAAAAGACCTCAAACACATTTCACTTTTAGAATGGAAGTTCTTCTTGTTGGCTGATATATCTGCACAGCCAATTTCTCAGTTGCGCTCTACTGGAAATACCATTATGTTTGTATGCAGACTCGGGCTTGTTTTATCCTGGGGGGAAACAAAAATCAATATTTAAACTGTATTCCAGCAGATCGTTTTGAAGTAGTTTGCTTTGTAATCTAGCAGATGATGCCTGAACTATTGCATGCCCTATTGACCGATCAGTAAACTAAGTTAATAAAAAGAAAAAAATGGAGGACTAGCAAGCAAAGCCATGCTGATTGGATAATCACGGCACCAAAGCATTTGAGAAACAGTATGTGGAAGTATTTTGAGCTCTTTTCTGTAGATGGTAAAATTACAAGCAAAGATAATAAGAAGCTGCCTTACTCTACAACAATGACAAATCTATGGTGTACTACCTCGTCTGACTAATTACTTCTTGACACACTCATCCTCCCCAACCCTTGCCAGAAGTTTGTAAAAAGGCCACCAGAGATAAAATAGCAAGATCTACATGCAAGGACATGCATGCAACTGGTATTTTTTTCAGCATAATGACAGAATTGGAGCCATGATCTCAAGGATATAGTGCAGTTGTATGACACCACATAGGAAAATACATAGATTATACTGAAGGGTAAAACACTCTCTGACTGCTAGACAAATCATATATATAGACTCATCTGAAACATGTCAGTAGCGCCCACTACTATCTCAGAGATTCAAGTCTAGCTGCTCCATCTGATGTCTCCAGCTGTAAATCTCCAGTATCACCCCATTCTACCTTTCCCCTCCACAAATGATCCATACACTACCACAAAACTGCAATCACATAACTGCAGAAGCAGGGAGGAAATGGGGCTACAAGGAGCAAAACACCCACTCTCACTCCAGGAGGCTCACTGACCTCTGAATGGCATAAACCAGATGTTGTAAGTCTGAAGACTTTAGGAGCAATTGGAAAAGCTTCTCATCTGCAGACCGTGAGCTGCCATGACTGTACAACCTTAATCACGTGATGGAGCAAGTTATAACTGAACTGACTCCAGGTCCCACACATCACAGCATACAGAGCAATGTTCAGACACACATGTGGTACTGTATGTAGACAGTAAATTTAATTGTCACTGATTTTAAAATGACAGCAATGATAAACATTGCCAAAGTTGCCAAAAAAAAGGGAAAATCCTATTCCATATTTTTATGTTGAAATGAATCATTACAGTGAAGCAGTCCTTGGCAATGAAATTCATAGATGTCAGGCTTCCTCCAACAGTGCTCTTACATATATGTAGGAAAATATGTATCAAGAAAACTCACGCAAGTGGAACAAAACCTAATCAAAATCTAAGGTTCTGGATGAGTGTTATCATGTCTCTGTACATATTGCATTTCTCTAGCACGCAGGTGGCAGTTTGTCATTGAGTGTGAGATTGTGTGATGGGATAGGCAGAGATTTTTGGTATAATAATATAAATGCATTCACACAGGTTAAAAAAACATATATGTACTTTTTTGAAACGTAACCTTGCAGCTAATGGAGTTCAGCAGGGAGATAAATGGCGAGCAGCAGACAGAGGAGTGGGCCGGGTTTGTCTGTCTGAAGTTCCCTGAGTGGGAGCTGAAATAAACTGAGATGCGGCGAGCCAAACGGAGCGGAGGCGTAACAGTTATCTGTCCCCGACTGAGTCCACAACAAAACTCCATCACAGCTGAACAGGAGGAGAAATGACTAAACAGCAGCTATCTGGAGGAGAGCAAAAAATCTGGAGAGCAGCTGCATAGCTTTGTTGGAGGGGAAAGAGAGTTACAGAGTGTTCGGGTTAATCTGAGCAGAGTTTTGACTTCCCTTGAAAGTCTCTGTGGAGCAGCCTTCTCATTATCAGCCATGTCAAGTGTTTGCACAATTAAAAGCTAATTTTTTATCTCTTATTGGCCGCTTTTTTAGAATGTGAATTAATGTGTGTTTGTGTATTCCAATAACAGCAGCCAACAAAATGTCACATTAACAGTGTCCTAAAGCACAAGGAAAGGGTTTTCTTAATTTTGAAGAATGGAGAGTAGGGATTGGACACTGTCAGACAAAATGTTTCAAACACCACAAGCAGGGCCAGCGTCATCAAGCAAAGCCCTATCATTAATCTGCTTCCAAAGCATTTATGAAAAACATAAAAGTCACATAGTGAAATAAGTCCAGAGTAACCCAATCATTCTCTCCAGCACTCCCCACAGTCATATTTTAAGGCCAGTTTTCCAACCTTTTATTGTTTTTCAAGTTTATTTTCTCACCTTTTGGTTTCATTTATTAGAATCTAATTCACACAGAGGCCTGTTGTTTATTTGGGCTGAGACGGAGCCCGAGAAAGAGGTGGAGGGAGAGAGAGAGAGATGGTATGATCTTACATGTGCCCTCCATTTGTCTGCCCACGTATTTGCTCTCCAAACACTCCAATAATGAGCATTTTAATAAAATCTGCACATACACATTCACACAGTCTCCAGCCCAAATCTGGTAATGAAATAGGAGAGCTGCTACTAAAGAATAGTTATATTAATGATAATATTTTTCCCATTATGTTAAAAGCCAGAGCACAGTACTTCATCTTCTGTGTGTGTGTGTGGTGAGGCTGGTGTTGTGGGGTCTGCAGATGGCAGGACTGCATGAAGAAAAGAAGCTAAGGTGCTGGCGAGATACTGTTAGGTCTCTGTAATCATTGGCAGCCACCACATGTGGAGGAGGTATTGTTTGTCTCTGTGGATTTATGCTTGTCTGCCGCGGTGTTGCTACCTACAAGCCAAATCTTCAGAACGACGTAGAGCTGATGTGGCTGATGTGGACGTCCTCTAAACTGAAACTACACCTCAGCCACTTCTAGCTCAAATCCTTTGCCGTAAATAAAGAAAATTACATCGAACTATGCCAGATATTATATTTTTTCCAGACCAGGTCTATACAATACATGAGGAACAAATTGACTATTGGCTGAGTCACTATTGAGGGACATAAAGAGTCAAACATTTCTCATGTAATATATCTGATTCCTAGTTTACAAGGATGATAACAGCTTTTAAGAGGTTACTATTTTATCCTTCTGAACTGAAGTCATTAACTCAATCAGTAATGAGCAGTTATGAATATTTGATATTTGCTAGCTGGGGTATAGAAGTCAAGAGATTGATTGTGCAGAAGTGGAAGATGACTAAGCCTGAGTTTTTCCAATAGATAAATGGTTACTTGAACTTTTGGACATTTGTGGTATGTAGAGAATAGCAGAAAGAATAGATAAGCGATTTAAATCATAGTCCCGAAGGAATTTTGGATCAAGTCAGGAATTACCGTAAGATGTCAAAAATTAGCATTTAAATTTAATGATTTTGGAACCTGGTTTTCCCTTACTGCTTAGATAAACCCTATTATCCCCTGTACAGATAATCATGTTAACAAGATGGTTAATCCTTCCATAATTATGAGTTGTTGTTTTTATGTACTGTTTCTGTTGAATAGCGTTCTGGATAATCCTAAAAGGAAAAAAGTGACTATTTTTTAAAAGTAAACTGCTCATGATGTCTAACAATCAAGGCTTGTTGACTTAGTGCACTTGCAACTCAGTTCTGATATTTATTTAATGTTATCTTAATAACTGCAAGTAACCATTTGTTTTGTGTCTGAAACTCGGTTTAGCTGACTTTCCTTTATATTCTTAGGTCAAATTACTCAGTTTGCTTTTATTTTTTTTAAAATATATATTCTTTTCCAAGATTTGCATTAATTAAGATCAAATGTTATTCTAAATGTGCCAGATGACTATTGGTGCTTTCAGACACCCTGAGAAATGACTGCTTATAATTCGTACATCGGTATCAAATATGCACGTCCTTTAAAGCTCATTTAGCATGGCAAGTACACTTTATGAAGTTATATCACTTAACTGTAACACAGTCAGTATTACAACACAATATTTTAGTAAACAAAATTCAATATATTGATTTATTAGCCAGCAGTAATGGTATCAAAATAGTATTAAGTAGCAAGTATAATTAGCGTAATCTACTAAATGAGTGTTAGCAGAGGAGGAGAGGTTATTCAATAGTGAATTTTACTTTAAAATCCGCAAACATTCCTTCATATGTTTTAGGTATATTGCTTTCTTTCTCTCACTGTTGAAATGTTCACAAGCTGTAGTCTCAAGCACTAACTGATCTGACCAAGAACACATGAGGCTGAAATGTTTGTCTCTTGCAGCAGGCCATAAATAAGAGATTTTCCATCATCTTAATGGACCTTTATCTCTTAAATCAACAACACTCTTATGATACCAGGAGTAACACTACCAGTATTCAATTTAAACTTTGGTACCATGCCTGGTAGTCCCCAATGCCAGGCAAGCCACAAGCATTTGTGACTTCACCAGGCCAGGAGATCAGTGACCTGAACTTCATCCATAATATTCATCATGTTTCACCTGCACACACAACTTCACAGGACCATCAAGGGGGGAAGCGGAGGAGATGGGCCGGAGGAGTCTTTACGTGTTTTATTTGGAAACCTGAGCCCTTGCCGGTAATTGCCCAAAATGACTCTAATCGTAATTGATGGTCTGGCTTTCTACTTTGTCTGCACAAATTTCCAGGACGACGGGGGCTACGGTAACTCTGTTAAAGTCTGGACGCAGAAAGGCACATACTCTTTATCCATCAGACCTGGACTTAATGTCTGTCCTCCTTTTGTCCTTTTGCTAATCCTTCTCTTGTTGGGTGAGTCCCTTGCGTGTGTGTGGATGTGTGTGTGTGATATAGCTGGCCATTAAGCCAGACTGAGAGGAGGATAGTGTTCCTGAGGGGAGAGGTGATGATTTTTGGCAGCTGTCTTGGCGTTGACAAGCTTGACGCGTTCCTCACTCTGACATCACATAGTCACACACACACAAGACACACATGCACACTCCTCAGAACGGAGCAGAGAAGATGACAGAGATGGAGTACAGTACAAATATTTTAAAATTGTTTTGCTACACTTGTTATACAGAGTATAGTTAAATACTATAATATCTATACTAGATTTAAAGCTAGGCTCACACTTGGTTCTTGTATTAGGTTCCTTTTGTTTGCGTGCTGATGATAAGCATAAAAATGTGAAATAAAGTAGCAAATTGCTTTTGTAATTTTTGCAATTTTGACTCTCTTTTTCTTTACAATTTTTACAACCACAAGAAAAAAAACCCAACAAAAAAGTTGGGAAGCCGTGTAAAAATCAAAAGAGAATGCAGTCACTTGCAAACAAACTGTATTAAAAAGTGTTCCTGAGCCCATGCAGTGATCTCCTTTATACAATCGTGTTTAACAAGGGGCTGAACCTCGGTCCATCCTCGCTTGTGAACGACTGAGTCTTTCCCAATCATGATACTATCTCCTGTTACCAATGAACGTGTTTACCTGTGGAATGATCCAAACAGGTGTTTTTGGATCAGTCCACAACTTTCACAGTCTTTTGTTGCTCCTGTCCCAACTTGAACTCTGAACATGTCACTGCCATCAAATTCAGAATGAGCAGACATTTATAAAAATCAATGAAGCGGATCAGGTCAAATATTAAACAGATTGTTTTTGCTCTGTTTTCAATTGAGTAAATGTCAAAAAGAATTAGCAAATTATCACGTTCTGTCTTATTTACGTTTTACACAGCCCAACTTTTTTTTGCCACCAGGGTTATAAGTGCATTGTACTGTTTTTGTGTTTCAGATTATGTTGCTGGCCTGAGGGTATGTACCTGGCTCGTGGCCGGCTCCGGTGGCCAGGGCAGGCATGACTCCTGCCGGCTGTTTCCTGGTTCCCCTCAGGCTGTGGAAAATGGCAGCGGGGCGTCAGAGTAGTGAGCTCCTCAGCAGCTCTCCTCAGGGACCAGCTGAATCTGAGGAAAGGCTTTATGCCATGGAGCCCTGCAAGAGAAGAAGAATTTTAGAGCCGGCATGTTAAATGGCAGAATGGCCACATGCACGTGTGTCAGTCAGCTACTGTGTTTGTGTGTGTGTGTGTGTGTGTGTGTGTGTGTGTGTGTGTTATGGGATCTCGTAGCTACCTGTAGCCATGGATATGAACATCTACCATACATGCAAATATATGTATTCGTGTGTAGGTGAGCCAACGATTGACAGTGAATGACTCACTAAATATGTGTGTGTGTGTGTGTGTGCTTGTGTGTTGACAGTACATTCACAGTTGACTCTGGGTGTTTACAACTCAACACTTTTTTCCTAAGCTGCTGAACATCCTGCTTTGTATATAAGCCAGCGTCACCTCACCGAGGGCTCATATATACACATTCCCTCAGACAAACACACACACACAGCTATCCCACACTCTATTCAGCATCCAGCAGAATCAAAGGAAACCTTATCCGCTAAGGGTAAGTAAGCAACCGAACGCAACAGACCTGTGAGAAATCAAACAGGCGTGGAAAAGCATCGCTTCGTAAATAATGGCGCTCAAGTGGAAAGTCAGATAGAGCAGGAACAGGAAGACAGGGGATGTAGACCACAAGCAAAGAGTCTGTGGCTCGTTGAACTCTCCCCTCGCAGTGGATGAACATGACACACACAGTAGCGTATTATAAACACAACCAGAGAACAGCTAATCCTTATTATTTGGACAAGACAGCCTGAGCAGACCTGTAGACTTAGGACTGGGAGTAAGACTTATTAAAAAAATTTGAACTTGAGGCTTAATTTAAACTTGACTGAGATGTTACTTGCATTAAACGTCATACCCTATAGACTCAACTTTAGTGACTTTCATTCAAGTCTGAAATTTGCTTAATCCACAAAACAAGGAAAAATAATCAGGCTGCCCTTCTCTAGCCACCTGACTTTAAAATGTAAAAATTTGACTTATTAGACACTGAAAGGACTTGATCTTAGTCATGTCAAAAAATACAGTAACAGCTTTGAAGCTAGTATGTGCAGTCGCTGCAGGGTGGACAGTTCTGTGTATGAGTAGTTGAGGGGTCACAGTGGATGTACTTGGCCACAGGCCATCCACCTTTCTCGGACCTTGACTCAGCCTTTATTTAGCTTTTAATAGGTCCCTAACTCTTCCCAATGTGTACTGTATTTATCACAGCCTCTTTCAAAGGGCCACTGAAAACCTCAACAGGTCCCAGAATCTAGCTAAGTCCTGCCACCAGCACAAATAATGTATGTGAAAAAGGGAGAATGGAAAACAATTAGGTTTGAGTCTTCGGTTCTTCACAGCATGTAGTTTAATGATCCATTATATGTCAGTTCCCATGTGCTGTGGCCCAGGCAAACTCGGTTAACTGAACTGTAGAGTCTTGAGGTCCTGTTCTTAGTTCACTTCACTGGAAGAAAACGCTCAATAAACACCAGCAGTGAGATAAATTCCATTATGTGTTGTGCACTGAGTTACAATGCGCTGTGCCGACTAAGAACCACTTGGCTGGAGACAGAGACAGCCAAAACACCTGCAGCCCTTCCAGCTCATTCGGATGTCCCATCAATTGTTAGGTGGTGTCAGCCGCATACACTTCAAGTTTGAAATGCTGTGACTTCACGTCCATCTTAGCAGGCTGAAAAGTGGACCGGAAATTCATTACCAATGTGTTTTCTGTAAAGAATCTCTCACTCGGCCCACGCAGTGACAGCTGCACAGGAGTGACTGCTTCCTGGCGTTTGCCCTGCATGTGTGTACAAACACATGCAGAGGTCGAGGCTCAAATCTGCCAAGACAGCAGCCCACGTAGCGAAATGCTACCACGCCTGTCTGACATACTGTGATGTGAACTCACCTCAGGGTCCAGCAGACCCCAGGTGGGGCCTTGTGGAAAAAGCATCTAGACAATACGGTCCAGAAGATGCCTTAGTGAGCAGGTAAGCAAGCCACCAAGAGCATATCAGAAAAAGAAAACTTTCTTCTGGATTGAGATGTAGAAAATATGGTGCATTCATCAAACAGAAAGGACTGATTTTCCAACGAGAGGAGATCTGGGAGATGAATTCAAAACTTCTACTATGTCACGCCAGCATCAATTTGTTGGCCAGATTTGTCAGCCATTTGCATGAGCTTTGCATGAGCATAAAGCACAAATGAAAAACCTGGTGAAATCGGAGTTCAGTGCCGTTCAACCCTTTGCATACTTCAATAAAATAGGTTAAAAGGGCCAGCGGAGAAGGGCAGCGGCGCCTTGAGCAGTGACCACAAAATCTCTCCAACAGGCCGGTTTGAACAGGGGACCGAACCTAAGCACCACTGAGCTCGTGCCAAGAGAATTGACCCATGCTAAATTAGTTCAGTGTTTCACAGAGCGGACTACAGAACGGTTTTGTCATAAGACTTTGTGATTAGAATGGCAGACTTAAGAAAAGACAAGGGACATGAATACTCTTAAGGTATGCCGCGCTGTAATATCAGTCGCTCGCCTTTTGTTGCATCCAAAGGGGAATGACCACATATTCCCCAATCTGAGGAGGGATCCATCTTTCCATTTGAGGAGCTTTCTGAGTGCCATGAAGCATGTCGCAGAGCCGGGAACACCTGGGACTTTTTAAAAGGCCCAAAAGGATCATAACAGACAGACTTAAAGAAACATTCCCCGCTGTCAGAATGCTCTTACCGTGTCTGTTCACATCACACAATATCAGATGGTCATGGGGGGAGTAAAGATACACTTTGCCATGTGGACAAGAGATGAGATACGCTTAAGTGCAATGAGATGTTCCTCCCTCTACCCCCAGGAAGTCTGACATCTTCAAATGGTTCTGCCGCCATCTAGTGGGAACTTTCAAGACTGCAGGGAGTATTTGCTCTGAAAACCCAGCTCAGACACGACCTCAAGCACCTCTCCCTTACAGAGACCTGTATGTACGGATGTCAGGAGACGCTGTCTGCGTCTTTGTCTTGTTCTGTGTGTGAAACCTGAGGCTGAATCAGTATTTTAAGAGAAAATAACTCAGGGTGATGGATGGATAGGCGGAAGGATGGGGGCATGGGGGGAGACGTCTGACTCTCAGCTGGATGTTGATGAAGTTAGTGAGAGGAATAACAAAGTCAGGGTGTGAATGACTGACAGTGAAAAATACTAAAGGACTAGTCATTTCTAAAGGCCTTGTCAACAAATTGAACGCTTTAAGTTTAGAACTTTATATCAAGGTTGCTATAAAAATCTTTTGCTTCCTCCCTTCTTCCTTTTAGTCGACTTGACTGTGGAAAGATTCCTGTTCAAAGCAGTTGGACAAAAGTCAACACAATCCTCATCAGGAAGAGAAACGAGGAGAAAAACATTTCATGCTCTGAAGCGTTCACAGGGTCGACTGGGTGGAATGGTTCTGTATTCATGCTGCCTCCATCTGGACCTGGACAGGGATTACTACAACAGGACACAGCAGAGGTCAAGTCTGCCATTCAGCACCACTGAAACCTCCCTGGGGTGCTATTGAGGTGTTGGTTTTATTTGTCCTGGATTGTCCCACATCAAGTGACAGGAAGGCCAGCTACTGGCCAGAGTTTTTACTGGGCCACCATGAATGACACTGATCCTCTCCATTCGCATGACAGACGCCCATCCAAAGCCACCCCTGTCACACATGCTCTGGTTACAGCTCAAAGGACCAGTTTGCTCCAAAGCTGTACACCAGCTTAAATGTCTGCTGATCAGCTCCAATCTGAAGAGTTTATCTACACTGGTCCTTAGTGAGATGAGAGAAGATCTATTTGGCGGCCCCTGTGACACCTGCTCAGATTACCACTTCTGTTCTCTCTGTTGCAACTATCTGTTTTAAAATGAAGGAGATCAGGTTTTATTGTTCAATGTGCTGCTGCTTTTGTCTTCACAGATCTCTCAAATCTTGACTCGGAAGAAGAAGCTACTTTGTCCTCTCCACTCTGTCAAAAGTCACTTTGTAAGTTCAAGTATCATTTGAAAATTTCAGAACTAGAATTGATGCGATCCCTGAGTTTTTGTTAGCGATGCCAAAACCTTTTTTTGTATTCAACAAATGAAGTCAAAGCTTCCAAGTGCACAATTTAATCAAAATATAAGTAAGCATAAAAAGAAATTTGTTATAAAATATAAAATTGTAGTAAAATATAATTCCAAACTATACAACAAGCAATTTTTTTCAATAAGTGCTCATGGTCAAAGAGTAAGCAAAGAAGATCATAAATGTGACTAGACATTCAATGCCAGCTTTTGGCACTTGATAAAAATCCACCATGCAAAAAAAATGATGATTAACAACACCCCACCAGCTGCACCAAAAAACAGGTTGAGCAAGAACTATCACCAATTATCACCAATCATTTTATCTGAATCCACTGCCTACTACCTTGTGATCCTACACCAGGCTACAGACTTGCTAGGTCATTAAATATACTGTGTAAACAGCTGAATGTTAATGGGTACACTATGTTGTTTTAGCATGTTCTTGTGAGCTCACATAAAAGTCAACAGTGGTGGCAGCAAGCACACAACCTTACAGTTCATGAAAGAAGCTTCCAAAGAATTGTGCTGTGGTACAAAAGAAGAGAGACGCTCTACCATGTGGATTAAAAGAAAAAACATAATTGTTCCTTTTCTGGAAAACTATGTTCTTTTGCTTCACGCCCCATTGGTGAGCTTCAGCTTTGAGGTATTGGTATGGGGTAGCTGCGAAGACAGATTGGATGTAAAATCAATTTGTATTTCAACTACTCTACATCATATTGGCTTGTAGGAACCACAAAGTGCAAAGTCAGACAGACAGAAGTAGATAGAGTTACAGCCACATGCACACAACCATACATGACACAATCATAAGAGTATAATTGCAGTGTATCCAGCTGTGGTAAAGGCGAACATTCATTTACACACAGGCACACAGTGGAACTCCATTTCAATGGGCTGTGCATAATTGCAGTGTATTAAACCGTGGTCGAGGGGAACGTTCATCCACATGACATTTTGAAAGTATAATACTGATTCCAGAAAAAAGAAAAGAAAATCGAAAAGCCTCCCGATGCCAGCGCCGCATAGGCAGTCCCTTGCCTTTTCTGTTTCTTCTGTGGAAAAACACATTGTTGAATAATGTCTTTCTCCTGCCTCGGCGCAGAGCTGCCAAAATGTCACCACGTCGATTCCTATTAAGCTTGAGGCGCGTGACGCTGGCGAGACAGGGTTGTGTTTTCAGGCGTGTGCCATACGAATTCTCGTTAATAGCTGTTAGCTTTACGAGGGATTGGGGCTGCTTAAATTAAGACTCAGCGGTACCTGGCACGGCCAATGTTCCTGGAATGACTGACTGCTGTGGAGGCGCAGCAATAACGATGAGCAATAGGAAGAAGTATATGCATACAACTAAAAAGCATATGGAAAGAGATTAGGGGAGCAAAATGTGGAATATCAATGAACACGATAAAGCCACGATGCCAAAAAGTGCATATCAACAAGAATGGCTTCATCCAAAGTGAGAGGTTAACAGAGAAATGGGAAAAGGGACCTCTCTTCTCTTGGTCTCAGGTAAGACCTTCTGACAGCTCGGAATCAGCACTCTGCCACGTGTTGCTCATAAGCGTCCAGTCTTTCCACATAAAATACATCTGCTTATGTGAATGTACATGTGCAATGTTAGCGCGCGCGCACACACACACACATGTACAAAGACATAGATCTGTGTTTAGGTCAACCTATCTATCCAGAGGCATGAAGTCATTCTCCCTGCCTCAACACAGAACTGGCTGGAGCATTACATTTCACTTAAAAAAATGCATTGAAGACAAATCTATCTAATTTACAGGAGAGATTGAAAGATGTTTCACTGATGGGGGAAGATAACCTTCAGGCCTTTCTGCCAGAAAGCATTGATTAGTTTTAGGCACCAAATCATCGTTATTAGCTTAAGGAGAAACTCATAGTTTGAACTGAAATAAGGCAAAGTTGACTTTGGGTCGTGCTGGACACACACAGCAGTCTCCTGGGTGAAAGTCCTGTGTTTGACCCATCCAGCCACCTCTACCTCCCTCCTACGCAGACTTTGTTGCTCTTTATACTATGTCCCATGACTTCGGAAAGTCTTTCTGGCAGAAAGCCCTGAAAGCAAACTCTTCTCCCACGTGCACATGTTTTAAGAACTCAGGGCTCACTGATATGGAAGACTATGAGTCAGGGGACTTGAAGAAAATCAAAGGTGACAGTGACACTATGATCCTCCTGGTGTAGTAGACATTTATTGCATACTACGATGAACGTCTGGTGGATGCATCAAATAATTTTCAAGGATTTACAACTACGCTACCTTTCAGATTCTCACACCTCCAGGAGAGCTGTGTGGTTTTCACTTGAGATTAGGCAATAATAACAGGGGCTTTCTAGCATTCTGTATGTGTGATCCTTTAAGTTGTTAATCAACACTAACTAGATGAGTATATAACTTGAAATGATAAACATTACCAAAATTTAAGGTGACAAATTGTAAGAGATCAAGGGTCAAAGTCACTTTGTCCTCAAAATAATCTTGGGACCAGAGAAAGATCTGTGCATTGCTAACAAAGAAATCCATCAGTTAAAGCACAATTAAGGTTGAGTAGAGCAGGTACGCCATGATCTGACAAATGATAAAGACATACTAAAGTAGATCATGAAAATAAAGCAGGAGAAAGGTACAAAAACTGCAGGGACTTACCAGGACACTTTCTTCCTGCAACAGAAACACAGCTTCACAGGCAGCAGCGGGCACTCCCACTGCACTATTACAGTGCATGCAAACTAAATCCTCCCATACAGGAAGACACCCTCCCACCAGGTGTATCAGCTCACCTGACCAGACCTGAAACTCAAGTTTCTTTTCCTGCCAAAGGCACACAATGCTCCACCCTTTTCTTACCTCACACTACAACTCAATAGTAAACAAAATGAAAGAGTTTCCAAAGGTCTTTCACAGGGTCTACAAGTTGTACTTCCCAGTTGTTTGTGTTGCACTACTTTAAAAAATACTGTTAAAAGGCTCCAGAAGCAGAAGCAAACATTTTTATTTAAACATGCTGCATATCCAATGCTATTCCAAAGCTATCCACATGAAAATTAGATGAGAGAAGGGTATTACTCAACAAAGCTACACAGATAAAGAAACCATATTTCAATCCTTTAAAAAAAGTTATGTGTTACACAGTGGAATAAGACAGGAAAAAAGCATTGAACTTGCTCACTGAAATTTATTTAATGGTGGAGAGGCCATGACACTACCTGCACAAAGCAACTAACTACTCACAGAATTCAGGTGGGATCTTGATCTGCTGACAGCTAACCATTTAACAGATAAAGCCCAAGTGTGCTCTCTCCCAGGTTCATAAGCAGCTTATCATAAAGGAGCATGGTGCATGTGGTGCGCAAACAGCCAATCATTCAACAGGTGTGTTGTCATTGGCATATGACACAACAACAGAAACAATATGGAGAGAGAAAATGAGTGCAGACATTGAGGAAATTGTTCATTAAAGGACAGGTCAGCTTTCCTGTATGGCAATTTCCTTTGTCTGGGGTAAATATAAAAGCCATTTCACTTGACAACTGGGCTCGGCTGCAATGTTTTGGTCACTGTTTGCTTTCAGCTATTATGAGTAGTAGTTATTTTATAATCATCCACAAGCATTTTCTTGGGTTAATTAGACAAGCACAATTAAATACAAATAGACATACAGAAAGAAGAAGTGGGAAAAAGTGGATACATTAAAAAATAAAGTTGAAAAATTCAACCTTTTGTCTCCTGGTCCTTATCAAAAATAGGTTACTATAAATAATCAATAATTATCCATAGACTGAATGAGACCATAGACTTTTCAGCAATACCACAACTTTGGGAAGAAAACTCTCTGCTACAAGTCTATGACAACATGATTCCATAAATGGTGGGAAATCATAAATTACAATTGACAAAATTCATTTAACTTACAATTCAGTACTTGTCTGTCCCTGTGTTTCAGGGAATAGCACTCAAACCAGATATCATGCTACTCACTGTACTTACAGTGTAATAGCCTTTCAAAGTGTAGTGCCAACAAATGACCACTAGATGGAGGAACCAGCTCACTAAACATTTCCAGTCTCCACATCGCATTGAGAAAAACTATTATGGGAAGCAGCAGACAGTGTAGGTCTGCATGTGTGTGCATTTGTGTGCACAACTGTATATGTGTGTTTGTCTCTGTCCTCATGGTGACCTCAGATGTGCCTCAGGGTGCCAGTAAAGATGGGCACCAGTAATCTCATCCACTGCCTGCCAGGGCCCCATTATTACTAAACCCAAGGAGGGGCCGCGCAGGCTGCCACATACACACAGCTGCCTGTTTTGTCTCTGGTGGTTTTGTAATTTGGGCTTCACACAGATGCAGAAAACTATGATATCTATTATAAAATCATATCACAACACAGCTTAAGAGATAAAACTATGTTACAGCACATTTCTATAATAACAACACACTGACTGTTCTTAGTCGCAGCTGCTTTCTCACTGAAGTGAAATGTTTTAATGAGCACAATTCAAGGTTTCCGACTCCATGATTATACTGTTTAAGAGATGATTTAACAAAATTTCCTTCTGTTCAGCTAATTGTGGGCTGCAATGAGAAATAAAAAACAGTGTTCGTCAACTGAAAAACTACATGTTCATCTGGTACATGTAACACACAGTGCAGTATATAGCAAAGCTTCTTTCCTCCATGCTTCTAAGGTCCTGTCTTATTGTGCTAAACATGAATGCTATACACTCAATATGTGTGTTCTTATGTCGCTTTGTGTTGGCTGCTTTATGATGCCAGTTTGTCAGATCTCTCTTATTAAATCTTAAGAAACATCCCGGTCAAATAAAGCTTATGTGATTTAAAAAAAAGTGCAAAAAAAAATGAACACTAGGCTTTTTTCATAGAACGCATGTTGACATGGGACAGCAAAGGTGGTAGCTGGTATTGTGCAAGCATTGTGCACTGTCATTAGCTAGTTGCTGTGTCATGACTTCCTGGGACACTTCCATAGAAAGGAGTCATTTTTAACGTTATTATTAACACCCGTGTGTTTCCTACTTTGTCAAGTCTGCTGTGAGAAAGGAGTATGCAAAATGCAAAAACATTTAAATCCCAAATCAAAATCAAAACAGGAACAAAACTATTTAATAAACACTTTACATCATATCCACCTCCAAGATTAAACACATGTCATAAAGATGTCACAAAACATATCATTTGAAGGTGTTTCTTCAGGCTTACACATAAAAATTTTATTGAATGCTTAATGAAGATAAATAATTATTAGCTGCAGACCTGCATTTTACCGTCAACTATTTGCTTGTCTTAACACCTCTTGCACCTCTCTGTCCTCCTCCTATCCCTGCTCTCTGGTTCCCATGCAGACACAACAGCTCTTTGTCTCTTTCTGCCCCATTAACAGGGAGAGGACACCACAGTCACTATCAGTCTCCCCTCACACATTCCACTGTCTCTCTCACTCACACGCACACACACACATTCGCAGTGCGCAGGGTCATCATGGACCGGTTAATGACCAATTCAATTAATCCAAGACATGAAATGGCAGAATGAATTATCCTATAAGCTCAACAGAAGGGTGGAGAGACAGAGAATGGACGAACTGGGGTTTGTGGTGTGCAGAACAGAGGAGCGAAACACACTTTGCTTAATCAAAAAATATCATTGATGTGAGTGCTTTATAACTTTACTTAAGCCACGCAGGAGCCAATGTGCCTGAACTAAAGTGTATGTATTTATAGAGAAGGAGAGGCCACTGCATTAATCCTCTATACAAACATTACATATACATACATGCTGTGTGTATATACTGTATATAAACTGGGTTTGTTTCCGCTTCCCTTTCTTTCCACTCATCCTCTGCTGTTTCCGCCTCTGTTACTGGTGCAGAAGTGACTAACAATGTAAATTCTTAAATTACTGCTATCAGGTTCTTGAAGCACAATAAGTCAGTTCTCTCTCTGTATTTCACTATGTTGGACGTTGGACTAGTGAATATTAAGGGTATTTATTGTACTGATGTAATGTGGGGCCTAATTTCACTAATTAACCTGTCTGAAAATTAGCCACGCTAAGTGTTAAGTTAACCAGTGAGCCTTGCCAGCTTGCCCCAGTAATAACTGTGAACTGTGAATTTCCCCACTGTGGGACGAATAAAGGTATGTCTTATCTTATCCTTCTGGACAGATATGCATACATTTGATTTGGGGGTTTTAATTCAGAAACTTGAAAATGATGCACCACAATGCTGTAGTGTCTGTATTACTTGAACTATTTGCATTCCACAGGTAAAGAGTTTGATGCAAATCCAACTGTTGAGTTTCACTAGAGCTCTGTAGTGGTCAATTTTCCAACAAACCAGGGGTCCAATCCCCAACATTTTATTTACCTAATTTTTGTGCACTCATTTCATTTAAGCTCATTATGAGAGTCTTTACTGTGTTTTGCTGTCATGCACGATAGCATTAGTTCTCTCCTTTCTGTGTTCCACCGTGGGTGGGGCAGCCCCTTCCCAAAGCAGTCAACCTAGGGGAAACACTGCTGAGACACTGTCTCGGATTTTCAGATGAGTGATTTGAGCTGCAAATAGCAATGCACCTGCAATGAGAGCCACAGACAGAGAGTGAACAGCAGGTAGCCATAAGCCTCACTAATCTGGAAGTCCTTCGAAATGCCAGTGTTGCTGGGTAACCTACATCCTCACCAGAGATTGCTAGAGTGAAGTGTTCTACCTGGAGCGCTCGGGCGGGGGAGGGACAGACACATAGAAAGAAAGAGAAAAAGAGGCAGCTGGTTTGACAGACAGACAGATGGACAGATGGGATAAAACAGATAAGAAAGCAGTGATGCAACAGAGGCCAACAGCGTAAAGTCAGGTGTAGTTGCTTCTCCTACACACTGACACGCACACCTGCTGTGCGTGTTTACAGACCAAGTTAACAGAGCTGCAGCGGGAAGTGGAAGTGAGCCCATTAATAGATGTATAATTGATCGAGCTGGTCGATGGATAGAGAGTGAGAGAGGAGAGGAAGAACAAGATAAGCTGGAAAGTAACAAAAGCAGAGGGAAAATTAAAGACAAGGGAAAATCAGGTGGGTAAAGACATATAAATAAAGAAAAAAAGAATGACAGAGGAAAAAAATGCGAAAGTCAGAAACACTTATTTGTCCATCTGTAAGCTACGTAGGTAAGCACACTAATGCTGTTTGGCCCACTTTGAGACAAAAATAACTCAGAGTATTCTCTCGTCATTGCCACTATAAATAATCCCTCATTCTATGAACAAGCATTTGTGATAAAATTGTAGACTTGAGGCACGAAACTGGTCACGTCAGTTCAGCTTCCAAGCCAAGGCAGCACTCTTGAGTAGAAGTAGTAGAAGTATCATATCAACCAGCAATAACTTGCTGCAGAAACAGATGCACGTTGGCTGCTAACTGACAAGAAATTGCAGTACAGAAATGAAATGCCAAAGACATGTTTGTTGTCATTTACAAACTGTGATGCCACTGCATAGTCTGCAAAAAAGACAGCACTTAAAAGACAAGAAATCATAAAGAAAAGATTACACCGTTTTTTGAAGGTTTAAAGGAAAAACAAAATCCATGGGCGATTCATCAGGCAAACTGAGAATGGAAGGTGTGTTAGCTTTCACAGAACTACAAACCTGAAGGAATCTGATATGCCATTCCATTTTCAAAAAGCAAACAAGTCATCCATGATGGATGGGGAAAAGATGTGGCTGGGACAAACTGAGGCAGGCAGAGAGCCATTTTGCCATCAATAGTTTGTCCTAATAGACCATATTTTCAGAGAGTGTCTTACAATGTGGCATTGTAGAAAACAAAAGGGTAGTCATGGATGTCAGACAGCACAAACTATGTTCCATTTGATACTGGATTTTCAGCATGCTTGTCAATTGAGCCCAAATGTGAGAATATGAATGTTACATGCCCAATAGTAAAACTGGAATTAACACTTCCCCACCTGGTCTTGACCACTGCAAGAAATCTTGCCTAATTCAAAGCATGTAAAAAAGGCATTTCTGCATTAGTATATAAATGGTTTGCAATAGAAACAAAGCTTTTAGATGGATATTCATTTTGAGAGCATTGATTCCATTTGCTAAAGTTATGGGGGATGGAACAATCATTGAAGTTCACAAATATTAAACAGCGGATTAAGGTTTGCATTAAACAAGCTGGAAATACCTCTCGTTACTATCACACTATCACGCATGAGTACCGTTTGGTAATAATTAGAAGAGCTCATTGACCTAAATTCGTTTAGATGCCAGGAAGGTGCTGGTGGCACCCTCTGAGTAGTGTTCTTTTCTCTGGGCTGTAGGTCAAGTTTTGGTAACAGTGTTGCTTGTCTATATAAATTTTACTTGATAAAGTTATATTAAAAAAGGGGGAACTAAACATCATTACTAAGCCCATGCATGGGTTTTTTTCCACATTATTTTTGATTTACAGCCCTAGTCCTGATCTCTGCTGTGTCACTAGCAAGGCTCTGGTCTGAGCTAAACAGGGAGCAGGAGTTGATGGGAGCTCAGATAGCAGAGCGAGGACCTCAGGACAGCCAGAGAGTCGCACACCCGGTTAGGTTACACCAATGAAGACCCAAATATACATGCTATCACATTCAAGAGATAGAAAAATAAACATTTAAATGGCAGTTTGAGAAATGTCATGTCAGTGTCGTACTCTCCTATGATGCAGAAAATATCCCGAACTATTCAGGCTTGAATACAAGTGTAATGTGATCACTTTGCATTTCAGGAATTTTCAATAACTTGAATCAGGTGTCATTTTCTTGATGCTACAGTGATCTGTCATATTGCATTTTGTCTTGTGTGAAGGACACCCCCTAAATCAGTGGTTCCCAAACTTTTTCTGCCTTTGGGAAGATAAAAATATTTTTGGCCATGCAAATTACATAAACAATATCTATATATATATCCATAACTGAAATGAAATTCTCTATTATGACCTAAATAGTACATATATACAAATACAAAATCAAAATTTAAAATGTAATTAAAATTTTAAATTAAATTACATTAAAAATACATGCAGGCCTGGCAACCCTGTTGTATATCTAAAAACAGATCTCAATCCGTTCACATTGATTGTGATTCACAGCCATGATGGTGATCTGTCTCTGTCCTTCAGCCTTGTGGCTTATATGCACCACAAAGGTGTTTGAACAGCTCTGAGGTTTTTTTTGTCCTTTTGTGTTTTCACTATTTTTGACATTGACAATAAAGCTGACAGAACCTCGCTCAGCTCCCACAGCAGCAGCACGGGTCCTCCTGCCAGCTCTGAGAAGGAGTAAGACCTGGGAGACTGAGAGAGAATAATGACCTAAACTTCATGTAGTGGCTTGGAAAATAAGACACAAGCTCCACTCCTGCTGTGACACAAAAACATCGCTTGTAGTGACTGATAATCCTGGTGCTAAGCTGCTTATGATAGAAAACAAACAATTACTAGATGCCACCCAGCTGGTGGTGTGGCATCATTTGTACTACAAGCTGGACTCCAGAGTGATAAATAGACACCCTGCAGTGAGATTATGTCCTTTCAAAATGGGGCAGATACTGGATTCTAGACATTTAGAAAAGGAAGTTTGGAATCATGCAACTTAATCAGAGCCTCCCTTCACTCCACTGTCAACATTTGGTTTATTTGTGCATGTAAGAAAAGCAATTTATGCAAAATAAGTCAAATACAACAGAGAGAAAAGCAAAGGATGTAATCATGCACCCACATTTGTGGTTTTCCAGTGGAAATTGGCTTTCCTCACAAACAAGCAAAGAAAAATTATATTATATTCACATGCTCCTCAAAAACAGGACGAATTGTGTTTTAGCCACACAATACCAGGCATTTTTCATACCACATTTATCATCCAGTACTCAAATCCTGCCATTATCTCAGACGTTTGTCTCTCTATGGGACAACCATGCCACCCACTGCAGCCACTTCTTCCCACAAACCACCACAGACAGGGCACAGTCCTGCCTTCCTCCTGCCCAGGACACAAACACAGGTGTAAATCAGCTGGGAGGGTGACAGCTCTCCCATCTGCACTGTTTCTCACTCTGGCAGGACAATTCCAAACCACTGAACATCTTCAATGCTGCCTCGTCCTCAATCACCCTCCTTCGCCCTCCCAGAAACAGCCTGAAGACAGTCAAGGCCTCTTAAGAAGTGGTTATGAAAGGGGCAGGTTTAAATGATGTCTGCGTTTGTGAATAAGGAAGAAGTTATAAAAACGGTGAGAGAGTTTTGGTAAATGCCAGTGTTGTCCCAGGGAGATTCCACAATGTGCAAAACCGCCCCAGTGCATTCTCTGGAACGAATACACTGTGCAAGCTGTGAACTCATATTTGCTCTTTGTTACTGTTGCCATTTTAAGCAGATGTAGAATGGCTTTTGAAACTCAAGATTACCCATTTATATTTTGGTTGGTTCTCCTTAAACAGAGTTGTCATCCTGAGGTGGGAATATAAATCAAAAATTGCAGTATGGCACACAATGTCTGAGAACAACAAAATAAATTCTAGTTGCTGGCTACAATCATTACCATTATTTTCCCAAGGATATTTGGTACAAACGGTTGATTTAAAAAAAAAACTGGATGATGTATTGTACTGCATATTAACATTCAAGCAGTCTGCTTCATCACAAAAGAGGAGATGAACCAGGCTAGGCACCTTCATGTAAGTAGAGCTAGGAGTCTATCTGAGTCTATCAATAATTTAACACTAGATCTGAAACATTTGGCTTTACTTAACTTAAAAAACTGATTATGGGGAACTTGAGGTGTCCATAGTGGTTTCAAGTCACTTCTGTTTCTGTTTAGGGGTAACTGGCATATGTCTGAGCTTTCAGAAATTTATCACACAAAATGATGTACAATACCAACAACAAATGACAGGGGGCAGTACACAACCCAGTACAGAGGAAATACAAAGAGCCAATGTGGCTGACTAGCAGAAACATGTCTGTGGCTGGCTAACATGTTAGCTTCTAGAACCACAAATTTTGAGTGAATTTCATTCTGCCACTTTCTGTTGAGACCAAATCCAGAAGCAGTTTACTCAAACAGTATACATCCAAAGAGGTAAATTTATCATATCACAATGACAACATTGGTCTGCCAATACGAGTATTTGCAGCATAATGCTCTTCACAAGAAAACATGAGAGAAAATGTCACAGTGATGCATCAGAGGAGAATAACATTTGAGCCCAACTTGCCACACAATAGTTTTTCCAAAGAGCTTATTTGTTACTCACATTGTTCTCCTTGTCTTCTTGTCTTTGTCTTCTTTTCGTTAACCAACACAAAATGGACAAGATCTTGGTTCCCTGGCCACAGTTATAAAAAGGGAAAAAACAAATGCTTTTGAAAGTAAGCCAGTAGGATTGTTCTGGGACAATGAAACTCCAACCAACCAATTTAGTTAACCCACCATCTTTTCCTACACACAGACTAGGGTTTTGAGTCCTAGCACCTCCAGTGACCACACCTTTCTTTTCTCCCTTCACACCCAGCAGATGAAGTCTGTACCACTCTGCCCCTCTATTCTTCACTTGTCTATTACCTACTCTGTGTGGACATATGATCCCCTCGAGAGTAATGAAGCAAGTCCTTGAGGTGACCCAGACCTGACCCTGACCAGGACGCACAAGGCAGAAAGACAGATGGGCTGCAGCAACCAACAGCTGGGCCTAATGACACATGGGAAGCTCAAGTGTATGTGCATGCAACCTACACAACCTGCATAGTAAGCAGAATCACTTGGCAAATATTCGATCAAGATTTGAGAAAAGCTGGGAAAACCTGACATCTTATCTTACAAATTTTGATTTTCAGCAAAGTAATGAAGTGAAGTAATCAGTCATCCTTACTTTAAAGCCTTAAAAGTTTCTTATAGTGAGTTAACAACAGTGTTAACAAGCTGTTATATAGACCTACTGTGTTAACCAGAAGGTACATCAGATGTGTTAGCACGCCACAATAGCATCAAGCACGCTCTGCATCAGAGTCAGCCCATTTAATTTCCTTAAAAGTCCTGTCATACAAACGATTATGTAACACCTCGCATAGCATGAGTTCTGTAAAGCACACAGAAGCTCATAGCCGGCTGGTAAAAGTGACAATGATGCAAATCTTTTTAGACATTTACATGAGTTTCAATACGAAGCCTGCTGTTATGGAAACTAAGTCAGCATGCATTGATAATCATTCAAGCTTTGCAGGCTAAACCATGCTGTGTGTGTTATTGTTCTTTGAGCATTACATCATCAGGTGAAACTCTATACTGGTCCAAGAATGCCTGCAGAGTATGTGTGCATGTGTGTCAAACAACAACATTATCAAATTTAAACTGGCAGTGTATGAGGGGAGATAGTTGACATCAGTCTAAAGGGCATCACTGATGAGCAAGAACATCAAAAGTTAATACCATCGCACTGCTCCATATTATACTTGTGTGAACATGTGGTTTGAATCCAACAACCAGTCAGGGTTAGCTACCACACAACTAGCCAATCACATTGACTCTGAACAAACAAGGGACATCTGGGTTCTACGTGCCTTCCCTCTGAGTCCCACATAACTAGCCATAACATACATAACTGAGGAGAACAGACGTTAGCATGCTGGTGAGTGACAATGGTTGACAAGCTCTTCGTTCAAGCCCAGCAAAAATGCATGTGCTTGTTTGTTGCGTCACTTGGTGGAAGGAACTTAGTAGGGTGATACAAGGCAGCAGAAAGAGAGGCGGAAGGTTTTGGACTGTGTATCTTAAAATCGTCTAAATCGTCTAAAAGCTTTAACATGAGGAAATCAGTCCAAGCGTGACTGGACATTGACTATCTGCACTTGGTAGACATTTCCAGTCAATTATCAATACTGCAATAATCAATGGAGCCTTTTCTAGCTAGGTGTAATCAAAGTATTTGTAATATCTGTGTCATGATGAGGCTGAAACTAGTTGGCGTTTGAAACTAGAGATTTACCATATGTAATAGCAGCTCTCATTTGCATTCATACATCATCCCTGCATGGAACTCAGTGGGACAAAAATATTTAATGTGGATTGGTCACATCATGGCCAGTAATTTGATCCACTTAATAAGGCTGGTATTAAAACCCATACAATGTGATACGTATCATCCTGCATTCCTATACCACTATTATTCTACATCCCTTTTTCAAACAATTATTATTCCAGACTATATAAAGGCTAATACATACATAAAAAAGCAAAGTTGTTAAGTTGCAAGAAGGGGTAGAGCAACCAAACATTTTCATCAGATGTGTTCTCCTGTTTTGTAATATTGCTGTGGGGACAAATTGTTTGTATTGATTGTAGAATCTCAGGGGATGCTAATGGCCAAAACAGACATAATTCTGTTGATGTCTGATTCGCCACCAGATGGATAAAAATCTGAAGGAGCAGATGGAGAAAAGTGGTGAGATAGCGTGTGGGCAGCTTTGCTGGTAGCAGATGCTGCACTAAGGCTTCTCCTCTGGGTATAACAAGTCAACTGTTAGCCAGGCTGCCATGATCAGCATAGTGCCAGGCTGGCACCAGACCTGCCAACACCCATGGGCTGAGACAGAGCAGAAGCAGGAAGATGGACCAACATTGGTAGATCAGGAAATCAAATGCACTCAAAGCTGGTATGAATACACCCTGCAACTAATGAGAAACCCTGCATCCACCTTTTGACTGGCATACACATTATGTAAAGATCAAATTATTTGTAATTCATTGAAAACCTTCTAATAGTCAACCATTGTCAGACCGTGAGCCCTGTTGAGCTGCTTCCCTGAGCTTTTCAGTGGGACCTTCTGGGTTCCTGACTTGGCTATGTGTTTGTAAGCGAGTGTGTGAGTACTTTTGATAATCCCTTCAGCACATCACACTGTCAAGATTTTATTATCCCCGAGGGGTTGAACATGGACACACGTGCCTACGAGCAGATGGGATGGATCTCCAGAATCGATCCTGACAGTTCAGACCCATAATGTATACAGAGAGACAGCCTGACCTTGGAGGCTGCAAATTGCAAGTCTGCTAAAAACCTTTTTCCACAGCATAGCCACACATACAAAGGCTGTCAGAATGGAAGTATCATCATAGCCATCCCTTGGCACAGTGACAGCAGCCATAGTGGAGTGTCAGTGATTAGCAGCTCCCACATTACCAACACACACAGTTCAGCCTGCAGTCTAATACTGTGTGTGTACATGGGGGTGCCAAGCCTCCCGTCTTACCAAAACTGCTTCACTCTGATCACCCGTCCTGATAGAGACCTTCACATTACATTAAACTGTGATTTTCCCTGTGATTAGACATGCATTGTACTCATGTACTCCTACACAATTATTGCGTGAAGTGATGCCAACTGCAACAGGAGCTCATGCTAATCCTGGCGCGACCCTCATGTTGCTCGTCTTCTACTCTGCTGCCTGAAGTTCACGTTGACATTTTTAGTTTGGAAAGGAAAGGGAGAGGCAGATCTCAAATGTGTCCTGCAGTAAAGTATAATGAGTCCCAGGTTATCTCCCTCCAATTAAAGGGATTGCAGAGGCGGCAAGAGGAACTCTGTGGTAAGACTTTGGTCTGTTTTTAGAGTCAGACCAGGTTTAGAGTCGGGTTGCAGGGGGGTAAGCTCAGATGATGATGGGGTTGATAGTGGGGCTGTGACTTTGGATGTGTGTGTTCCTGTCTGGCCACACATTCCTGCCCTCCTGGTTCTTGATTAGACGAGTGTTAAGGAGTAACTCGAGATGCTCGGGGGGCTCGACAGAGCCTGTCGAAGCAAGAAACAGGGATTAAAACGTCATCTGAACATGTCTTTGGCTTCACAACACATTTGATTGGTTTGATTTCATACTCTGCCTCAAGATCAGACATGAGGCATCAGTTTGATGTTGCGTCACATCATCACATGTCTGTTTCAGAGGCTTTTTGGGCTTGATGAAAATCAATACAGAATCTTTTTTTGGAAGCAGAGTAACATGGTTATGGCTTGTAAAAACAGGCCTGTGAGCAGCAGGTTCCAATGGCCAGAAAAATTATTCAGCTGGAATTTGAAGTGTATGCTGTTAGATGAAAAGATAATTCCCTAGTAGTTGTTAAAAATGAAGACATGAGAGTCATTCCATGGCTCTGATGTACTGAGGAACACCATGTTACATACAGAGACCCTGCATGCAGTAGTGTGTAATAGGCTCTAATATCAATAAGCTCATTTTACATGGTGTAGACCTACTGCTGTGTTACTCTATGAGAGCTGCAACCAATTATTTTTTATCATCGATTAATCTGCCCATTACTGTCTCAATTAATTGTTTAGTGTGTTACACTGCTAGTTTCCTAGAGTCCAAATGGTGTCTGCAAATGTCCTGTTTTGTCTGACAAAATAATTGTTGATGAATTTTCTATTGATGGACTATCGCCTGCTGCAGTTCCATATTATGTAGTTACACAAACAAAACAAGTTACAGCTGAAAGTGTTTTTAAATGCACAATGGGGACCTAATATTGATATCACCCTTGTCAGATTACCTTAGACACATTAGTGGCTGCTGTCACAAAAATACATCAGATTCACTTCTTTTAAAATCACTTGTCGTATGTGTGCTGATGACCGACCTTCTCCAGAGGACAGACAACAAACATTCAAAGTTTCTGATAGTGTTTTAACTCTTTTGAAGTTCAGCTCATGACACTTTTGTTTCATTACCCATCTCTTTTCCCACCATACTGACTGACTAAAAACAAACTGTCCACTGACTGAGAGCTTTGCATGGAACAGCAAAAACAGAGTCAAAGAAACCCAGAATTGCTGAAGGTGTCCCTAAGCTTCAAAACATAGTGCTTGTTGGATCACTGAAACCCCACTCCACCCACACCTTTCCCACACTGGACACTTTTTGTAACTTTCCGAAATTGACAGTCCAACAAGCTGCATGTTTTAGCAGCAATTGACAGAGTGTGAGCTTCCATCTCAAGTTCTCTTTTTTTCTTTCATTCTTTGTCTGTTTAAACAAGAGCGACACCATGAAATCTGTTGAAGAGGGACTGTGTGAACGCACTTGAACGATTATCTCATCTTGGTCCTCTCTATGACGAGAGTGTGCCCATTCAGTCCTTGGCGTGTGTTAATTCTTGATTTATATTTGTTCTCGCCTTAATAAGTTAGCAGCATTTCAGTTGTACACCCAAATAACTTCAATAAATCTACTCGCAGAATTGGGCGCTTGAAGGTATGGGTTTGTTTACTCATACAATAGCAGGACCACCAAGAGCTTTGATTAATCTCACAGACTCAAACGAAACATTGCTGCAGGTTTCATCATAAGCCTTTCTTTCCTGTGTTTCCACTGAATCTCTTGCTGCTCGTAATTCTGCACTCCTGAGAATGAGAACAAAACCAACAATGGGCGAGTTATTGCATGCAATTAGAAGTTAGACTCTGCAACACTGTGAGGGGAGAGATACAATCAGTGGCATTTACAGAGAGATCAAGCGAGGTTTGTGTGTAGAAAAGTAGCTTCATGGTGCTGGGAAAGTTGAGTTTTAGTCACCTGAGGCAGGGAATGGGGAAAACAGAACAGGATGAACGAGTATGAAAACAGCAGCAAACAATACTCTGTCTACTGAACTATTGTATGAGAGGGCCTCTTCCTTTATCTCTCAGTTAGCTCCAGCAATTAATACATTCCTCCACCCCGCTATACAGTAAGCTGACATGTTAGACTGAGAATAAGGGTGTGTGTAACCCCATTCTCTGGTACCCCTGATCACACTGCATGGGCTCTTGTTGCTAGGAAGAGGAGGGTAGGCATGAAGTAGGGGGGAGGCATGAAGAACAATGCCCCGATTGAGTATGACAGAGGGCGCCCCCAAACCCTTAATGTGACTCACCTCATTTAAATATCATAAGTCTTTAAGCGACAGCCTAACAAAGCACTGAAAAGGGTCATCATGGGACTTTACACCACAGCGGATGAATGTATCACTAATGTGTGTGATCCTGCTTGAATTAAAGTTTCAGACGTTCTATTCACCGTTCCTGTAATTGAGGTAATTGCCTACAGCTCCTTTCAGCTATGTGTTCCATCAGATTTTGGCCTGTTACCTGAGCTGAAAGACATTTTGTCCAGCCAGTGATGATCCCTATTGTCTACAACAGCCTTTCTAAGTGGCTACGCAGCACCTGTCAGCAGCTTGATAATAACATACAGACACACACAGAGGAAGAGAGTCTGAACGCACACATCTCCTTTAATTCTCCCTGCCTCCCCACCTTCATCATCACTCACTCTGAAGCACTCTCGTCTCCAGTCCACTCCACATTCCACACACACACACACAATGACATACAGCCAGCACTTCCTCCTCCACTCGAGCAGAGAGGTATCACTTTCATCCAAAAGCCTGCCTCTCATCTCACTGCTGCTTTGTCAGTGAAATCGGAGATGTGGGGAGGCAGTTTGTTCAGCCTAGAATAATACATCAAACTCTCAAAAAGACAAAAATAAATAAATAAATAAAAAGGTGAGTGTTTAATAAGTTCAAACAAAGTATGAGAATAAGTAAGGTTTCATGTGAAATTGTCATGATTATATATTGAGTAATAACAGTTTGAGTATTGCTTCACACAAACAAGTAACTACAGCAGGGGGCTGGCATCAGCGGTGGAGGGGGAGTAAAAGATAACATTTGCAGAAAAGGTGTCAGTTTATGCAATCATTTATAATCACTCTATAACAGAGACATGAAAACAGAAATTCTTTAGAATGTGTTGAGAAAAGCGAACTGGGTTGGTATCATTTTATGTATTTACCAAATGACATAAACCGCATAATGGAGATGGTGATAATACATTTTCTGTCCAATGATTTTCAGATAAACCATGGTTGACGCACTTCCTTTGTGTCATAAGTGGAGCTTTTATTTTCCCAGGTGATCTTACCTGATGGCAGACAGAATTGCATGGCAAAAGCGAGGGTTATAAGGAACCGATCTAAATGCAGATAGTGTCATTATTCCATAGTCATTACACTGTGCAATCAACATTTATTTCATTAAGAAATGTTCAAGCAAAAGACTTGTCTAGTTACTTTATGTTACAAGGTTAGAAGGTTAAGTTGTGAGGAAGTGGACAACACAACAGAATCACAACATCCAACTACATTGTGTTATTCTAACACCTGCTTGTTGTCACAATCCAATCTTTGACTTTTTTGGTTGGGTTTGGCTTGCTTTGCATCCGAAGTCATTTTGGTCACAACTGCAAGTAAAAATAAGTTGAACTTTGCTGCTCTGTCACTGGCTTTCTTGACCTTATCCAGTGCATAAACCTTATAATACTGAAACCACTTTTGGGCCAAACTGGGAACCTAGTGACTCTGCACAAATCAGGAGGGAGCCGCCTGGTTCATGAACTTTGCAGATGCTAAGTAAATAACTTTTTCAGACTGGAACTAATCAGCTCCCAGACACAGGGGAGAAAACAAGCCACTGATGAAGATCAAACTTTGCTATGCTATGAATACATCAGACATAAAATTATAAATTCAATCCACTTCACAAACATGTTTTCAATCCACATTTCCCTGAGCTATGAGGGCAAATAGGAAGAAGCCATCTCTGTACCCACCGATAGTTCTTGAATATTTTTTAGATAACATATTCTTGGAAATAACGTCATTATTGGCTGAGAAAGCCCAGAGCCAGCGGAGGAGTATGTGGCTGCTATCTTCAGTGAGAATGAGATAATGCCAGTGCTGAGACATGAAGCAATCTGCAATCCTTCAATGTAACCCACAAGTGCACACAAATCTGGCTAAAGAGTTCAAACCATGATACCAATACACACAAGCAACTACTTATGCGCACACACACAGGACTGGTGTGACTGGGATGGCTAGCACTACCAGTGATAATCCTTATTTCTGTGAATGATTCCCACACTGAAACACTGTAATACCTCATTACGCAACAACACATTCACTTCCACACTTCACACTTGCAGCTGTCTAAATCACACAGACCTAATAAAACTTTTTCCAGGCCCTACTAGGCTTCACTGACCTTAGAGCAGATGTCAGGGATGATATTGTGTCTATCAACATGGAATGTCAAAGTCTGAACAGTGAAAAAACGCAGCACAATGTCTCTTGCAGTTAGTGTTTTATTAATCCCAGAAAGGAGAAGTGGATATTTTAGTTCAGAATAAGGACCTTGCACTCAAACAGTCTATGTACTGATACTAGTGATGCGACTGGCAGGACAAAGAACACTGACCCTTACCACACACTCTGTGCAAATATACCCAGTTGTGCACAATACACATGCGTACACACACACACACACACACACACACACACACACACACACACACACACACACACACACACACACACACACACAAAAAAAAAAGCAAGCATTTCTGGTACAGTTGCTTAGACACATCCATTTGCTGAGAACTTTCATATTTGCTAACTTGCCCTGTAGGGAAAAGATTTTCAGTCTTCATCATTAATGCCTTTATTTGTGTCCATACTCCGTAGTATCTGTCACTTCAAATAAGTTTAGCACACAAAGTTAAAACGAATACAGCCATACAATATTGTCCAAGAACAGTGAAAAACTGTTTCTTTCCCATTAGCAACATCTGTGATTTCTGGCATAAACTTAAATTTCCTGTGGCCAGCTTCGGGTTTTAACATACATCGCTACGTGCTTGAATATTACGAACAAAAATCAAATGCAAGGCTCCTACGTTCCCTTTCAACCCTATAGATGCCTTGTGATTGTTGTGAAAAGTTAGACACTCAGTGTTGTGGTATCAGAAGTGAGTTAGAAGTGGTATCGAGTCTTATTTAATTATGTCCAAATTTACATCCAGAGGGGAGTTTTCATAATTAGATTCTGAATTAACAGATTTTAATTCCCTGCCAAGAATGACTGTGGCTATGAATGGGAGTTTTTTGCACATGGGATCACTTGGAATCAAATGAAACTGCCCTGTGGGGTAAAGATGCTTCACATTATAACACAGACACATCCAGATGCCTTTACAGGAATGCAAATGCTATCCCTGGAAAATACAAAATTATGTAAAAGCAATGAATGTCTTCTCAGTTATAATTTATCTTCCAAATAAACAGACACTGGGCTGCTGTGTGAAACACAAAGAACGTAATGCAATAGCATCAAGTAGCATTACTTACTGACTACAGTAGACTGTACAGACCAGCATGTGGAAAAATGCACCTGAATAAATGAGGGGATAGAAGAAGACCACATTCACTGTGGTTTAATGTGGGATCTCATCATTTCTGTGACACAGACAGGTGGGTCCACTGTCGAATGTACTTTGAGGATGAAGCAATAACTGATACGACTCACTGCAATCTGACATGGCCACAGGCTTCTGTTTGCCTCTAAGTCTATACAGTATAACTTCAGGACCACTATGGCTGTGATACACTCCTGTACCACAGTGCAGGGAAAGTAACACTGTGTCTATGTACACACTCACAAAAACAAACTCCTTTTCACAGCTATCGTCTGCAAACAAACTATGTTTTCTCTTCTATACTCTGCTGTTACCTTTTCAACTCAGAACTGCCAGGAGCTTACAAAAGCCTCCCATAATAAGGGAACTGAACACACCCTAAGACGAGGCAAGCTAATCCAGTTTTATAATATCAATGTGTATCATTTCTTAGCACCCTAATACATACACACAGTTCCAAGCCAAATCAATATAAATCATACCATGGTGTTAAAAAAGCCTTAACAATAATGTTGCTTCGGCGCAGATCTTTTCTAACTAGTGTATTAATGTATATTAAAAGAGCATTAGCATAGCAGAGAAACAGCTCTCTCTGCCTGTGTTAAACAGAGAGGAGAACAGAGATGGAAGGTTACTTATTAACTATAATCAAGACCATATAATAAACGTCAAAGTCATTTTCAAGAGACACTAACTAAAGTACCTACCTACCTACCTACCTAACAGCTGCAGGAGGATGGATTCCAAAATGCTGACACTATAATTGAGTGAACAGGGTTTCCTATGAGCAAAATGTGTTCCTCATTGCATTCAGGACATCCAAAGCATTTAAAAATACCAGTAATTTGCACTGATCATATGACAGACTTTACTCAATGTTTCAAGTATCTGTACCACCAACCATCCTGAGGTGACACTGGGACACTCCCCTCTGCCAGCTCTGTCTCACACTGGTTTCTCCTTTTGAAGTGATAGCCTGTCTTTCCTGTCTGCCGGCTGATGGCTTGTGTCAATGGTACAATTCTGTATAGGATAATTAGTAAATACAAGTCTAAGCTGCTGGTGATGAGAGAATCCATGCTCCAACAAACCGGGGAGGGAACCTTATTGTAGTCCTACAGGAAGACTGTCTCATTTAGCTTTTCAAGTTAAGATCAACCTTGACAAAACTTATGAGGTAAAGCAACATACAAAAGATGAGGCTCACCGTGATGTAAAATTGTTTTGTAAGTTGTACTCAACCATCTGCCACTGTGGTCCAAGACTCTGTATATTTTTATTCCAAACACCACACAAGCTGAACTCGTGTTTAATTAGTTCCCTCTTAAGTCAGAGGGAGGATTCTGCATCTCAGCAAAATCAGCTGCTGCAGTGTTTGGAATTAAATTTCCCATGTGTTGAGAACTAGAGACAAGCTTTGAGCCACCATTAAGTAAGCTAAACAACTAAATGGTTTGAAACCCAAGTCTGAGGTAGCTATATCCTTTTAACCTTTGACCCTTAGCTGACCTCTTTCGCTGTCAGCTGATTAGGCAAGATGAGGTATCCTGTGACTGAGCTTTCAAGCATGTGGTACAGCACTAGTGAGGTCCAGAAATTATACTCAAATAAAACAATTTCACTTAATCTGAAGGACCTTTGAAGCTTTTTCTAAATCTTGGACTATGTCACAGGCAAAGACACATTCAGAATCAAATAGCTAAACATTCCAAAATCCAATATACTCATTTAGAGAACAAATTATAACTTGCTATTTGCTAGTCAAGGGCTAAAAAATGCACAATTAAAATACAATGTATCAGCTAAATTATTTTAACAAGGAAGAATCTTTCTCACACAGTTCTTAAATCTGCAACGTTTGCAGACCCTGTGATTATTATTGCTATATTAAGCTAGGTTAACAGTGACACCTTACAAGAGAGCAACATTTCCTCTGTAGTTTTCTGTTGGACCAACGTTTAACAAAAAAAAAAAGACAGGTCACCTATATTATACTATATGTATTGGTACTGGGTATTTTGTTCTCAGGTGAATGGTTGGTGAATGCGTCCCTGGCAGATCTCCCCGACAAGTTTTTGAAGCTTTAACACCAGTTCCATCCTGTAAAGAAGCAGTCTGTTCCACAGTGGTCCACTGGCACACAATACTCCTCTGTTCACCGGATGCCAAATGCTCCAGTCATCACCCTCAATGCCACCCCTCCCCGCCCCTCCTTTGCTATCTCTCTCAGTCTTTTCTCTCTGTATCTGTCTTTCCCTAACCGTGACAGAAGCTGCTGATGGTCAGTCAGATTAGCATCCAGCCGTTGAAGGGACGACTTCAAAACGGACAAAGAAAGAGCCGCTTTGTTTCAGCCTTGTGCTGACGACCCCGGAAGTAAGAGAGGAAACGTGGGTGGACAGAAAAAGCATTACAAGAGCCATTATACTGGTCAACTGTGAGAGCCTGGAACCTTTGGAGGAGAACTGTGAAACTGACAGAATCTTTGTAGTTAGGCCATGCATCTGACCTTGGGCTGCACAATAGGGCAGAAAAAATGAATAATATTGCTTTTATTTTGACAGATATTGTGAATGTGATTGTGAATTTCCCCACTGAGGGACAACTAAAGGAATATCTTATCTTATTATGATTGTGATAGGATTACTGGTTTTCATTTTCACTGAAACTATTGAAATCAGAATGAGGTGATATTTGTTGGGGTTTATACCAAACAAACATGTTTTCTAACACCTAGAGAACAAAATTTGTAGGTCAGTGCTTCTCAGCACTACAGTACTTTATAATAATAATAATAATAATATAATATTATTTTGTCACACATTTTACCTTGCAGCTCCAGCGATTTGAATATTGCACTTGATGGGAAATGTTTGTACCAAAATGGTCATTTCATAAAAACAACGCTGAGGATCTTGACCATATTTGGGTGTCATTTATGGATGCGCTGCTTCTGTCCTCTGCTGTCAGAGTTTGATGTGAATGTTAATTGTAAAATTTAACGATCATAGTGTGAAATGCAGTTTTACTGCCACTTTGGCTTTTTAAAGTAGTAATTCTGCAAATTTTGATGCAGAGTTGCACCAAAATATAGACAGTACAGGTGCATGCTGTGTTTGAGTCTGAAGCACAATGACTGGGTTAGGGAAGAGCGACTGATATAAAAGCCATCGCTCTCACCTCCACTGAGTGAAATCCTGTGCATATTTTCTTTTTTGCTACTTGCTAAACTATCACTCACCATCAACCTGCTGCCAGCAGTCGAGAGTGAGAAGTCTGATGAGGAGGTTTAAGTTGATTACAATGATTGAGCATCTCATAGTTTTACAAAACCTTCCGATTTAGTCTCATATTTGATGTTTGAAGTATATGTAATAGCAAAAACTTGAGTAGAATGTTGAGATCAGGACTTGAGTTGTATTAAGGTTTGAAATTATTAACTGATGATCAATATATTAACATAATTTTGCTTCAAACACCTCATTACCTCATTAATAAAATGTATTGAAACAAATTTATGGATATGTGACACAAAAAGGCAATTTATTATTTTAGCCAGCAATAAATTTGTTTGGCTGTTTTTGCTATGTTTTTTTTTAGTCTACCAGTCTCCTTGGCCAGTGAGTCAAAAAGTTCCTTTCCAACACTGCTTTTAAAATGAAGACAAACCACTGTGTCACATCTGATGAAGGTTTTGAGTTATCCAGTAACATGTCAATCGACACAAGCTGCAGTCCTTAAACATATTGTACTATGCACCATAAACAAACTCTGTGACCCGGTGAACCCACAAACCAAACCCCAACTCCACCCTGCGGAGCCCGTCTATTCAAACTCTATTCAAATCCCAAATGACTCTCATGCTGCATCATGATGCAGTCACCATCACTGCAGACAAAGTAAACTGCTCCTACACACACTGCTAGGTAAACGCCATATGGCCTCTGTTATCAACGCTCAACAATCCAAAGCAAACTATAAATATCACACTTTCATTTCACCAAAGCCAAAAATTCCATTCAAAGGCATTTCCAAAAGGTTACTTAGCAATTAGTGGTGAGCTAAGCTAAGTCAGCAGAGACGCCTGTCCTTTGATATGAGGGAACCATATGATAGGCAGCAGAGGATGATTACAGCTGTTTAAATCTTAGGATGCTTCTTAAATGAAGGGCAAATGCCAAATTACATCTGTGGTAGCGTTAGGTTGAAAGTATTGCAGCCGCACATGTTGGTCTGATTAGCATAATCTGACAACTGGAAAACTACATTATAGCATGTACTGATGGACATATGAGTTATGCAAAATAAAGCACAAAACAGGAATATTAGCCAGAAGTAGTTCAGGTAGAGTGTATTGAAGAGTCCATCCCCACAACCTAAGATAGCGTAGACAAGCAAATACATAAACCCAAACAACGCATAAGCCCACAACACAACACAAGAAACAGATATGCATCACAATAAAAACGTGGTGCAATACATAAAGTCATAACTAAATAACTCAACCGAAGCACAAGTGAACAGTTCCTCAGTGATGTTGGATAACATGCAAATAATATTTATTGTACCTTTGTGGTTGCATGGTTCTGATATTACAGGACAGGAAACTGGTCAGCAGAGGTGGAAAATGCTTTTTAGAGATGATGGTTTTAAAATAAGACATGACCTGTCACAGTGGGAAAATGACAGGTGTAAATAATACAGCTAATTTCATTCAGCTGAGCCTCAGGGTGCTGGTGTTCTGCATGCAGTCTGATTGTCACACTGATGTGACTAACTGGAACACTTGAAAGAACAGACTCATCAGTATTGTTATTAGTAACATCTGTGATTTTCCTACTGAAGAGTCGAAAAGTCTGCTGTGAGTCTCATCACCTCTTTAAAATATAGGAGAAATGTGTTTGTCATTTTTCAAAAGTTACATAGTCTTGACGTAAGTCAGCAGAAATTTCTGTCCCATCACCAAGTTCAGATGTGTGCCAAGCTTCTGTATTTAATTATGTTTTTTGTATTTGTAGCACAGTTTTTGAGCAGTGTGTTAAACTCTTTCTGCCACTACAGCAGAAATGATTCTGTCTACCACATCTGACAAAACCTTATTACTCAGCCACTTGTAAAGTTTGACTAATAGGCTTAGAGTTACAACTGAATTAATCAGATACTAGACCCATCTGTCTGTGGACATGTGAGTAATGGCTAACACGTAATGGATAACGGATAATTTAGAAAAAAGTAACTTACAGGATACAAAGGACACATTGAGTCCCACTAGTTAGATAGCTCACAATCTTTTTCTCTCATCTGCCATCACCCAGATTGAATAGTTTTAATCACATGGGCCAAGCCATCAAAGAGCAAAGGTTGCACAGTTAGTGGTTCTAATAGCCTGTTGTGAAGCAGCATTCACAGTTAAATTGCTGTAATTGCACTCAATGAGCGACGAGGGGATAGACAGAGACTGGGCCAAGTGTACTAAAGAAGAATGAATGGCTGTCAAATAACATGCACACACAAACATACACACAGAGGCTTGAGAACATGCTTTCAAAGTTCAGAGACAAAAGCGTGCATTCACACACACACATGCACACACAGAGCTCCTTTTTGCCAATCAAACATTTACGTGTTGTAGAGCAGAGTTGTGGGGTAAGTAAGGGGGGCAGAGATGTTAACAGGCAAGTGAAAACTAAGGCTCGAGGAGGGGGGCCTGCAGCCAGAAGGAGGTGGCAGGAGACACAGCAACAAGTGTACAGAGCCACAGCTGACACTACTCGAGACGCCCCACACACAAAAGGGGGATTTAGCCTGTGAAAACCAGTGTTGCTGTCTGGATTCCCTCTCAACTAAGAGATAACAGGCAGCTAAAGAAAACCCTCTTGTACGGGCTAATCTGCATTATTCTGAAGGACTTGAGGCCTCTGCAAGACCCCACCCTTCGCCATCATCAGTCTCCCCTACTTGGTCCCCCAGTGCCCTCCCAGTCAATCAAATCAATGGTTAGACTGCTACCGTGTCGATCATTGAATATACATCTTGAGTGGCACCAGTAAATGACACATGGTTTGACTGAATGCAGCCATCCACTGGGTAAATGAAATTAGATTTACAGAGACAAAATGATTGGAGAGGTAAGCGACACTGGACCATCTGTCCTTTCTCTCCTTATCGTGCTTGATATCAGTGATTACATTACTGCTGCTAGGAAGCCGAGAGGAGTTGTGTAGTGCAAGCAGGATCCATTAGGCAAACACAGAGCACGAGGCAGCAGAGGAAAGAAGCAGGCTGCTTCTGTGGTTCAGACAAGCAAAATAACATGAGGTTCAATTCCTCTCCTGTCATGTTGCACTTAAGGTGAACTTACCCTCTAGAACCTGTGACCACTGCAAATGAAATCGACATCACAGTTCTCAAAACTTACACTGTTTGTGAGAGACGAGGTTGTGTTCCCCTCCGTCATTTGATATGAGAAAAGTCTCTCACAGCAACAAGCAAGGAGCAGATGGCGGTGATGTCAACGTGTAATGTGTGTGTTACAACATAACTGCGTTCTCACTACCCTCAGATGAATTACACTCTCAGTATCTTATGCCACACGGTCAAGTTACTGTTGCAGTCATCTTAAGAGATCAAGGCAAGAAAGGAAAACATGTCACAGGACCAGTATATGGTAAGCAAGCAATCCCCAAGCACTCCAGATATTAACACAGGCTACATGAATATTGCAACCTCATGCTCCATTAATATAGCACTGTGACATAGATCCTCTCACGCTGGTGGTACAAACTTGGAGCTGTGAGGTAAAGTGGCAAAAATGGCAAGTCGTACCTTGTTGGGTGCTTTATCTTTAAATTGCGTGCATACTTGATAATAACTCAGGGAAGTCCTAAAGTCTCCTAACACAAATACTAACTACAACTTCAAAATCCTCTGCCGTCGCTGTGATTTGCTGCGCAGAGCCCCAAACAAGTACACACTTTGGCCTATTTTGGTTCTGTTCACTCCAACTATGTTGAATTATTCAGAGGGCTGCCATAAGGGGGATAGGCGTAGTAATGCTAGGCAGGGGCCATGCATGGAAAACCTTCATAAATAAAACAGCATTTGACAAATAAGCTTGACGCCAGTTAAGTGAACCCACTGCCTCGCTATGTAAGGTTATAGCCTTCACCGACTACTGACAAATTGGTTACAAGCTTACAGACTTGCAGTGTGTCTTCAATTGATGGTGCAATAATTCATCTTTAAACAATGGTATACTTTTGAATAAAGAACTTACAAAACCCAACAAACATCAGTTTGGAAGATTATGATCAAGGCAATTTGTGTAGTATTCCCCCAGCAACAGCTTGTGGTACAAGTTCCTGATAGCCCAAGGCTTTACATGCCGACTATGGCATTACAGTTGCAGCTGGATAAAAAGACCACTGTACTTTGCAACTGGAGCTTTGCACTTAATAGTGTGTGCCTTAAAACAGGAATGAAATAGTGTCCCACAACAAAACACAGCACTTTCCAATCATTCATGTCTAGGCCTATATACAGTAACACATTATAGCTCAACTTTCTCCCTGAGGATTCAGCACTTGACTTGTTTTACCACACATGGTACTTTTATTAACGCTACCGCTGTGCACTCCTTTCTCCATGAAAAGACAGTCCGCAGTGAGTCAGGAGGGCAGCGTGCCTGAGCATAGCATTGGAGTTGGACCCAGCCAACGCAGGTGTCTAATGGCTGGCATCTGCTGGGTGGGCTCATTCCTGAGCAGCACCACAGAGACTTAAGGGTTGCTGAGAGAAACCTTACACCTCTGTAGGCCAGGCAGGGACAAAACAACACAGCATCACTACTGGTGATGCTCGTCAACTGTGACCCTGCCAGACCCCTGCCAAGTACATCATTTTAATCTCTCCGTCTGGGATCAGCAGAGCAGCAGGAGGCTCACAAGTCCTCTGCGGACTCGCAATAGAGATTATGCGATGCCATGGAGTAAGATGGTGATTATGCATGGACAGCAGGGTGGATGAATAAATGCATGGATGGATGAATGGAATGAGGGAAAAAGTAGGTGGTTGGATGAGTAAAAGAATGGAAGAACATATAGATGAATGAAAAGGGCAATGAATGTAAAGAAATACGTGTCAGTGGGCGTATGGATGGAGATGGACAGAGAGATGTCCTGTCCTCTCTAAATATGCTGCTCAATTCAATCAAACAATCAGTTCTTCACTAAGTGATAAACCAAAGCAGATCTCTCACTCAAGATGCTCTCTACAACTAATGGCAGATTTGTTCTTCCAGTTCCTGGAAGTTTGCTGACATCATCTTATCACTTTCTAGCTGTCAATTTCACAATGACTGCCCAATTGTAATTATGATAAATATGACATTTAAGACCTTAGACAAATATTTATATGCAGTACAAAATATTTTTATCAGTCTGGTTACTGACTTTATATAACTAGATTAAGTTAATGGAACAATGTTCTTGTATTCATATTTCATTTGATGCCAAGTTTAGCAATGGCTGGTAGTAAAGTAGGTTCACCTCAAAATGTCAGGAGGCCTGAGCTGAGAAATCGCTTGATGAAGAGACAGAGCTACAAGCTAAGGCTGCTGGGACACAGTCACTATTAAGAGAGGCCAAAACTATCAACAACCTCTCCTCTCTGGCTGCTTTGGTCTTTTTGCTTCATCTCAGTACCAGAATGACTGCGTTCTTGCAGGAACAGAGAGTTCAAATTGTTGTAATCAAGGCAGTCACAGTGGAAACAGCTGTTGCTTACTGCTTGTACTTAAACTCAAAATTAGGATCCATTGGGACCCTGTAAGACATTTAAGATAAGTGATCCATGAGAGTGTTTTAGGGGATGGGTAAGAAGAAGAGTAAGTGAAATAAAGAAATGACAATGCTTTAACCTCAGACAATTTTCCTGATTCTGAGTGAGCTGACAGTGATCCAACCTAATGCCTGGATTAAGAGTCTTAAACCACTATATCCTACCCACCCTTAAGCCCCAAGAAAATAGCCTTGCTGCTGACAAGCAGTTATGGAAGCCAACTCTCAGGCTTTGTCTCCGGCCATGAACAGCGCAATGGGCTGCTGACAGGTTTCTCATCAACACAGGCCGAGTTGTTGCAATGACAGGAAGCGTTTGTCTCAATCAGCAGGTTGCCCAGATGAATTCTGGGAGTGGAGCCTTATGTGCATAGCATTCTACGTTCCCACACCTCCCTCCCCCTACTCTGTGACCCTCCACGCCAGGAACAAAAACCCTGGGAATGTGAGCTATGCAGAGCTGCGGCTCTGAGACACCTGTTCAGGCAGCCAAGACAGGGCAAAGCTTCCTACGCTGGGCCTCATCTGAGCCGCTGCATCCGACCCCACCCTGACCTCGGCTGCCTCCGTATACACACTCCAGGACTGTGGCTGCAAATAATCAAATGACAAGCATCTGTTTTCATGTCACAGGCACTCACACAGGCCAAGCAAGCCCAGAGAATTTTATTGTGGCAAACCTCTGCAGCATTGACCCTTGTAGAATACAACCCCCTTATTTGTCTGTGTGCCCACTTACCATGTAAAGAGAGGGCATAATGAAAGTCATGACACACTTGTCGCTGCTGAGCTATTGACCTCATACGCAGAACAAACCAGAATAATGTACTGTGCTAAAATACAAAGTCTCCTGAGAGACTCTCCCTGCCCAGCTGGTATAAAGACTAAAGCCCTCCCACCTTTTTCTTGGAAAGACTGAAATGAAGAACTAGGCTATTCCCAGTGAGAGCGCAGGAGGGTTGGCCAAAACTGCAGACTAACCATTGAGGTTTCAGAGTTTGCACAGAGAAATGTCGGCTCTCTAGAGATTCCCCTCAGTGGCATTCAAAGACGAGGGAAAGAAGGTCATCCTCTCACTGTCTCTCTTTTTCTCACAGCCAGACCACCGTGACAGTGATGAGGAGATCAACAAGAAACAACCCAAATTAATGAAGGGACACGGTGCAGATATTGTACCAGGCAAGCAAGTGAGGTTCCGAATTAATGAAGCCATCTACACTATTAGACACTAATCTTCAATGAACATCAAAAATTAATGCAGCTCTGCAGTTTCTTGGATGATTCATTTTACCTGTGAACAAGCTCCTCTAGCCTTAGTTACACAAGCAATTTAACATCTGAATGAACAAGTACTACACTTTTGCTGAATGATAGTCATGTGTGCAAGAAGTGCAGACTCTGTTGAGGGGGTGAATGACTCAATGGAATGCCAAATAATGGCATTTCCAGTTTCAAGAAATTACTACTGGCATCTTAGGTCTCTCTAAATGTCTAACCTCATCAAGAAATAGATGATATTGTGGGTTTGGACAGTCATGAGACATTTTCATCTTAAAGTAAAAATACACAAGGATACAACCACGATTCCAAAAAAGTTGGGACTCTGAGTGAAATGTTAATAAGAACAGAATGCAATGATTTATAAAATGTGTTTAGCGACAAAAGTTTTATATAGTGTTCCTGAGCCCATCTGGTAATATCCTTTATACAATCATGCGTTTGACGAAGCGATGAACCTCACTCCATCCTCGCTTGTGAACAACTGAGTCTTTCCAGGATGAAACATTCATACCCAATCATGATACAATCACCTATTACCAATGAACCTGTTTACCTGTGGAATGATCCAAACAGATGTTTTGGGATCAGTGCACACCTTTCACAGTATTTTACTGCTCCTGTCGCAACGTGTTTGCGTGTTTGTGTTGTTTGTTTATGTGTTGCTGTCATCAAATTAAGAATAAGCAGACATTTACAAAAACATTGATGTGGTCAAACATTATATATATTATCATTGTACTGTTGATTATACTGTCAATTGAGTAAATGTCAAAAAGGATTAGCAATTGATCATTCTGTTTTATAATTTACACAGCATCCCACCTTTTTTGGAATCAGGGTTGTATATCGTGTGACAAAGGCTCATTCATATCCTGGCATATATTCCCTAGAGCAATGATGGTTATGAAAGAATGGTGTAAGACATAACACAAGGTAGACTGCATTAGGCAGATGATACACACATCTACAGTATGCAGAACGAATGGCTGAGATGTGATGCAGTGTAAGCTTGCCAGGTGCTGAGTCTCCCAGTGGGCTGCCAGATCAGAGGCTTGGTGCTGTCAGCCAGTGACAAGCTCCGTGTGACCACACTTGACTCTGCAGGGTACAAGGGCTCAGTATTCCCTCTGGTACTACTACAAGGCACACTGTACTTCCTGGGCAGGAGGAACTCGTTAGGGCGTGTGTGTGCTTTGTGGAAGTTGTTGAGTGTTGTGTCACGAGGAAATTTTGTCATTATTGTTTGTGTATATGTTAGCACAGCGAGACTATTATTCCCCTTTAGCTTTTGTCACTATTGTTATCACTGCTTATCACTGTAATTAAGAGACAATGTGTTAGCCTGCATTAATGCTACATTCACTTTCCCACGGAAACACACGACAAGGGAAGATGTCAGGTGAAATTTCATGGAAACAAAAAGCACTAAAAAGTTATTGTAGTATGCATACATTCATAGAGAGACTGTTTTTATGTTAAGTAAAGGCGGCTTTAGCAACACATACAATAGCTAGCTATCCCAGATATCAGTTTTATATCATGCACCTAGCTAAAAGGTTATCTTCACGACCCCTGAGTGCTACACAAACCAAGTCTGGTAATATTGAAGTCACTGTGTGAGTAGTTGTATTACAGCTATATATTCTCGGTATTCCTTTAAAGACAAGTCGATTTTATAAAAAAAATCTCTCTGGGACTGTCTATTTGTTTTCACCCGCTTGACAACTGTGAAGACAACGTGAAGTTTTTATAGTTAGCTAGATCCAATATGTTGGTACTCACTTTGCATCGGAGGTCGGACTTGAATGGTTTCTTTCTGGTCACAATGTAACTCCAGCGGTTCTTTCGACAAACTAAACTTTTCTCTTGTTTTATTATCCTTTTTAAAAAAAATCCGTGATTTGTTCCTTGAAACCTCCTCAACTCATCCCGCTCTCTCCGGTTATCTGCCCTACACAACCTTTCAAAACGTTACGCCTCGGCCGTGCCACTCTCCGGGACACATGAGGTGCTCCGTCAATGCGCTGATCTGAAAACGGTTTGTTTACTCACACATCACGTAAGCGGACGCGTATTTGGCACCACGAAGCTGTTCTGAGATCGGCTTCCGCAAAGGGTCCGCCCAATCTCTTCGTTCATTGGTCAGAATTACTATTAAGGCGTGCTCAGTGGTTCAGTTGTGTATTTTTATTGGCTCGTGGTGTCGTCAATCATCGGCTCACTCCTAGCTCGCTACTCGCCGACAGAAGAAAACAAAACAATCGCACTTAGGCTGCAGAGTTTTTTGAGAAATAAAAAAAATAAAATGAAATAAACAATTCCAACATTAGATTCAGTTCATTCATTCCTTCAATCATTAATTTATTCGTTCGTTTGTTTGTTTATGTCTTGATTTATTTTTGAATGTCAAGCAAGCTTTGGCCTTCTATATTTCTGCTCCCCACTTGTACAATTACTGACATCTACAGATCATGTATGGCCTATAAGATCTTTTTGATGCACATATAAACTTTACTTCACTTTTGTTTGTCATTTTTTTATACCCCGGTCAAAAGAGAAACTATATTTTATTCAGCTGTACTTTTTAAACATTTGTTATGAAGTAAACATGAATTGTCTGTGTGTGTATATATATATATATGTATGTATGTATGTATGTATGCATGTATGTATGTATATTGCAATTAATTTCATTTTGTTTAAGAGAGGCCAATTAATTCAAGTGGATATTGGTGGTGTGAGTTTAGTTGCTTTAATACTCAGGATAGAAAAAGCGGTTTGATATCTCCCCCTATAGGTCATATTAAGATAGGACGCAACAAGTAGTCAGAATGAAAATGACACTATGAAAAGGATGTGAGTTGATTCTGTTTGAAGGTTGTTTTTTTTTTTTTTTAAAATAATAAGTTTGTATAGCATTTTAACTTACTGGAATGATTCGACATACAGTTTCACATAAAAAGTTCCAGAAATGTGCTAACAATAGAAGCACCCTCTTTTGTGCTCCCTTGTACCCACATTATAGTGCGTTGTGTGCCAAAATGCTGAACCGCAGCTTCTTTTGTCCCCAGCCTTGGGCTATAATGTGGGATATATTGTCTGGGAACAATGGGGCCCAGCAGCCTTATTCTGACAGCCACTCACTCTGAACCATCAATACAACCTTGTCAGTCGCAAAATGTGCAGAGACTAATGTGCATGCACAAACTCTGTCATTTCAAAGGCCAAATAATAAATGACCGCAATAGTCCAAGATTATGCCCAAGGGACTTATAACAACACATGTTTATTTCTACACACATATAATTTGCAACAATTAAAAACAGTGAATACTGAAATTCAAACGTTTCAATACAATCTGGCGTCATTGTAACTGTACTATATAATGTACTATGTATTTTAAAAGTTATCACAGTAAAACCTAAAACCCCTCAGGGAATATCAGCATTAGTTGGAGCATTTGTAAGGATTTACTGTTGTAGTAATTGTTAACTAATCCTTGCCTGCGATTAAAAAGCATATCCACTAGATGTCAGGAGAGTACAACTCACTGCTCTATGTAGACCTGTAATGGCCTATAAAATATCTAGACCGCAACGTATAAATGTACCTGATAGTTAGAATACATTTTTGCACAGAAAATGATGATTCATCCAACACAAAAGCACAAACAAAAGGGTTGATAAGTTTCTGAGACTGCTCGACTCCAGCCATTGTGTGACCCGGATGTTGCCATCGGAAGAGGGAGAATTTTTATTTTTTCACAGGATGGCGAAGACACGACACAGCCTACTCTGCCTCTGATATGCTTATCCTGATTTTCTTCCCCTGATCATAACCATTCACACTCCTCACGTCTAAATCTAACCAACCCAACCAAGGAAGGCAACGAATACTAACCAATCAGAGGTAGAGATGGGCGGGCTATGACTTCGCCATCCTGGGAACAAAAATTGATCCAAGGGGGAGGGAGAGAATGGGGTTGCAATGAAGGTTGCCAGGTCTGAACAATAACCGCACTTGTCAATAGTATTTTATTCCCGAAATACTTTGGCAACATAGGCAAATCGTAATTGATACCTGAGTTTTGTTGAGTTTTTGATATTTTATTCCTCCTAAATGTGTGTATTACAAAATATTCGATAATTGTAGAACACTAATATGATACTTTAGTGTAAGTAGTTGTTGACTAAACCAACGAGCAACTGCACATTGTGTTGGAAACATGACATGACAGTATGTTCACAGGGCACTTTTCTGAAGACTTATTAAGGGTTTCCCATCCTGATGACTGTCTAATATCTGGCAACCCTGCGCTCAGCCCCTCCGCTTCGTTTTGTCAGCAGCAGTGTTGCCAGATTGGGCAAAATTGACAGGATTTGGGCTTGTTTGTAAATACACAAAATTTTATGTAGTCCTTCTTATTTATTGCTATATATTAAAAAATATAGATTCGTTTATTGGATTCCTTGGTTCTGCGAATATATCCAGTCACTCAGCACAACTTTGATATGACATAATATTAATTAATTCTGATAATATGAGTTTCTACCACTGCCACCTACAGCTTAAACTGTTAACACACCCTCAGTAGTGTTTCTGCAAATCTGTATTTTCATTGTAACACAAACCTGATTGCAATATCATAACATATTTGTTTTTTGTTGTTTGGCTTGATAATATGGGATTGTGTCTCTCTCCGCGTGTGTGAAGACACATTTTAATTTTTTGGATTGTCAAGTCTTGTTGCAGTTTACCAAATTAAGAATCTATTATATATACGATTATTTGTGTTGTTTGAGCTATCTCTTTATTTTCTCTTTACTTCAAGACAGAGGGCAGAAATTAAAAAGTTTAGTTGTAGCCTCTGAACTGAGTTCCACTACAATTGTAAACTGTTGAATTGTCGGTTTATAATTATGTCATATTGAAAAATTGTAATCAAGAATATTGTTGGTCTTGTTTCTAAATTTATTTGTATCATTCATTATAGATGATAATTAGATATGATAATTGAGCGATTAAAAAAAAAACAACAAAAAAAACAATTTTAATCATTTTTTCATTTTGAGCAATTATTGTACCGGAAACCATCGCACCAATCTGGCAACACCGCTGGGCAGCTAGAGACACGGCTCTGTGTGAGAGTGTGTGTGTGAGTGGGAGATGGACTGAGTGAGGGCGCTCTTTCGACCAGTGCTGCCGATAGCATTGAAATACCCACAAGCTAGGTTGAAATAATTGACGATTTCAGGTCGCTGAATCAACAAGAAAACTATAGTACCGTTATCAGTCTTTCACATCCCACTCCAAACACACTAACACGGCATTGATGGTAATGTATGCAAGGAAACAACCGAGACTCGGCGATGGGTAAACAGCTTTTTAACGTTACTTATTCAGATTTTCCTTTTCCTCCTAGCTACGCTTTGACAATCCGCCATTTTTATTGAAACCAAAATAAGTGTCTGGAAACTTACACGTTCAGCTGTTGCGGCACTTTCAACTGTTTCTCATTAATGGCATTTGAAGCTTTATGTTCACAACAGTTTTTCTTTATATTTGCAGGTGCGACCGAAGAGATTCTCAGCCCTATCAGGTACTTGTTAGCTAAGCGTAGCCTGCTAGCTTGCTAGCAGCAAATAAGATTAAAATGGACACTCTAGCTCAGGCTTCTGGAGAGCAGAACAGGCCACAGCCAGTGCGGAAAATAACGTGAAAAGTAAATCATTTTGTTTGAAATTACAGTCTGGGCATTGCAAATGTTTCTTAACGTAAATAATGTCAAGTGAAGACAACATAGACTGAGTGTATTCGTCGAATTGAGCTGTTTAGGAAACGGTAACGTTGCAGGCGAGTTTTATTACAGCTCAAAGCTAATGATAGCCTGTTACTGTTAGCTTGGTTGCTAGCCAGTCCGATTAGGGCCTGACCGCAATCTGTCATTTTAAGGATATAGCTAGCTAATCTCTCAAAACATCAAAGTGCTTCAAATATATACTGCAAGCTAGTGTCATTAACAATTATATTTAAAAGATAGTTAGCAAGCCATAACGAAGGCTAATACTAGTTTGCCTGCTAAATGTTCTGTTTACTTCGTCATTATTTGAATTTATAAATGTGCCATTATTCATAAACACATAGTTGCCAAGTAAGAAACCACTAAACAGCCATATCAGCATAAATAGTACTGAATAACAGCAGTAGCACTAGAAAGATTTGACTGAGATATATCTACTGCTTTCAAATCATAAATAATTAGCATGAGTGGAGATTAGCTCTGCTAATTAATTCCTTAAATATTAAAACTTTGATGCATACCTACTCTGACATTGTGATACTTTGAACAGCCAAATGTGATATTTAATAAGAGGATAACACAAGAGTTCAGTGACTTTGCTGGTTATAAAAGGACAAGATCATTGCTCGCACAAGATAATAGATTGTAGTGATGTGTTTGATTTGTGTATGCAGACTCTCAAATACTCATCCAAGAGCCATCCAGGAGGGGACCACCGACATGAAAAGATGCGAGACTCCTCAGATGTCACTCCTCCCTGCAAAATGCTCAGGAGGTCTGACAGCCCTGAAAACAAACACAGCGACAGCACAGGGCACAGCAGAGCAAAGGCTGTCCACACACACCGGGCCAGAGACAGGGATGGAGGTGAGACACAGTGGTTATTGAGAATGAAATGGGTTTTGATTAAAAACAAATTACTTGTGGCTACAGTTAAATCTGTCACATTAGCATGTAAGCTTTAACACTGTTACTCTGCAGCTGTGTAATTTTTTTAACCTGTAAGCATAACTATGGGCTGTTTTATGTTTATTCATGTGAAAAAGTAGTAAGTATTGCAGCTGTTGTAAGTGTGGACCAAATAAGCATGAAATAGATCTGAAGTATATGATAAACTTCAGTAGCTGTCAACAGAATTTCTATTTAATCAAGAAGTATTTTATTTTAGACAGTTGAGTAAACCCCAGAAATCTGCAGTTGGTTGAACATTGTGGTTTCTACAATGGTAACCACAAACCTAGATATTTTGTCAATATATTTGAATTCTAATGCAGTGGAGTGAAAAGTAAGATCCCATATATCGATCAAGTGTTCAGGTGTTGAAGGAAATATCTTATGAGGGGGAAATTAGTGCCTTTTTGCCTTGTTATCTAAATTTGTCGACCGGCTGACTAATTTCACTGACGAGATGTCAGAAGTACATTTGTTCGAGATTTGAAATGTGGATTTTCAGTTATGGAAAGTGGTCTTTCGACAGACAAGATGACTATAAATCAACAAGGATATACAGTATTACAGGTCCTTGCTGACAGAGGTCAGGTAGAGATGTTGGCAGTGGGGTGGGTTAATATGTAGATCAAGAGATGAAATATGAGGAATACAAAGTTACTGGTATTTGCGAATAGATTTTAAGAGATGCAGTGTTGCTTTTTATTTTGAGATATTTGAGATTGAACAGATGTCTAAGACGTTAGACACTGACAGTGAGAAAAAGAAGCTTATATTATTTCAGCAGTCGCCTGCTGTTAGTCATATGTGGACATGGAACACTGTAGCCATTTACCCTTAAGCTGAGTGCTCTTTTATTCAGATGGCATCAAACTAACTTTAGAAGTTTGGAAATTTCCCCAATTGTGGGATGCATAAAGTAATGTCTTATATTATCTTACACTTTCTAAAGCCTTTTTAATGTGTCATAACATCGAAAGTTAGGTGGATGTAATACACATGGTGCTGAAAGGTATCACAATAGATTTAGGTTTTAATGGATGAAGCTTAAAAAGGAAAATGGTCTCTTACAGAATTTTAACAAGTGATAAGTATAAATCACTGGCAGTCTTTGAGGAAAAGAAGAATATAGGTGTAAACAGTGTTGATATGGTAACTGTATGTGGCAAAACACACAGAGACCACACAGAATGACTGTGACAAAGTTTACCAAAGAAGTATTTACCAACCTGTTTCAAAGTTGAGCTGAATCAAAAATGTCAACAGATGACTCATGAATTCAGATCAGTATTAGCATTCCTATGTGTAACTTCTTGGAAATCTTGGAAAAGGAAATGGATATAAGATTTTCAACCGAGAATGGGTTGTAAATCTCATGACTGTCTGTAACGTGAGAAGTGTTGTCTGTTGTGACAGACTTACAGAGAAAGATCTCCCAAATCTGCTGTCCCCCTCAGCTCTATGGAACATTTTTCCATCATGGAGCATTTTTGCATCATGCAGCTCATTGTTTTGGTTTTCTGGCGCGCAACTTTATTGTTTTGTTTCAGTCTCACCCCTGTCACCAGCCCTGCTTTCAGTGGCCACAGGCTGCTATGCTCAATGACCAGGCTCTGATAAAACTACTGTACACTACCTGCTATTTAGCAACTGATGACCGAGCTAATATTTCTCAGGAGCTGGTGAAAACCAAAACAAAGCTAATAGGAGAGTGAATATGGGACTTTAAAAGGTTGCTGGAAACACAACTCCAAATTAATGCCCATGTTGCTCTGTGTCTTCTAGATGTGTAAACAAGCACAACACTTTAGTCATAAAAGTTCTACAAAGCTATTGTGTGTTAAATGTGTGTAACAATGAGCTTGTTGAGCTTGTTCAGTCATAATGCAGCTTGAAACAATCTAGATGATCACTTAATGTCAGCCAATGCTGCTCACCTCATTTTCTTGTAGCTGTTAAGAACATTATAAGCTGCCACTCAAAAAAAAAACAATTTCTGCTTTCTCAGCTGGAAGGTGATTCCAGATATTAACTTCATATTCCACTAATTATTTATAATTTTAGTTACTTGCAAATGTTGACAGCTAAGTTCTGTTTGATAAGGGATTCGAAAGAGCCTGTTATATGCCGTCCAATCACAACCACAGACCAAGCTGGGAGCCACAGAGGAGAGGCTGAGGAGGCCTGCATGCTAGCAGGCTCAGCAGGAGAGCTGTAGAAGTTGGTGTGTTGGTCAGTGGAGACAAACAACCATGCTGGGTGGTGACAGTGATTTTCCTCCCTCTTCACTAGTATTAGTTATAGTCTGAAATACTTTTTTGAGAAGTCCTGTTGTTGCTTTGCCTTGAGTTTTGCTAGAAACCTTGAAGCATGTTAAGCACATTAAGTGTCTTAGGGTGAATCTTCATTCTAAAGTACTGTGCAGTACACATTGGCAGCATCACATAGTATTGCATCATTTGAAATGTCAGTTGATACCCACACCACACAATAGACATGCCATACATACAGTAGTAACTGTTGAGTAACAGGAAGGTGTTGATCTCGGGAGCAAATGTGAAATTATTTTTGCTTTTTTTGAGGGTTGACATATATTGAAAATAGGACTGTGGCATATTCTGACATGTTGATGTGTCTGAATATGTCATACGTTGACATACCGAGTTGTGTATTAAATAGAATGAATGAAAAGCTGTTAGAAGAGCCAAACCATGCAAGCTTGTTAGATCTGTTGTCAGCTGCAGTTGAAAGTTCTTTATAGGTTTTTAGCTTTCTTCGTAAAACTGATTTTTAATTGTAGACTTGGGAATGTGTCGTCCATCTTCTCCACCTGCAACAATACCATCAGTGTTTTTGTTAAGGAGGATGGCTAATGTAAACATGTATTCTTCATGATCTTCTGCAGTAGATGTGGTGATGCTGACACTGGCCACAGAGGACTGTGAAAAGGTCAATGGTAATTTATTTACTGCTCATACTATCTTGTTGACAGTGTGAGAATAGTTACAGAGTTAAATTCCAAAGTTTAACTGCAGTTTTTCCCTTCTTTTTTCATACATGTAGGCCTATTACTTGAATTACTCAAGTTCCTTAAGCCAGTGTAACTCATTATGTTCCAGTGGTGTCCCAGAGATGTCGTTGGTTCAGAATCATTCCTTGGTAAAGCAATTTGAACATTGCAGTGCTTTTTTTGTGGGGGTGCCCTAGCTCACTTGAACTATAGAGCACCTCTGCAAACGTCAGATGCAATTACTTCATTTCAAGACAACTCAAATATTTTAACTATCATCTAGTAACTACATTGATATGGTGGATTCTGAAAGCTGGTTCAATGTTGACTCAATTTACTGGTTTGTAAAATACCGGGTTCCTTTAAAGTTCAGAGACTAATAAATCTCTTATGATTGATATCTTCATCCTCTTTTAGTGTACGCAAAGAGCAGTGTAGAAAACAATCATGTCTGGACTTTCATTTTACCTGGCCCTGACTGTCCTCTTCGCCAGTTCACAGGCGTTAGATTAATATCATATTAAGTTAATTCTGTAATGGCTGATAGGGGACTTTTGGCTGCTGTCAGGCTGATGTACTCTCTGCAAACTGAAGTCAGCCAAAGATTGATTGAGTCAAGACCCATTACATTTTTTAACACCACTCTGCGATTGCACTGTATTTTTGTAGTTCAACAAGTCCGATAGAGTGGGGACTCTTTTCTTGCTCTAGGTTTTTTTGAGTCCCATCAATTTCAGAAGAATCTTCTTGTTCAACTTTCATGCATATCATATTGATGCTTAATATACTGTAAATCAACTTAATAGTTTTATATTTAGATCTCCAGTGTCTTGAGCAGTGCTTACCAGCTCCTGTAACCAGTTTCTGTAGGGAAACCCTGTGTTGGATGGCAAAGAGGAATATAATAGTGGGTCAGTCAAGATTCAAATAGCATCCCTTTGAACAAATTTCTGAAGTTCAAACACCATTTTCTGCCAACAGCAGCACCTCAGTGATGTAGTACACTTTGAAAATGCTGTGAAAGCAGAAGCATTTCTTAGTCCCAGTGATGCTCTTTTTGCATCACTTGCTGACATACTGACATCAGGAATTGAAACTGTTGGCTGTTGTTGACAGTGGTTAACTTCTTTGCCACTTACACCACTGTGTGGTTGCTGTATTTGAATGCAGCGTAATGCTGCAATTATGACGGATGACACAAAAACATCAGAAGTAATGCAACAGGCTTTATATAGCTGATGATAGGCCTTCAAAACCAGCCCAGAGTGGTCTGAGTTCTGATGTGTAAATTCACTCAGGACCACAGTTTTTATTTAATTCTGTCATTTAATTGACTTTGCTGATGTTCATCCAATTCAAACACTATACTAAGTTATTAAGCTGAATTTGAAAACATATTGAACAGTAAGGTAGCCCTGTAGGGGGTCAGCACTCACTTATGTGCCACCATAGCATACCTCATCATGGGACCATGAATCAAATGCATGTCTTTTGTATAAGAACAGTATTACATAGAATGCCATGCATTGTTGCTTTTATAAAGACTTTTTTTTTTTTTACTCCGACTGTGGTATCAGTATTTTTTCCTCAAGTTCGATGTTTTTTATTGCCCAGCTGCAAGTAAAATTCTCTATTGAATACCACAGTTTACAAGATGAAGCATTTCTTTGACACTAATGGACATTGCACAGCTAGTTTCCAATTCTGTGTGTGTACATTTGCCATAGACTGGTCCGTATGGGCGCAAGGATAATGGTGCTCAGTGCATCCCTCCTCACCTTCTGCTGTATGTATGTAAGAGGCTTTTATTTCAAGCGTGCGTTCCCTGCTGTGGTCTGCTTCACTGACATATAATTACACCCCCAAAGCAATTTTAAAAATGTTACAAATGTCAAAATATCCTGTAGCGCTTACACGTGTAGGTTCTAATAATAGTTGGGTAGAGAAGAGAAGATGGGATGAGCAAAAGCAAGCTCAGTCTTGCCATCTGATCAGTACACTTGTATTGGTTTTCGGCTGTGTTTTTAGATCAGAGTTGTTAGGAAGCAGTTTAGAATTGGGACTAGATTTTTAATCTGCTTTGTTCTCTTAATTTACGACCAAACTCCCATAATGTGACTCCTTTGCAAGCCCACATTTATAAACCCAACTAATTTTTTAGGGCATAAAATTCATTTCCTCTTCAAGACTGGCTCCTCCTCCTCTTTGAGGTTTTTTGATGAAAAAAGTGCCAGAGCTCTGACCGAAGCTTGTTTGTTTAGTTACATTTACAAAACATGAGAGTGGTGCAGATGGGTGACATGAGTTGATGACACGTTCCTACTTGCATGTCTTTTTTTTCCTGTTTACATTGTGGTGCTATGATTCACCAGGCATTCAGCAAACCATCTGACATGCCTCAAAAATAATATTGTACCGTCTGAAATAGTTCGCAACCAAGACATTATTAGACATTGCAAGATGGTCATTATGACACAGTGTGTATACATTATTACAAAGTTATGCATTGTTGTAAAATCAGGGTTACCATATGATTTGTTGTCATGGGACTTTTACTAACTGGAATATTTATTTTTGCTGAGCATGCATCTGAAAAACTAATTTCAATATATGACCACCTTGTTTCATTCATTGTTCAGAGGCAACAGTGAGCACTGATGGCCTCGGGTTGGTGTTTGCGTTTTGTTGTAGCTCTCAGCCAGGTTTTTCACAGTTATGTCTGTGAACTTGGCACGGTATTGTTATTGGCTGTTACTGATGGTGTATTTCCCTCTCCTTGTGTTTTGTTGCAGGGACCAGTTATTCTCCACAAGAAAATTCTCACAACCACAGTTCCCTTCATAGCTCCAACTCACATTCTAACCCCAGCAAGACCTCAGACACAGTAAGTGTTGCCTCTACCTTACTCATGGACGAAGCATCATTTCTGTCAGTAGCAGCCTGAATTGTTTCTTTGTTAAAGCACCTTCTCTGTAGTTTTGCAGCTTTAATGTTACGTTTTGTTGTGTACTCTTGATATAAAGATTAAAAAGACCCTTCAAGACACTTGGATAACAATGATACCATCTTGGAAAATTGTCAAAGGAAAACTGCAAGCATCATTCAATGGCAGAAAATTAATAACTTGTCGTTTTAGTTTTTTTTCCTTTTGCTCTGCAATTATCAAATGTTTTCGTTGTTAACATAGATTAAAGAACCATTCCAAAATTATTGAAGGTTATTCCCCGTTTTTTAATGTTGGATCAGTTCTAACGTGCATAAACCGAAATTCACAATTAAATTCGTTTTTTCTTCTCATATGCTAAATTTGAATTGGCAGAGAAAGCGCTTACAAGTAATCCTGTTCGGTCAAAAAAAGTGATCTCATCTAATCTTGTCAACAACTGTTCATCCAGTCAACTTCATACTTGACACGTGTATTCCTGGGGACCCACAGAAGAGCAGTATTTAGTGTAGAGAAGTTTGGATGAGTGGTTCTCACAAGCAAAGCATAAATTCCCCCGGAACACAAACGGCAGCTATAAAACCATGCCCATGATCATCTAAAGTGTGTGATTACTTTAGACTTCAACCAACAATGCTGTGCACTGTAAGCTCTGCAAATTAGCAACAGTTTATCACAGCATTACAACTGCTATGGAAGAGCACTTGAAGCGTCCCAGAGAGCTCTGTTAAGATGGCAGCGACAGCAAGCCAGCACTGTCCTGTTTCATTTTTGTCCCCACCTAAACATGTGGAGACAAAAAAATCCACATTTAAGACCTGACTGTTAAAAACTCTGGTATATTGTAATATTATGGTGTTCTTCATAAAGCTTAAAAAAAGGAAGGTCTCTATCTGCAACATCTAGAATTGCGAGGGCTTTCTGGCTCTGCGGTCGGCCCGTTCTGCACAGACACAGCACTAATCAATTTTCAAGAAGGCAAAGTTACATTGCAATACTAATGTTAAAACGGACAAACTGAGTCTGTCTAATCCTGTTATAAACCCTGCACCACCATGGAGAAAAGCCTGATGCAGTATGAGTGTATGGCACAGTCATTCCATTAGCTGCAATCTAATGTGCACTCGATAATCTGCATATTGCCATAGAGAAGGATCAGTGATACTGTGTTTATCTGAAGTTATTTGTAGTTTGCCTTCGCTTCAGTAAAGGATAATCTCTAATTGTCTGTCTTGTTCACTGTGTTTTCATTACAACATTGACCTAAACAACACAATGAAAGTGGAACATTATAATGTGACGGAGTCGCTAGATTACGATGTAAAATGACTGAATGTGGGAAATGAGCGTAAAACACCAGTTGGAATGCAGTGGACCTTTTTAAATAACAAATTGTTTCACTTTCGTTACCTTAACAATCTTGAGCTGTCTCTGAAATAAGCCTTCCCTCCCACTTACAAAGCTTCAGTGAGAATAGCTCAGCTACAGCTATCTACCATCCCCAATATCTCCCGTACATTTCAGATTACATTACAAGCTCTTGCATCAGATCCCTTCAACACACACTCACACAACTGCTCTCTGTCTGGCTGGCCTCATGTTCCTAAATATTTTTTCCTCATCTCAGCCTTACGAACCTGGGGACGACTGGTCAGAGCACATCAGCTCGTCTGGAAAGAAATATTACTACAACTGCAGGACAGAGGTGTCCCAGTGGGAGAAGCCTAAAGAATGGCTGGAGAGGTAGCTATTATCACTTTACCCTAACCACTTGATTGTACGCACTTTATTTCAGTCAGTAGCACACAAAGGTTGGACACGTGGGGAATATCTGTTTGCATCATACTTGTATCTGTCTTTCACAGAGAACAGAGGCAAAAAGAGGCAACAAAGACTGCAGTTGTCAACAGTTTCCCCAAAGACAGGGACTACAGAAGGGAGGCTATGCAAGCATCGGCAGCCCCTGGCTTTACTGGTGCTAGTAAGTGTTACAACACATATTATCCGTATTGGTCTGCTGCGACTGGTCTTCATGAATCACATGCCTGTATATTTTGTTGGTTGCATGGCTGGCTCCAAAGTATCAAGTGCTTTCCATCACTATCATCATCTTTCTAAAAATCTACCTGAAAGCCTTTAGCTTAAGCATTGTTATGAGTTGGTCGATGATGACTATTGTTGAGCTGACCTTTGGCTGATGAATGCTAAGGAACTGCTTACCAAAAGACTGAGACTACCAAAGGTTGAACCTTGCATGCTGGCTTTAAGCAATTTATGCTGGCTGTGCACTAATCTGGTGATCAAACCACTTGGATCCATCATAGTCTTGGTCTTGGTTAGTGTTGATGGTCGATAGATAAAAAGTTAGAGTAAACCTTGTTAGATAACTTTATGCTTAGATTTAAGGGCTAAAATCAGGACCAATGATCATGAAGATCATGAAGACACAGTTCACCTGAACCTGCAAACTGCATCTTACATGACCCAGGCAAACTGTTTCTGCTGGATGTTTCTGTTTTGGTACAGTCATACGCATAATACAGTTTTTAAACAGGATTGAAAGAGGTGCCTAGCAACACAAATCTACTTTTAGTCTGTGTGCTGTTCGGACTGTTGTACCTGTATCTTCTTCAGTATGCTCTCCTATCTGGCTGTCAACACTAAAAGAATCTGTGTATCGTGGTGGAAGTTGCTGTTATGCATAAGGTGTCTTTGTATGTTTCAACAAGGTCTGCTCCCAGCTTAAGTTTTTCAGACACGCATTGTCGTGGTGTATACACTAGTGCCAAACAGAAAGTACTCAACATTGCATCACAGTAGTCACCTAAAATTACACATTCCCTCAGGTGCACCTGTCTTCTGTTGTTGTTGTAAGAAAATCACCCAAGGCTGCTACAAAGCAATGCAGAACATTTGTACTGCACTATGGTACTCTTATGTTAACTACTCAAGCTCATCATTAAACGTCATTTATCTTGTATAAACTGCTTCTACCTATCAAGCACTTCCTCTTAACATACTACCTGACACAATTATGTTCAGAAATGGATCCTGTTGAGTGTTAAAAAGACAACATACAAAGACATGAAAACACTCATAAAGTTGAGTATTCTTGCTGCATTCATTGATTTCTTTTGATCTGCCATCACAAAGCAAATCCCATGTCCACATAATTACCTTATTCATCACCATTTCTCAGCCATCATTTTGTCACTCAGATGACACTGTGACAGAAATTGTCTCTTTAAATTTGTTGTGGAAGCTAATGTTAATGTGTAAAGCTACTGATCATAGTAACACAAGACTTGCTGCACATAGTTTATAATAAATGCGTAATAAGATAAGGCAGGGCAGGCTTTTTGTGGGCTTGGCAAACCTCAAGTTTTAGGAGGTAATAAAGACGGGTCCTATAGACAAATGGAGCGCAGCTTGCCTGTAGTATCAGCTGTGATCACAGCTTCACCACGGCACTGTTTATAAGGTTTGTAGTTGTACACATTACCAGTAATCCTCCAGCTGGAGCTGTGTGTTGCGTGTATGAGATAACTTGGATGGGATCATTTCTGCCCTCGGGTCAGGATGTAGTAAAAAATTAACTGAAGCTGACATGAAACTTTACAGTAGTTGATAAGAGGGGTCCTGTTTACGTTAGGGATCAACTGGTTGACAAATTTCATGGATGTTTATGTACAATTCATAGGTTTTGTTTATGTTTTTAATATAGCAGGGAAAACAACAATTACAAAATAGAATGTATTTTTTTGCGTTTATTTTAAAAAATAAAACTGTGGCTAATTGACCATATTTTTTTCTGTAACAGTTAAGGCACTCAGATACTGGCATGTTGTCAATAAGAAAACACAAATGTCAGTAGTGCTCCATTGCCAGACTCTGAAGTGTTGATCATTCCTGAACAAATGCAGAAAGCAAGCACAGTGAAAGCATGTTGTAAAGAATGTTTACACATCTGTCATGATAAATACTCATACAGCATTACTTATTGCTTTGACATGGTCTGAGTCTGTAGAGCAAGGCGGATTGAACGCTGTTGGGAGAAAGTCTTGCCATGCAGTCTTTTTTTGTCTTATTCCATCCATCAACTCATTTGAGTGATGCCTTCCAAAATTATATGCTTGAAGTTTCCATGTGTCCACAGACTTACTCAAGTTCCGTTGAACATTGTTAGCAGGTACGAGTTGTTGTCCATTTTGCCTTAATTAACTGGGAAACTATTATGTCATACAGTGGATCTAAATTAGAGGTTGGCCAATAAATCCATTTTACCAGTGAGCCACTGGTCATAACACATTTCACAAACTGTGACACAGCAAACACAAACCTGTTTCTGCAGAACTTGGCTTATATGGTAGCTGGTGGCTATTCTTCTACCCTCTACCGTCCCAAGTGAGTGAGTGGTCAGTGAGGTCGGGATGGAACAGGAACCACCCTTCTGCAGAGAATGCAGACAAGCTGTTTTTTAGGTTGTAATATCAGGCTTGTCAACTGAAATTACTGACTGTGAGGGAAAATAATAGTTCAAAAATCTAGATTTTTTTCAAAGTTTGATATTCATTTGCAGATTGATTGATTGATTGATTTATATAAGTGTTTATTAGGTGGAGTTTGAGTTTCAGTGATCCAGAATTATTAATTTCATTATTACTTTGTCTTAATTGTACAGTGTAACAGTTATCCAAGTTTCTGATAGAGTCAAAACTTGCTCAAAGGTGGGAGGTGTGATGTCAGCTGACTATTCAACTGTCGGGACTTATACACAGGTGCCAGTGTCATTGTTGGATAAATACAACAATTCAATATCTTGTTGTTGAAAGACTTTTTTGCTCTAGTCAAAACACTGTACTAATCCTAAAAGGGGGATGCGTTGGTGGGGATGTTGTTTTACCACTGAGACAATGAAATATGACTCAGAAAGTCCAGCTGGAGTAACAGATCAATGCATTTAAAGCTTATCAGATGCTGAAACACTGCATAACTGTTTGTAGTACTCACAGGCAGGATATTTCTATTCTGGAAAGTTATCACAGTCTCAAGTATTGTAACTTTTGATGGGCAAACACGAGGTATACAGTTTTAACAGTTATCTTCCTGAAACCAAAATTTGTGACCTTGTGAACTGTGCAGTACGGTTTCATCCACATTAATACATTTTCATTTGAAATGGCATAACTTGTGCTATGTTTGTGCCTAGTGTCTACACTACTCTGGCGCTCTAGAACCCTTACAGTGAAGTCTTGTGGAAATGCTACTGCCTGTATTTATCTGAGCCTTGACTACCAGCAGTTAACTCAACATGGATAACGAATTGTAGGCGTGCTAATCTTGTTGTCTATGCTAGCAGCTGTTGTGCACTTAAATTCTGCATTTATCATGCTACTGCTGCCTTCATGTGCAGGTCACTGCAAATAACTGCACGGGTATGCCCAGTGTATGTAGGGCCCTATAATTTCTGCGATCGCGGATGGAATCGCGCAATTGGACAATAAAAACGGAATTTATTTTTAATGTGGAATATCGCGGAAATGTTGTTTTCATGAGAGAGAGGAACATAAACATGGGCAATCGTTCCCGGGGGTTGCTCATCAATGTGACACAACCCCTGTCCCCCGCCCCTTTTCAACCCATATGAAAACATGGCGGTCCCCCCGTCTGCTAAAAAGCTACGTAATACGACGCTAACGCCTCAATACAGAGCTGAGCACTACCCGTCTGTGTCAGGTGATGTGTTATTTTATACATTTTGTCAACACTCTGTTGACTGGAAGCTGAAAAATAAATGTGATGACCACCTGTTGTCCAAAAGTCTTTTTTTTAAGTCAAGCATATTTTTACTTGAAGAAAAAAATTATTGCTTATTAACTAATTGAGCACTTTATTATTATTTTTTAATATGTCATTTGTTTTCACTGGATTTTTTTTTATTTGAAGTACGTGGTGCATTGTTGTTATGCATGAAGCAGCAATAAAGTATTGAGGAAAAGTGCACTATTGTGTTGCCTCAATGAATGTAAGGTCATTTCTATTTAATTAGTGTGCATTTTATTCATAAACATTATTAAAACACACTCTTTTGTGGTAAAATATGGGTAAAAAGTTTTTAAAAAATGGAATTCCAAAAAATTAAAATGGAAAAAACGGAATTTGGGAAAAAATAAAACAGAATTCATAGGGCCCTATGTATGTGAATGGTCATGTGGTGCGTTTTCAGGCATGTTAGTCTGAATGGAGATTATTTCTGATATTGTGCTAAAACACTCCTCTAGACAGAGATAATTTTCGTTTTGAAACACTTTTTAAAAAATATGGCGTATGCATGGTTACTGGTAATTTTCTTTTTTTGCCATGTGGGACTACAAACTTTGAATATGTTGCACCCATAATGGTGCTCATGTTTGCGCCATGCTTTCCTAAGCCAATATAGAAGAATATATAATATTATCAGAAAGAAACTGCATTCTCATTTGGAGAAAATCAATTTGTGAGACTGTCCCTGTTGATGAAATGACACTCTCTTTTCTGCTGCATTTACAGAGTCAGCCCAGGTGGAGAAGCCTGCAGCGACCCTTGCCTCCCAGTCCCAGTCATCATCCTCAGGCTCAGGAAGCTTGAACCCCTCATCAGGGCCCCCTGGATCATCTGCCTCCACAGTGCCCGTGTCCCCAGTCCTACAGTCCCCCGCCCCTCCGCTACTTCAAGACCCCACCCTGCTTCGCCAGCTTCTTCCTGCACTTCAGACTGCCCTGCAGCTAAACAATGCCAGTGTGGACATGGCGAAAATCAACGAAGGCAAGAAAAATGCATATGATGCAAATATACTGTACATTCAGCAGTGTCTGCAATCAGCTAGCTGCAGTGACCGTGTTTGATGAGCGCTAGTGACACGGTGATATAAGATGAATTTAAGCTGAAATTGTATTCTGTACTTCTGTCAGCTTCTGTTCTGACTGCTCAGTGTCGGAGGCCTTGACATGAGTGGATAATCTTTCCTGTTGGTATTAGCACAGTTTTGAGTCCTATCTAACTGGAAATCCCCATTGTACTGTGCTGTTTCTTTTGCTGTTTGGACAAAGAATGCCTCATGGCCGGGGTGCACTTGTAAAGAACTTGTTTGTGCAACTACATTGGAAGGCAAGACTGTTTGTAGCTGTTCCAATGGTCACACTGGAAGGCGGTGTGAAAAGCCTGTTGTCAGAGAGGGGCAAGACGCAACAGTTGTAAATATGGGGATAATGATGCACACTTCTCTCCAAGAAGGCTGCTGCTGTGGGATCTGCAATTGAGTTTGCAGCCAGGTGAGAAATTGGATATAATGTGTATTGGAGAGATGGGGAGTTTCCGATGCTCTTTTACAATCAGACAAGCATTTCTGTTGGGAATATGCTGGTTCCTTTGGCTGATGCTGTTTGCTCTGAAGCCCTTTAACCCACCAACAACATGATTAGTTATAACAATCTTACTAGCCTAAGATTTGGTGTTGTGCCAACATTGAGTGAGAAAATTTGGCTGACATTGTTGGGGGCACCTCATGCCTCCTGTCTGTCTTAGTTGTATGTATCCAATCCACAGGAGCAGCAGGACTTACCCCTCTGCAGCATGGGTGGCTGAGGGAGAAGCTAGACAATCTGGCTTGACTATGAGAAGGCTCTGTGGCTTGATGGTCTCTGTATTGTTTGACAGTGTCTTATGTTGTTCTTATAAGAAAAAGCTATACTTTACATTACATGAGGTAGATAGTTGACTTCGCGATTGTGTGTGTGATTATTATTGATTCTTTTCTTCTTTTTTAAATCCACAAACTAGGAAAGGGAAACATTAATGAATGCAGTGCATTGCCTCTATACGTTTGAAATGGTTAGTAATATTTTATCTTTGCAGGAGGCAGGACCAAAAGAAATGTGAGGAAAAGAACAAAACTTAAAATTGATGAAATGCTTGTTACTCCACCAGTCCATGGTGTGGAAAGCTCATTTGTTACATAATAATCAGGACATGAGAATGTTTGATTGCCTTCCATCAGTCCATGCCATCCAAATCTTCAAGTGTTGCGTTCTTAGTGGAAATACTGGTCAGTTTGTTTGACCGTAGCCTGTTCAAACTAAATGGCATATTTACTAAATGTATTTGTGTGGGGCACATTATTGAATTTGACTGTCAAATTAAGCGTGATGCAGTGCAGAAACCATTTTAGTAGCAGGAAGTAGTACGGCCTAACACTGTGTCTGTTTGCTCTCTGTCTAGTTCTCACAGCTGCTGTCACACAAGCTTCATTACAGTCGATGCTCCATAAGATCCTCACTGCTGGACCATCAGCTTTCAATATCACTACTATCCTCTCTCAAGCTGCTCAACTCTCCAACCAAGGTAAACAAAGCCCAGGGAGGCATGTCTGTTCTGCCACAGTGTGTAGATATAGTCAGTTATGTGTGATGTGCAATGACTACCATGTTAAGTGAAATAAGGAAACCATCTGGGTTTCCTGTAGGCTTCCTGCCAGTTACATAGTTCTGGTCAAGAAAATCCATTTCCTGACTGTTCTTGACAGTAGTCTCTTTAGGATTTTTACTAATTATGTTTACTCATACAGTGGTTTTCCTGCAGGCTATTAAATGGACTAGATTGTATTGATCCCTTAGATTGTCTTTCTTGTTGTTTGTGCCTCAAGCAGCTCAGCAATCGAACCAGTCACCTATGTCGTTAACATCAGACGCTTCATCGCCCAGGTCTTATGTTTCTCCAAGGATCAGCACACCACAGACCAACGCTGGTCCCCTTAAACCCCTCCTCAGCACGCAGCCTGTCATCTCGCAGCCAAAAGTAAGGCACATAATTCTGTGTTTTCAACCAGCTTATGCATTATCCAGTTTGGTGGGAAGAGCCAGCTGTGTGAATTTTGGACACTTTCCCTGGGAAAGTAAGTAAAGTGGAGCTACCGTGGCAAATACAATCAACAGCAGGCATGTATAAACATGAAATGTGTGCTTTTAGTGAAGACTTGAGTCTTTCTTCTCTTTCTTCAGTTGCCTGTTGAATTGTTAAATAAAACATTCGGCACAACACACATTGGTTGCCATTATTGAACATACTGGAAGAAGTTCGCCAAGTGGCAAACACTCACCTATTCACTCACATTGCAGAAAGGTGGCTGAGATTGGACTGAATTAGTTTGCACTGAAAACGTGTTGTATGGCATGAGTTTAGTCTGTCCAGTTGGATGAAATGTAGCAAAAGATAATAGAATTATGCACATATATTATAAATACTCAAATGCTTCCCATGTTAAAAACTGGTTTGTTTTGTGGAATACACTAGGTCATGTGGCTTGTCAACCAGACACTGAAAATAAAATGAGAGATTCATACCTGGTCATTTCCTTCATTAAGCAATGTTTGCTGTTGAGAGATGAAGGAGGCTCTGATGAACGGCTAGACAAAATATATTAATATCTCTAAGCCTGTATCTTGATCTTGTGGATGTGAATTCTAATGTGCTTTGTTTAGGTGAGCACGCCATCAGTGAAGCAGGCATCTCATCCCCAGCCCACGTCTCAGCAGCCCCTGTCCAGCGATAAGCAGCACAGTCACGATGCGACCACGGCCTCCCCGCGCACCCTGCAGCGCCAAGGGTAGGGACAATACGATAAGCAGCATAAGAAGTGATGTAATAGGCACAATAGGGGGGTCCTGAGATTCAGGCCAACTCTCATATCATGGAATACATTTATAGTTGACTGTTTATAGTTAAGCTTAGTCTGTTGCTACCAGAGTTCTTTAACAAGTACATTTAAGACTTTGTCATCATTGTTTAAAATATTGAAGACATGTACTTCTAAAAAGCATAAATATCTATCACATTAATGCTTTTCTGTTAAATCATTGGCACATTATTCAAGAAGAGTGGAAATACTGTCCAGATGCGGGACAGCCCATTCACATCATCTCATGAATGATGAGTTTCTACAACCAAGTTCATTCTTGAATGTAGACAATCGTTATTTTGTAATGTTGTGGCTCCATCTAGTGGTCATTGATGGAACGTGTTGTTGCTTCATTCTTTATTCTCTTGACTAATTCATTGAAGTCATTCATTTTTTGTGTGACTATTATCAAAACAGAGTTATGATTAGCTAAAGTTATGATTAATTTTCTCAGTGGTGTTTATTACTGCAGTGTGGAATTTTTCCTCTGTTCATAGATGTAGACACACAGTCATTTTCATAAACATGATGTCTTCAGATTGCTTCTTTGTTCAACCAGCAATCCAAAATGTTTGTTTGGTATCCTATATGACAAAGAATAACAGCAAATTTACATTTCCGAAGCTGTAACCAGCAAATACTGGACATTTTTGTTTGTGCTAGTTGCTGATTTAGTTACAAGATCAGTCATTAGTTTATCAGTAAAGAGGAGATTGTGCAATTGAGAGGTTGTACAGTCTGTGCTTTTCAGTCATCCATCTAACGTCTGTCACTGACTGTGTAACAACGCTTTTTATGAACCAAAGTGTCTTTGGGCCTTAAATCATTTTTCCCCTCTATTTGGGCCCTTTGTACTGTGCACTAAGAAGATAGCACGTGAAGTATGACACTGACAGAGAACTGCAGCTGCCGCTGTTGTCTTGCTGATGTGCCATGGCCGGTGTAGACTAGGTCCAAGTTATCACGTGACAGGGCTTTTTTTTTCTTTTTTATGAGTTTTTCCATTGTGTGCAATGCTGTGGAAAAGTCTGTTTTCTATCATCTAACTTCTTTTGAGACTTTTACAATAAGTGTTTTTTTTCCCCACACAAAACCTTGATGACACTGAGCTGCTGTATTAAGTCTTGATAAAATGTTAAATTCCTGCAGTTGTCTATTAACAGAGACCAGCAGCATTGAAACTCCAGTGACCACAGTGTTGAAAGACAGGCCTATTAATGTTCCTGCTGAGAACAAGTTGACCAATCTTGTTTATGATAAGTCAGAAATTTCCTCATAAACATCATGTCTCAGTGCTTACATGCTTTTTCACCCTGTGTCGATTGTAGCAGTCAGAGGAGTCCCTCCCCGGGTCCTAATCATGTCGCCTCCAGCAGCAGTAACGCCTCCAACTCTGCCTCCGCTCTCCCCACCGCTTCAGCAACCCGGCCCTCCTGCTCCTTCACCCCCACCCTCGCTGCCCACTTCAATGAGAATCTTATCAAACACGTACAGGGTTGGCCAGCCGAACACGCAGAGAAACAGGTGTGTCCCAGCAGCCTTCCACTATCATTTCTTTTAAAGTAATGCTAATGTCATTTTGGCTGATTGTGGTTATTTACTGCAGCACCCATTAAATCAAATGTTGTTTGTGGCAATTTATCAAGGCATCAAGACTACGTGAAGAGGCTCACACCATGGGGAGCATCTGTATGTCTGAAAACTGCACCGAGCTCAAAAACCTCCGGTCCTTGGTCAGAGTCTGTGAAATACAAGCAACATTGCGTGAGCAGAGGTGAGAATATATGTTTAGTCTAGAAGCATGCAAGTAAACTGTAATTCAAATACAAACGCTAATAATGGGCATTCTCTTTGTCTGTCCCACAGGATACTGTTTCTGAGACAGCAAATCAAAGAACTTGAAAAGTTGAAGAATCAGAATTCTTTCATGGTCTGAGAACTTCTGGTTGCGAGTCGACACGGGCGTGTGGGGGGAGGGGGGGAAGTCGGGAAGACCCATTGCACATAGTTGGAAGCCGGAGGGAGAGCAGTTGTTCAGTTCCTAAATGAGCCCAGTCTCAACACACACGGGAGCTGCAGTCGGGTTGGCTTTGGACCGTTGGGCTGGGAGAACCAAGAGGGAAACATGAAGAGCTGTTGTGGGAAGAGGAGGAGGAGGAGGAGGAGGAGGGTGGGGTGGTTTACAAGACTCGGTTTTGTAAAAAAAAAAAACCCACGGTGGGAAAAAAAATGTAGATTTCTTGTAGATGTTATTATCTATGTTGTAAATATGTTTTGTAGATTGAAGCCATGGAAAGCCATGCCTATCAAAGCTTTTGACATCCAAACTAATCAACGCCTAGGCGGCTACGTTCATTAGCTAGCCTTTTCCTTCATGTTAACTCATCTGCAGACTTCAAGCTTCATTTGTCAGTTCAAAGATCATTGAACCACTGAGCGCGTGGGACCTGCATGTAAACGGAGGGGGATGTTTGAGGCCATTTCTTTACACAGAAGCATAGCATAAAGCATAACACACTGGTGTCAATGTCGTTTTTATTTCCCTCAAATATTGGTAATCTGAGTATTCTGTCTAGATTCTCTTCCTGCGCCCTCTATGGGTGATCTGTAACCTCTACTCAGGCATTTTAAACATCCCCTCTGTGCAGGTCTATCACGACTGCTCAGCACGGTTCGGTGATCTATTTGCAGCTTCTGGTGGCCCTGCATGTCCCAGTCTGAAAAAAAAACAGTGCCTGGTGGTGTGGTGGAGTGAGTGATTAGAAAATTTAAGAGATTTGATGGCGTGCTGCTTTGGACCATTCCCGCTCCCCCTCCCCTGGCCTCAGCCCTGCCCTGCCACACCCTCTCCTGTGACACTTCACACCCTCCTTGTAGTTTTCTTTTTCTAATTCTTTGTGTTCCACCAGTTTTTGTTCCTCTTTTTCCCTCCTGGTTCATTCCTTTGTACAGTCGCTAACATACAGTGGAGTTCTAAGAAGAGGACACAGAATAATTAAAAAAAGGTTTTATTTATAATTAATGACGAGCAGTAAATCACAACGACATCCACGCATATTTCACTTGCACCCAGTTTTCCGGAGCGGTGTATTACAGCTGCAGCAGGTTAGAGGTTGATGCACACGGATCACCTCTTGTGTCAGAGCAGGGCAACAAGAGGTCACAAGGTCAAATGTGAAATGTATGTATTGTAATAAACATGTTCAACTCAAGCGAGCACTGGTTATTTTATTGGACTATTAGGTTTGGTTCGTACGCTAGTGCCTTGTTGAAAGTCTTAAGTGTCACAGCCTCATTTTAACTGCAGACCCCATGTTCTCTTTTCATCCCGTCTGACCAACGAGAAAACATCTTCAACAAGTGTCTCATGCACAGGGTTGTTTTCTTCCAGCACGTTCCACCCCTCTCTCATTTCGTTTGTCCCTCACTGTTGAAGAGCAGGGTCCTAAGCTGCAAAAGGCCTGTTTTTTTCCACCATACTATCTATTGAGTCTTTTAACTGAACTGCACCCCACATTCAGTAAAGGTGACCACATCATTGCTTTGTATATTGTTTCCTGAAGTATATTGACAAATGAAATAAAATATGCCTCTCCAGGGCCATGTTGTTCTTGGGTTTTTGATGGTCCCTAAATTCAATTTTTCTCTCGGTTGACTTCAAAAAGACTTGTTTTTGATGATTTTAAGGCAGGGTTGGCTGCATTGGCTGAGTAATGACAAACTCTTTATATGTAGAAATGATTTGAGCGTTTGACCATAATTGACAACACTAAGTACTTTTTTGATGGCATTAATAATCAATTGCAATATTTAATTGTACTAGCAAGGTGTTCGATCTGCAGTTCAACCTGTGGACTCTGCCTCCCCATGCTGGTGGTTTTATGTATTGCACTGCAGAGTGCGGAGCCTGACCTCTTTCCAAGATTAGTGTTATCAGATCAAAGACAAGTGTGCTTCATCCTCCTGGTATGTCCTGCTCCGGTCTTAACTTGCAAAGCCACCTTTTTCACCAAGCATTTGACACAACAGTGAACAGAGGACTTTCCACTGTTAGTATATGCAGTCCTGTATATCTTAAGGTGAACTGTATTGAACTTTTAGCATCATTTTGTTCATTAATGTCAGGTTTTACTGTTTAATATTACTGCACTGACTCTCTAAAGTGATGCAGCATACATTTTTAAATAAGAGTGCCTCAATTATACCTAAAATTTCTGGCTCACTGGCTCATTGATTAGAGTCAACTACTATTGAGAGCATTATTTAGTAAAGACCACTTTATTTTAAAATTCCACAATAAATTAATGTAGCTGTAATAATAAACAGTGTTACTGGTGTAATTAGATAATATTTGATTATGTGATGTATGATGCGACTGGATTCACATGTTCCCATTGTATGTGTTATATGAGATTTTGAAATGAACATCATGAGTGTAGCATTTATACCATTTCTGCAAACTGAGCCCATGTAGTTGTGAAAGACTTGATCGTCTCCCTCAGGTCCTGGTCACTGGTCATACCACTCTATACCTACAGAGGGCAGTAAAACACCTTTATTTGTTTCTATATGGAGACAAACTGAGAAAACCAATGTGTTGATGTTGACATGATGTGGGCATTCTCACATTATCTCATTTATGTCTACAAAACTTATTTTTGAAAGACACTTTTTTTAAAAAAACTTTAAACTAAAACTTGTGCAATCAATGACTGAGGCACAAAAGACAGGACAAAACAGCTTTATGTGTAATTAGACTGTATTATAGTGTTATTTATTACGTTTTTCTGCTGTGTGCAAAAAGTGTAGCAATATTTGTTTCCAACCTTCAACAGTTCTATAGTAATATATGATTACCATGTTTTGGGTTCCTGGTAGCTTTACAGTTGTTAGATCAACAGAATGAGGTCAGACTTATAGCTGAGTTTGTGCTGAATAAAGAAGCCTGTGTTCTTTAAAACAATGACATAATGAATGAAAGCACAGGTATCAAAATCAGCCACAGTGAGCCTGAACTATAGACGGTTAATATTCAATTTAATTATGGATTTTTATTACAGGATTTGATGTTCAGTGTTTTGTTTTAGAGTTGGATCAGAGGTTTTCAAAATCGGAAGGTGAGCCTCTCCAGAGGGGCTGCAAACAGTTTCAGGGGAGGCTCAGTGAATGGAAGTGAACAAATCTTACCTTAGTCATCGAAAGGAGATCACAGAGAACAGCCTAAATCTGTGTGATCTGGTTAAAGACATACAGTGCTTTTGGGGAATTTGAGTGTTTTTCCTACTCTCCCAGAGTTGGAACCTGATAAAATGCCTCAGGACAGACCTTTTTATGTATTTCATGTAGTCTGAAGTTAGGTCAAACAGCAATATTAGGCTATCTCGGCTCAATTGTTGACTGTCTTTGGGATCAAATAACATAATTATGATCCCACAGGCATCCAGGAATTAAAGCTAGCAGCAAGTAAGCAAAAGGGGAAGCATTGTCTGAGGGGAGGCCCACAGTCTGAGACTTCGAAAAAAACCCAATTACATCAAGTTCTTCAGTGGAGCATTAGAGCATTTTTGTCCCACTTCTTTAACGTTAATTATATTAGTCCATCTCTACATGTATCCATCACTACAGGTATAAACAACTTCACGTAATTTCACTGGGTGCTATTTGTGTTGTTTGCTTTGAATTTTGCAGTATGCATACAGACACACAATAAATATGTTTAAAGAGGAGTTTATTATGACATACTACTATTTCCCAAGGCCAAGAATGAATTCTCACTCTTAATAAATGTATTTGTGTATTTATTGATGGAGAACTTGCTTCTTACCATTTTTTACACCAACCTGGACTTGCAGGAAAAAAAGAAGAGTATGTTTTTTTCAGTTCATACTGCACTATTTTGTGTATTTTTGACACACCGATGGCACAAGGCCACATCACAGAGGCAGAACTTGATCAGTAGAGGTGCACCACTCCTGAAGATCAAACACAGATTATCTACAAAGTCATCTGAGTGTGTGTGTGTGTGTGGACAAGAGAACTGAGTGCTACTGAATTAATTCTCTACATAAAACAAGTAAAAACAAAGGATGGATGCCGTCAGTTTCTCGTCTTAGAGCGCTCCAGATAAAGTCTACATGAATGCTTCTGAATGCAGAGCCCGTAACCCAATCTGCAACATCAAAGCTGCTGCTCTCCTGCACATCCCCAGTATGTATCCACACAACGCTCTGAGGCAGAGACTATTTGCTCCATTATCTAGGGGAGAATAAAATAGATCACGCAGGATGGAGACAGTCTGCCTGTCTCTGATTCTTCAGAGACCTTGATATGGCTCACATCAAAGAGAGGAGAGGAAGCTTGGAGGTGTTGGAGGAAGTCTGTCTGTCCTGGTGTGTGTCCTCGTGTATCGTGAAGCGTGCCAGTCTGAGGTTCAAATCTTCAAAGTGGGAATATTTCTGTCAATTTGGCCAATCAGGACTCCCCCAAAGAGCAGGTTTAGAGCTCATGTTTAAGGTTCAATTCAAAATACAGGTAGACTTGACCTCCTCTCCCCCCCTCCCACCATCTCATCAGCAACCCAGCCATTGTTGCCCCAGCAGCAGGGGAGCTTTTGTTAAGCAAAGTCCCTACTGTCTGTACCAGGTCACACCTACAAGTGTCTCCTAATGTGTGAAAGCAGACACGACCTGTAGGGTGTAATCGTTCCCTAAAAGACCACTTACACGGACCCCCCCTCGCTGAAAGCTTGTTGACGGTCATCCTCTCAGCATGAATAGACTCACAGTTTGGTTTTCTTATTGTTGGGCTTCTCAAAGTCATGCTTCCCTGTCTGGTGGCCGGGAGCAGGTACATTTCATCAACCCATGTCAAGGTTGTTTAGGACAATATTATCTTTTCTATATAGTCATGAAAAGGGTTCACAAAGGGTTTTTTTTTACCCAGCCTTCAAAAACTGTGGTTTTCATGGGGAGCACAGTCTGAGAAAAGAACTCAAAAGATGTTAGACTGATTTGAGAGAGTGAGAGATGTTTAGCCAGTACTACCAAGAGGAAGGTGTGGAGTTTATGTTGGTGGAGTGGCTATTTTACCAGGCAGGGGTCTAACTAAAGATGCAAATGAGTTGCATTAATGGTAATGGAGTATCCTGTGTGTTAAGATTTTGACCCATACTAAGGACCAAAAGTCAGGATAGCTTGGCCCCTGCTGAGTTGAACCTGATTCATTTAGAGGGGCAATGCTATAATGCCGGAGTTTCCCTTAAATGTTCATTATTTAATGTGTCTGAATGCATCCTTATCTACTTCGAGAGTCAAAGAGCCAAAGACCAGTCTGTGATGAAACTTTTATGTAAAATAATATATTTAAAAAAATAAATGAATAAAAATAAAAAATCTTATACCACTTTTGACCATCAGATGGCGATGTTTCACCATCTACCACCAGTGGAGGCAGGCTTACGGAGACAGAGCTTCTGTTCACAGTCTAGTTAAAGGAGCATTACTGATCATATTTAATTGAACCAAAACCAAACAAACACCTGTCAAATGTCTTAAATATATTAATGCATATGAGCCATAATCAGAGAAAGGCGCACATCATGCCACAGGGCCATATAAGACCAGGTGTGTACCTGTGAGTTCACAGAGACAGTTCACCCAGTATCACAGAAACCCATGGAGACTACAGGGCCCATTGCTCATGATAATGACCAGTGATTCGGCAGAACTAGTATTTCTGTCGACTTCCACCTTTTTTTCCACGTAGTTCTCAATGCAGATAAATGATGCAAGAGCAGCCCTGGACTGGCGCCTCTGTGGAATTGCACATAATGACAGTAATTGTAGTGTGTGTAGTTGTGTGTGTTCCCTGAAGCAGGATCCTCAGCCTGCTGTCTGTTGGGACACAGTTAAAACCTGGGGATGGTTCCCTTCTGCAGGTAGCACAGACAGACTCCTCTAATGACCCCCCAGGATATAATATAAGTATCAGACTGAAGAGCCTCTGCAGCCTGAAGCCAACATCTGATTTCTTTAAATGTCGTTTACTGCAAAAGTGTTAAACAAATAGATGGAAAAGCATGTAAATGATATATGTGGGGTCACTAAGTTGCATTTGCATGTGCTTGATGATATAAATTTTTTTTTTTTTTTTTTTTTTTTTTTAGACTTGCAAAAAAGCTGCATGCACGCGGTGTGTGTTTTGCATTGCGCGCGCGCGTGTGTGTCGTCTCGCTGGCGCCATGTGCCTTTTTGGATTGCTAATTACTCTGAGCGGCCGCGCGCTCCTCCCAGCCAGCGGCAGCGGCAACCTTGCAGCAGCAGTCTGTAGCCTGAAGGGAAGCGGCTCAGCGCGGCGTCGAGCTGGCTGGCTGCGCGGTGACCCCTGCAGGTAGCTGCTGCCGCGGCCCGGTCCGGCTTCACTCACACAACAGCTCACTTTATTATTGAATATGAAATGTCGCACCCAGGCATGGCAGCATATGTAGACTACAGCTGCAGTAAACCCTTGCATGAATTATCTTTATCCACCTTTATCCAGCCGCAGTTTTTCAGTCTGTCTGTGCTTTGGAGAACTATTTTAGTACAATTTAAATCGTTTTGGAAAATCCTACAGGTTTAACGTGTATTTCATAAAGATATGTTTCTTCACTTGTTTTTTTTAATGCACAAAGTTACACATACAGTATAAAGGACTTTTTTGTGTGTTGGGATCTTCTGTTATATTTCATGAATTAAAAACACAGGATTTAAATTACACATCTGTTTGTACACATGTACATATTAACATAAAAATTTCAATGTAAGTAGATCAATCTGAATATCCACATGTAGTACGGACACTGTACTCACTCAGAGGACAGTATCAGACTGAGTGAGTTTGACCTGCTGGAGTGACAGCTGTCTGGACCAATAGCATCCAGTAATGACATATGGAACATGCTATTATGGAAATGACGGAGGATGAATGAAGGGACTAGACTGAACTGAGACATCAAGCCACAGAGTGACAGACAGAAGAAAACCGGAATGTAGATGATTTCGACAAGAAAATAAAAGCATCAAGTTGTTCAGGGGAAAATGAACCATAGATGACTGAAGTGAACAGAACAATGAAATAATGTAGATAGAGGGGAATCCCTGTAGAAATATGAAGTGAGAACACAGCAAGGACTTAAAGAATGTAGTAACTTAATGGGTATAATTCAACACTGTATGGTGATGGAGGTGAAGCAGGTCTACAGTATTAACAGTGTTACATCAATCAAACAGTATTACCCTGTCATTGATCAGTCATTCCTGCACCTGTGCCAAACACTAACTGATGAAACAATACTGACTAAAAATAAAGGAGTTTTGCACTCCTGCAAGAAAAAATAGATAAGATAGAAACAATATACTTTGAATTGTACATTTCTTCTTCTTCTTCGTCGTCATCTTCTTCTACTTCTTCTTCTTATTATTATTATTATTATTATTATTATTATTATTATTATTATCATAGTAAATGTACTTTCATTTCATTGGGTTTCTTAAAGTATTTATTTATTTACCATTACCATTTACTATTTTAAATACTATCATTTCACCATTATATTTGGATTGAAATGTTTTTTTCCCCTGTGCATTTCTTTGCCTGATGTAAACCACTTGAACTACCTCAGTGCTTGAAAGGTAAATCTACACTTATTTTGAAAATCCACATCGGATACATTGTTGTTACACATCCGGCCTTTCTTCCCTCTCGGCCCTCTGACCAATCAGCGACGAGGGGGCGAGGCTTTGACAGACCACAGTTATTTGTTCTGTTAAATCCGCTGTGTCCGGAGTCTGCAGCCAGTCTGACATCCAGCCTCCGTCTTTTTTCCAGCTCGTCTCCGTCCAGGAATACAAAAGTGATGCTTCACCATCACCGGCTGCGTGTAGACACAGACGAGGAGCAGCGGTGACAACATTAAAGCCGGTTCTCCGTCTTCTCTGGACTATACTTCTGTGTTTTTCCTGAGGAAGAAGCAGACGCTGTTTGCCGTCCTCCAGTAATGTCGGACCGTTTCTAACTAGACTTTTCTGTCTCCATGCGAGACAGGAAACTCTTCTGTCCGCTTGTTGCTGCCTTTCCTCGCAGTCAGGATTGTGAGCTGTCGTGTTTTCAGCCCGGGAAATGCCTCGTCTCTCGCCGTAGCTCCATGTAAATCTTTGTTCCTGTCGTCCAGCTCTTCGCCCGGCGGACCCTGCTGCTACTGGATATACTCTGCTCAGTAATCTGGTGTAAATGGATCGTCAGTCCAGTTTCATTTCCATCTGGCTACAACTGGAGCTCTGTGCCATGGCTGTCCTTCTCACTAAAGGTACACACACTTTGGTCTGTGTGTCAGAAATCACACAGAGACTGAAGTCAAACTCCTCTGATCGGCCCTGACTTCAGTTTTAAAGCCGAGCGGAGTTTCTCCCAAATACCAGCAACAGAAGAATGTTTCATTTAGCTCATACAGTCTGATTACGGCCAAGAGCCAAGGACCCAGTAACTTGATTTACTCATTTGAGTGTTTGTTTTAATCCCATTTACTTTCAGCACACGTTTAATTCTTAGATCAGATCCTTAAATAACTTGTAGCAGTGAAAATTCCACATAAAACTTTTATTGTTAAAGTATTAATACTCCAATGCATAATCCACAAATCCTGTCTCATTCTGGCTGCTGTGTTTCAGTTGGATCACAGCTTAGTTTAATTCATAGAAGACTGAGCAGGGGCTAAAAAGCCTCAGTGCTCGGCCTCTCTCTCTCTCTGGCCCCCCTCCGCCCACAAATGGGCCTCTCCTTTCTAATGAAATATTCTCCAAATGACCTGCCCGGGCCCTGCTGCTCCAATCATTCACAGGGAAAACACTGATCTGATGAATGTGCTCCTGCACTGAGAGTTTAGTGCATTCACAGAGGCACTGCCACTGAGAAGAGTCTGTTTCTGAAAGTCTCAAGGCTTCTGGCTGCTGTACTTTTAGTTCGGTTAAACGCAGCACATGGAAACACAGGGCAGAACTTCTGGGTTTTGCTTTTTATTGCCTTGTTTATGGAGCCCTTCTAGTATTTTGCTGTTTTTTCTACTTAATGCAAAATGAAGAGAATATAGAACTCCTATGTATGATCTGTTAAATGGATGCACAACTTTCAGATTTACTGTCTTGCCAAGGTGCACCGGAGGACATGAAGACAGTAAAAAGCTCTTAAGTAGAAGTTCTCCAAATGAATGTTATGTTTTTGTTTTGTTAGGACAGGTCCTTGGCCTAGATTTATGTTTTGAAAAGTGTTTAAAAAAGAAGCCACGGATGAGGTAATGAGTGGGCCCGTGTACATGCAGGCAGCCGTAATGATAAGGTTGCTGGAAGCTCTTTAGATGGGACCTCAGTGCACCCAGCCCCCCCCCCACTCCCCGCCACAGGCACCCCTGACCACAAGTAAAGCTTTGCGTGCAAACAGGGGAAAGGAGACTCCTGCTCTACGCTGCACCCCCCCTTCTTTACGAGTTTCCTATTGGGTTGAAAGAAATTGACTTTGGCAAACAAACCACTAATTATAAGCTACACGGTTCCTGTTTTATAACACAAACAAAAAGGGCCATTTTGCACGAGAAGCTCTTTAATGAAGGCATATATGCTGAATGGGTACAAAAGAAGAATATTGCTGTGAGGTCTTTAATGTTACCTGATTGTTGATTGCAGGGTGTAGCGGACACGTTGTAAGCAATGACTTTGATAATAAATGTAGACCACAGTCACACACCAACATTTGATAGGACTAAGCACCAAAAACATTAGTAGAAGGAGTAGTTTTGGCGACCAATTGAAGACCTCAAGGGTCCTGATAAATAGATGTAAAGTTCAGGCCATGTTACTGTCAAACCATCAGCCAGAGTGATGGATTTCAGAAATCAAGTAGTGCTTTAAAGCTATAAATACATCTAATTGATGCAGAAGTTTTCCTAATCCTGCCTTTTTCCCCTACATGCATTTCCAGGAGAAATAAGGTGTTACTGTGACGCGCCGCACTGCGTAGCCACAGGATACATGTGCAAATCGGAACTGAACGCCTGCTTCACAAAGGTCCTGGACCCGCTCAATGCAAACTCTCCCCTCACACACGGGTGTTTAGACCCCATCGCCAATGCGGCGGACATCTGCAGCAGCGGCAGCAGTTCGAGGAGTGTGGACGCCCTCAGCGGGGCCTCGGCGGCGACACTGGAGTGCTGCCACGATGACATGTGCAACTACAGAGGTCTACACGATCTGGCACACACCAGGGACTCAACAGGTAAGGAAGAAACCTCACAGAGCTGATGTTTGTTTTTCACTGAAACTGAAATGTGAAATTCCCTTTAACAGCTTTTAAAATAATTGGACTCTCTTGGGGGGGGGGGGGGGATTTACGATTCCTCTTTAGCAAATATTCAATGTTTTCCTCTTTCCTGCTCCAGAAGCAATACATTGAACCGTAGGGTTCTTCAAACACTCTGCTGTTTATGGACATGCAGCCCACCCTTGCCCCCTCTGACTTGTTTTTTTTTTAACTTCTCAGCTTTACACAACTTCAATTTGACTTTTAATGGGCTCCAGCTCTGTGCCTGGGAAGGCTGGGAGCAGCTAGTTTACCTTAAGCACTTGGAAAGAGATCAGATATATTCTTTTTTTTTTATTATGTGTGCACCATGTAATTTTCCCACTGAGCAGGAATGTGCCTTGTAGAATGAATATTCCCTGACAAGTCTGCATGTTGGGTGCTCATAGAGTCATCAAAAGGTGTATAAAGAGACAGATGAAGGGGAGCTGTCATGAGGGGAGTCTGTTGTGACCCTGACCAGAGCAGACTATAGTTTATTAGCTCAAATTAATTTCTGGCTCTCAGTTGGGACAAGGTGACTCATTTGTTTTTGCTCCTGCTGCCCTGTCTCACTTCCTCGCTCTTCGTCTTATTTTCTTTCTCTGTGGTTACTGGCATGACTGTGGAGCAGAGGCAGCTCTGTGAAAGCTTCTCATTAAGCTGCAAACAGCCATGCATCTATTCAAAGATACTTATTTGCTTTGAAATAAGGCACTATGGTACATAAATCTGTATATAACAAGATGGACGGGTGGACACGTGAGCATGCAGTTAAACAGATGGTTATTTCTCTGTGTGTGCAGATCATAGCCGGTACCAGCCGGACAGCAACAACAGGAACCTGGTGACCCGGGTTCAGGAACTTGCCTCGGCCAAGGAGGTGTGGTTCAGGGCGGCTGTGATCGCCGTCCCCATCGCCGGCGGCCTCATCCTAGTGCTGCTCATCATGCTGGCATTGCGAATGCTGCGCAGTGAGAACAAGCGGCTGCAGGACCAGCGGCAACAGATGCTGTCACGGCTCCACTACAGCTTCCACGGCCACCACACCAAGAAGGGCCACGTGGCCAAGCTGGACCTGGAGTGCATGGTGCCCGTCACGGGCCACGAGAACTGCTGTCTGACCTGCGACAAGATGAGGCAGGCTGACCTAGGCAACGACAAGATCCTGTCTCTGGTGCACTGGGGGATGTACAGCGGCCACGGCAAGCTGGAGTTTGTATGATTCCTGCTGGGGACAATGTGACCGTTACCACCCCACAAACAGCCAGGACTGCTCTCAACCGTCGGCTTTTGCTTTTTAACCTTAGAAGACATTCCAATGTTTTCGTCCATTGGACTTTTGGGTTGGTGTTTTCAGTTTTTTATTTTTTTAACCGGTGGCGAATAAAATACGAGACTGATCTCATGCCGTGTGGTTTTTGCTAGAGGAGCACTTTACTTGAAAATGAAAGGCAAAAGCGACGAAGAGCTGTATTTAAACTTGAGAGGGCAGGACTGAGGTGGAGTGAGAGCTCTGTCACTGCTCCTGAGGATCCTGGACTTTTACACTGAGCGCTGAAGGATTCCAAATCTGTCTTTATTTGCACATTTGTAAAAAAGAAAAAAAAAAGTTGTCGTTGCTTAAAACAAGAATTTTACACTGACACCAGGGTACAAAAAAGGACTTGTTTGAGGAGTAAAAAAATTCAGTGTTTGACTGTAGTTGTGCACACTCCTCTGTGTACGTTTCATGATTCAAGCTTATTGTAAAGATTTAAAAAATATATATATATTTTTGTCTGATAAAACTGACTGGTGTGTGTCTTGTTCTGGGTGAATGTCCAACATCTCTCTCTGTGATCAGACTATAAGCTTGATTGTGAGTGTGAAAGAAAACCTTCCATTAAAATGACTTTTTATTTATTTCATGATTCATTCTTGTCTTTTTACTGTATATTCAGCCTTAAAACAGCAAAGAGTTGCAAGGAAAGAAGTGTGATCCATGTGCACTTCACACTTGCTGGCATACCAACTGTTAAGTCGAGTTAAAATCAGGGATGCAGAGGTGTGTGTGACAGGAGCATCCTGCTTTGGCAGTGTGATGTTTCAGTGCTAGGTCTCAGTGTGGCCTTGGTGTGCTCGATACAGTGAGGCCTTGTTTTACAGTAGAGCTCCTACATCTGTCAGTCGTTCTTGAACCCTCTCCAGAGGTCAGATTTTCAGCTTCAAATAACTTTTTTCCCCCCCTCTCCCTCCTTACTGGCTGGATTTATCCTGGAAGTAGTTGTGGTATTTATTTTATACTCGCTCTAATGCCAGTAAGCACTCCTCTATTCTGCCCTTCTGGATGCCAGTGGAAACACTGCCCCCCCGCCCGTGTTGAGCAGGGTGTCAGTGAGGAGGGATCTCAGTCTTATTTTGCTGTTAAGTCACTGACTTGGTAGCTGTCATTTTGTTCTAATTTGGAGTAGCTACAATTCCTATTTTTGACATCTTAGATACGGCTGGTGGTTCTATATATGGTTTTTATTGTCAAGAAATCATATGAAAAGACCAAGTATTGTGTTGCCAAAGCCTGATGTATCTTCTTCCTCTGTGCCATAGGGCTCCATTGTTGTTTAAAAAAACATTGAAGAAACAATGAGCCACACTGCAGCACTGTGTGAATACACACACACTGTGGCTTATTTTAACTCAGTCCCACATACACTGTCCTGTTAATCTGCAGTTGAAATTGTCCCAAATGCATGAGATCTTCCAGTTTGAATAACGTTTGCTCAAAACTACAGTGCACAGCTTTTAAGAATGAAACTGTACATTTGTGCCCCCCCGTCATAAAATACGCCAACTGTACCCTTTAAAGGTCTGCTTTACCTAAATTACAAAGTGGTATCAAGTCAACAGTTTTGGTTTTATTTGTCCAGGTTTTAAGACGTCAGTGTCCCTGCTAATCTGAATAATAAACAGAACACACTGTTCCAAAGGGACGATTTCTCCGGTAGAAGGTTGTTCCAATTTTAACTGGTTGACAGTGTGTTCAATGGATTATCCAGAGCAACTGGGTGTGTACCTTATTAGAGAATATGTTTTTTTGTCATTTGAATGAATAGACCTTTTAAAGTTAAAATCCACTCAAGAATTTACCGGGGTCCTATTTTTTTTTGGAGAATGATGCATTTTTTTATGTGATATAGCCAAAGGTCATGCAGCGCCACCAAATACTGGAACAAACTATTTCAACCATTATGGGAGAGTTGCTTTCTGGATGATTTCTTGCAACATACTATATAACTATATAACAGCAACAAGTAGACGGCAAAAGCTTGATTGTGACACTTTGTTTGGAGGCTGGTTTTAGGTTTCTGTCGAGCTCATTTGTCAGGACGTTTCGAAACTCCAGCTGAATATTTACATTACTGCAAGTCCAAATGTCACAGTGATGGCGTATTATGCGCCGGGTGCGTCACGCAAAGCAAGACGGGGACACCTGGGTTGAAAAGTTCACACCCTTCTGTCTCCCCAGTCGCCATGATAACAGCGAGCGAGACATCCTGTAAGTAGTTTAAAGCTGAGGGCCGCTTCACTGAAGAGTGTGCCTGTCTCTGTGCTGAGCAGTGACCCTTGTTTCTTTCCATTAGGAGGACAGGAAAACACTATTAGCAGCTAACCACTTAGCGGCAGCTTGCATTAGCGAGGCTCAGCCTGCGCTCAGGGCCTCCCCCAGGACTATTACCCTTGCAATAATAACAATGTCCTCTGCCTGGCCTGCCTAATGTGACTGCTGTTTTCTTTAGCCTGATTCCACTTTGCTGGCTCACCCATGGGTGTCAGGTGGCCACGGCACGGGGAGGTGAGGAAATCACAACACACGAGTCTAATAAGTGACTCCATGTTTGTTTTTATCTTTACACGAGAAGAAATCAGTTAGGTGTAAGCAAGGAGAAACGAGGACACACACTTTGCCTTTGTCTGGCCCGCTTTGTGCTTTAATTACATGCACACACACCACGTAGACCACCGTGCACACACCACTGCCGCGGCCAGGCCTCCTCCCAGCTCACCGGCATCCAGCAGTCATAGCTCGGCCCGGACAATAGCTGGAGCCAGCGGCAGCGGCACGGTCATTAGCACTGTCCATTTTGCACAGCGCTAGGCGGTCGAGCTGTTCATATTCACATGCAAATTTAATGAGGTGGCTGACCGGCCTCGATCAAAAGAGCCCCAATTTGTTTTGAAGTGACTTCAAGCTGACCCCCACCAACAGTTTTGCTGGTGGATTTTTATTTATGTCCATTTTTTTTATCCGCCTTTACAGCCTCACCACCATGTCCACCGCCTCCAGGCCGCAGGAGCTACCTTCCTCAGGTGGCTGACATTCCTGAAACAGGGTTAACAACATGCAGTGATTCAAATCCACGAGGAGCTACCTCTGTGTTTTTCCCCCGCTACCCTCACAATAATGCTGTAATAGTCCAGAGCGGCCTCGTACCTACTGTGGCGGCAGCAGCATGTGGAACAATATATGAAGTGTAAACACACATGGAACCTGTTAACACCTGAGCACAGTAATGGATGCACACCTCCCATGGTAGTAACAGGCCTTTCTAAATTCTTGTATGTTTTTCTTGGTTTTCTTCCCTTCGTGCCCTCACATTCGACATTTTCCATCGGCTCTCCTATTCCCCTGGTGGAACACACACTTGAGGTTTGCTTTTATTTATTTGATACAGGGCTGAAATAGTTAGTTGATTAATGAATTAGTCAGTCATAAAATTACTACAGTCATTTTGAAAATTGATTTATTCTCGAAGTCATTCAAGCAACCAAATATTCACCGCTTCCAGGCCTCTTTCCTCTGTGTTGTATTTGTAAAGGCCTCACTATGCTTCAAAGTACTTTCGGTGGTGCCCCCAGACATTTTTCAAACGGGGCCACAGATGGAGAAAATATCAGATAAAAACAAAACATACTGACTCATTTCTCATGTATCTACCCATGAGGGTGGAGTGACTGTATCAGGGTGGCCACTGACCTGATTTAATTTTAACATTTTTTACATTGTTTTTTTTCTAATATTTGCATTTCAACAAGGGTATGGATAAGGAGATATGGTGGTTATGGTTAATAAAAAAGTTTATTGGTTTCTAGGTTTATTGCAGGTCTATAATGGGATGTGTTTTGGAAAATTGCAACAAAAAAACCCCTCCACATTTGGAGTGGGGTTTTCGGATGCTGGTGGACGATCTGACAAAAAAACGAAGCCTGCAAACTAGTTCAAACAGTCAACATGAGTGTGCCACTGTTCTCTCATGGCCCATGCACCCTTTTAATTATGTTGGTGTACTCAAGCCTTCAATGCGGTGCGCATTATTTAGCCCCATTTCTGACTTCAACACCCCATAAATCATCCTGTGATCTGCCATGTAGCACTTCCTACATTCATCTTGGAGAGAAAAATCAAAACATCCCCATTTATTCTTATTATTAGACATGTTTGAAATCATGAAGATACATTTGAGTATATTCATTCTGTTAAAAGACTAAACACTAAACTTAAAGACTAAACTTTAATTTGTTACAGTGGTTGCATGCAAAATGCTGCTTCACACCGGGGCCTTGACAGAAGGGGCGGCATCAGCCCCAGTGTGAAGCAGTCACGGTCTAAATCATATCACTGATACTTGAATGCTGTTTACCAGTTCCCAACCACAAACAAATAGAGACATTGCAGAAAATAAACACAACTTGTCATTCCAGAAGTCAAAAAAATGAGGATTTTTAATTGACAAATCTGCATGACTGCAGAGACAAATCATCCTCTGTGGTGACAGACATCCGCTGGAATAAGACATGATCTAAATATTTAGCCAATTCATTTCCTTCCACTGGATTAAACTACGGCTTCAGTGCATGTCCTCATATACCTCCTCCCCCCATCTAAACATTTACCCCAGTGTGTTGTTAACATTTAGATATAAATCTGCCCCAGAAGAAAAATAATAATGTTGGGAATGTTTACAGGATGGACCAGGCTTCTTGAAGCTAAAAGTCACTGTCTGTAAATAGCGAATAAGTTTTGTTATGTTCCTTAAAGAGGGGTTTTCAGCAAAGTCCAGCAGGAACGTCCAAACAAACTGGCTCATGTGCACACACTTGCGTTCATGTCTGCAGGCCTGTAGGCAACACTTTTTCAGGCCTCGATGATGAGCCATCAGGTGCAGGTCCACTTTCTTAGGAGCATCGCGGGTGACGTGGCGTCACACACACATCTTGTGGAGCCAAGGGCACTCACTGGCCCCTATCTGTCAGCTGAGGGCAGAAGGGCCCCTGAAGACAGATGGCAGAACAATGCCACCCCCCCTTTACTGCCCTGAGAGGCATACAGTCCCTCCAACCACTCATCCACTCACAGATGACATTAATAGGCTCATGAACTGTACATGTGAGGTAGAATTTCTTGTGTTTACGCGTTTGTGTGTGTGTACTTGGACCAAAGTCGTCCCGCGAGCATTGTTGCTTTAATCAAGAATGATTCTGTTTATTTTCAAATTTAGTGTTTTGTGTATTCTGTTTCATGCTGACTTGAAATAAGAATCCTGCAAAAGGATGTTAAATAAGTCTCGCTCTTATAGAGAAAACTTGACACGCCTAGTTTCTTCATTAGGATATCAGAATAACAATCAGCTACATTAGAGCAGCGGTGTCTGTACAGTAAGAGCTGGCATGGTGACATGGATGAATATCAGTTAATACACATGAACCTGAAGCTGGAGGAGGGGCATCCAGAGGTGCGGTGACCTCCTAAAGGTTGCGTGCATGCTCAGGACTGCCGATAATGACTCTCACAAAGCCATTTGGCTTGGCGGAGAGCCAGCCTTCTCTACCTCACAGAGATGTGCACCTTGAGCCGGCAGCGTATTGGGACTTGGCGCTGGCTGGCCGGCCCTGATGTGTGCTCATTGTGAGTGTACATCCTAGGGATTACCAGGCTGAAAGCAGAGAAGCTTGTGTCTTGCTGACAGCGTCTCTGCGTGAGCGAGGCTAAAACCACTATCAGAGTTTAGGAAGTGGTCTAAAATAACATGTGGTCGGTGTGATAGATGCCGGTATTACAGCTGAAAGTTTTCAATTTAATCTCATGTCAATACAGGAGGTTACATTGCAGTATTTTAGCTGAATCCAGAATCCATCCTATACACTAATTCTAAGCATTTATGTGGTGTGTAGTCTGTTATGTAGTGTGTGTGACAAAAGAAAGTATTTATGAGTGCATTTTCTTTATTTTAGTTAGTCTCCCACAATGCAATGCAAGTTAAACCAAAGTTTAAATTGTGTAAAAACAGCCATATCAGAATTATCTAAAATATTTTTTGGGAAATTTTAATCTATTAGTTTACCAGCAGACATAGTTTTAACCTACCTGCTACAAATGTATGTTATTCCAACTCTAAACTCAAACACTGATGTTGTAATGAACCAGTTGGCTGAATCTGAGAGCAAATATTTCACCAAGAAAATGTATTCTTGGGATTTGTTTGGGTTGATACATTCAGAGGACACCTTATTAATGTATCCTCAGATTAGAATGACATTCCACACATATTTGAGTTAGACTATGGTCCTAGTTTTGAGTTCAGTTTCTATTGTCAGACTTCATTCAGTTGTAGATATTTTCATTTTAATAGCTTCCATTGTGTTTTGTTTCTCACCTTTTTGTGATTTATTTGACTTGGCTGCTGTAACACCACAATTTCCCACTCACATTAATCAAGTACACTATCTACAGCAGCAGGCACGTCAAAAGCTGTATTTCCAGAATAATGTGGCTTCATAGCATGAGGAGTTTTTGATTTTCTCAAGGTGCCTAATTAAACATATAATAATGCCTGCACTTAGTGACATATCAAATGGGCAGATGCTTGCTGTCATACACGTTGACCCCTGGTTTTCTGGATAGTCATGACTCCATTCTGCTGCCTCGTGTTATGATTCAACTTTAAAGAGAAGCAACTGAAGGGATGCTCATGTGATCTCCGTCCTTAAGCCTATAAATAATTTTTAGCTGTGGCCCACTTTACAGACATGAAGAGAAGTTAATCTCCTGTAGCTCATACACATAAATTTGATTACAGGAATCTTGCAGACTAAATACCGTGGGCCGACTATGTATCTACACATATTTTACTACTCCCTCTTCATCTCGTGTTTGTTCTGGCTTCGTCAAGTGGAGCGTCCAACATGTCGAGGAAATATGCTCTGGCAGAGAAGACCCACCACTTCTTCACGCCAAAGGAGTCTGCGAGTGATAAAAGCAAGATGAGCGCTAAAATCCTCTCCCTCTGACAAAATGAATTTATCTATTTGTTTATGTTCGAGCGCTCGCTAACTGACGCAGCTACCACAAGTTGAGCGTAGCGCCTCCGGGTGTGTAAAATATGACATTTAGGAGCTGCTGTATGTTGAGGAACACTGGGTAATTATTCTCTTGCCAGAGGGCTTTATGACATTTTCTTGAGAATGTTAAACGCCGGAATTTGTTTTTGGGAAAATGTCTATCTTAACCTATGAGAAATGGGGACAGAGCAGTTAATAGTATGGTACTGAGTGAGATGTGAGTGTAGAAAAATGGATGGAAAATAAACACAGACAGGTTTTTATTATGAACAGTGATTTTTGAATGTGAAAGGTTTATTGACTGTTATGCATTTCAGTTGTAAATTACAAAGCAGCACAAACCAACATCACCACCACCTCTCCCTCCAGACCAGCCCCGATCCCTCAGGATATGACCGGATACTTATTAGCCAGTGATCCAGCGCATGAGGCCCTTAACCTGCCCCCTGTAGCACAGACACTTAGGGGTCAACGCCTCCCCCATCATGTCCTCATCTGCTTCCCCCAAAAGGCATGTGCACACACCTGATTAGAGCACAGAAATACTGTCAGTGCAGAGATTTGATTGGAGAAAGTCCCTCCAACTCAGCTTTTAAGTTGCTCTGTTTTTAAACCTGTCGGCTTGCGGTGATAATCACTGCAAAAGCACAGACAATGTAAGGTTGATCTGACATGTTGGATGTTGGAAATCACAAACTAACTGAAATGGCTTATCACTTTCAAATCAGGTCTAATGAACCAGTGGAGCTCTGTGGCACGGAGGAATGACATATATCAGACTTTAAATACACTCGCAATATTAGTATTAATTATTAGTAGAATCAAATTAATTTTTTTTCATGGGATTTGTTTTTTTTAGCTGTGATTTTTTTTAATCACAGCTTTATATTTAATATAAAGGCAAAAGATAAAGTTAGCTATTTTTCAATTTTGCCTGTTCTTGATTACAGTTAAATTAATTGAAATAATAATACTTAGTTTTCACCTTCATCACTTATGACCAGTGAGTTCAGCCTTGTCGCTCAAAGTTACAATTTTCACAAAATCTGACTCAATTTTTTAACTATTTACAAGCAATCGCTTTTGAGCAACAGCTACTAACTGTATTTACATTCTTTAACCCTTTAAGCCCCAAGCAATTTTTTCCAGGCCTCTGCTCGCACATTACAATCCGATAATAAAAAAGACTACATCTCTGCCACCACAAGGCCTATTAACAGGACGCCATCTTGCCCTGTAGCCACGGCCAATCATCCCAAAGCCTCCCAGAGACGCCAGGGTTGGTTGCAGTGTGGCCCAGGAAGTAGTACTAAATGTTTCCAGTGTGGATTTACCGATAAACAAACTTTTCATGGCGAAACATCTAAGGTAAGAGAAATTTTATGACGATAGTTTGACAAAGCGATTTCGGCTTTTGCTGTTGTTCGTGTTGTTTCTGACTGTTGCTTTGGTTGTAGAGAGCTTTAATGGATATGGTTTGAATCTGTGGACTGTCTGCTTTCGTTTGAGGGGTTGTTTGTCCGCTTTGCGCTATAGCCAGAAATATGGCGAGTGGGTTGACTTGGTGGCGCTATATTAATTTCTATATTTGATCATTCATTTAGCTGGTGTTTGAGCTGTGTTTGGTGCATGTAAAAATGGCTTATCTATTCTTGTAGCTCAGGTTCTGCTGTTTAATTTGTTGCCCAGCATCACTATATTCTCTCATGATGAGTGCATTGTTTTACACTATTTCTTTCTCTTAAGAACGCGAGCCCCCCAACTGGGGGACCCTCGGGCTTAATTAACATTTATATAGCAGTTTTCACAGTGGCAGGGTCTGTGTGTCAGATTCAAGGGATTCAAAGGAAATGCATATGCATTTATGTGACCCAGTGGTGAAATCACATTGATATCACCCTCAGTTACTACTGTTCACTCTCACAGTGCACTTTTATGATATGGCTGTTTAATCCTTCATCCAACTCTCTTAGTAATTTAGATTGCATTTATTGTGATTGGTTGGTTCATGAGTTTGTCTATTATTGCAAAAGATAGCATTGTGAGTGTTCCAGCAAAAACTGTATGCTAAATAGTTGTATCACTCTTTGACTTGTAAACCTTCCCATGTTGTTTGACCACTGTACAGAATATCTATCAATCAGAAGCTTTACTCAGAGCCTTGTCCACCCAGAAAGTTGACTCAGTCCATCAGTTGATCTCAGTTCCGCCGCAGGCCTCTCTGTGCTCTTACAAGTCTGTGTCCTGTTTGGAAACTGGAGCGTGCAGAGATAAACAGCAGTGCCTCTGCTTATCTGGGCTTTCTGTCTCAGAGGCATGTTACCTGAAGCCCTGCAGGATCAAACTGGCATCCAGGGGGGAAACTGGTGAGGCAGGACACCTTTCTTTACTTTGTGGTGCTTTGGGTGTTTTTCTAGGCAGGTTTGGTGTGGCCGATGGTCTTAGTGTTAAGTGACCTCATCCGAACCTCAGTGTGATGATCTCAGCAGGAAGCAGCCATGCTGCAGCTGAGGACGATTTCAGTTTTCATGTACAATCTAAATCAGTAAAGTTATGGTAACTATGGTGCCACTCTCCCCCCAAATACACAAATTTTATCATCCTTGGCAATTTATCTACCATGCTCCATGAGGGACATCATAAAATGTCCCTCATGGTGAATCTGTAAATACAAAGAAAAGCTCTTAACTTAAAAGCAAGAGCTCCCCTTCTTCCCTAACTAAAGGAGGAAGTTGAGCTCCAGAACTAAATATATCGAAACCTGGGCTTGTCTATGGGGATTGATTCTGAACAGGTCAAGCAAAACAAACAAGGTTTCCATAACACAGCCTAAATGCCATTAGATTATACTTATTTTGAAATAACCAGAAAAGGTCCAATATCAGTGAGATCTGCATTTCAATCAGCAGTAAAATGAGTTGTAGACAAACTGATTAATACACATTTGGTACGCTGGGATCTCTGGGATTTATTTAAAATATAGTGTGTGTGTGCAGGGTTATGAATGTCACCCAGTGCAACAGTGTGGCTCAGTGATATGTTTCAATAGTTTTTGGCAACAGTGGAGCTCTATGCCACAGAGGAGATATATCAGGCTTTGAATACACACACAATAATTTATTAGTAGGATCAAAATATTGTGGTATTAGCTGCCGTGTTTTATGGGATTTGTTGACAAAAAATGCAATATTATGAGATTGATCATTAATACACAGGCACAATATAAAGTGCTTTCAATTTTGCTAGTTCTTGTTGTGTATGGAAGGAGAAGCAGGCAGAATGAAGGAAAGGAACAGGCCTCTCCTCTGTGCCCTGCCCCGCTCTGCTATTCATCATCAGGTGGAAAGACTGTTTACTGCCAGGGTCAAGGTCCCAGGCACATGTTTACGGGCTCTCTCAGATGAGCCATTGTTGTTAAAGCGCACCCTGTGCATGCAAAGGCCACACTGCAGATCATATCTAACAGGGGCCCCTCTGCCCTGGGGCCGAAAGAAGCCCATTTTAACCATATTCATGAGATCAACCCACAAAAGGACATTTAAAACCCATTTAGAGTTTTAGGATAAGACATCCGCCACGCTTGTTTATCTATCTCCTGTGGCTGTTTCCCTTCCTGACCCTTGTTTTTTCCTCCATGTTAATGTAAATCTCATTTTATTTATCCTTTGATTTGCCCTGAGACATGCTGAATTAAACATAACATCGTATTTCCATGGCCACTCTATAATTCCATAACCTGCGAGGTTCGAAGGAGGAACTCTGGCTTTCATTTGCTCTCGTTTTTTATTTCAGTGTGGGAGGTTATGTGACCGCTCTAACCTTTTTAACATTAAAGTTTTTCCCCCTCTCAAAAGATCTTTGCGATAATCCACTCCCCCCTCCCCTCCTTTGCTCCTTTGATTTCCCTGTGGGGTGTACAGGAAAATGCTTTTACTGCAGCCTTACTTCTCTGACGGGCTCTTCGTTACCCGTCTCTCTCCTCTCTCTTTCAAGCCCAGCAACACCACACTGTTCTTAACCTGGCCTAGCTCGGTACAGGAGCCAGGAACGTCCTGTGTGGTTGAGCTGACGGTGGCGTCCCTCATCTGTGGAGCATTAAGAGTTAGAAGTAGATTAAGGCTGTCTCCCCAACACTGGGCAGACCTCTCCAGTCTGCAGCCAGAGTCAGAGGGGGGACGAGGCCTCGCTGGACGTAACAAACCAAATTAACACGCTTCCTTTCACTGAGATTTTCTGCAGTCTACTCATATGGCTTTCAAATGTTAACGTTGACGTCATTCAATTTTTAAGTATATTGTTACAAAATAAGATCTTGTATACTTACAGTAGGTTGTAGACACTTTTTAACTGCATCAAACCTGCAAAGCAAAATTGTTAACTAAAGCTAATGTGAAAAGCTCTATGATAAAAGTTCAGGCAACATTAGCAAAAAAGTCATTAATTCACCCACAGGATATACTAAGGATCTCTATTTGGTGTGTGCATGCAACTTAGCTTTAAATCAAAGGATAGGCTTGGAATTTCTTAAGTCTGTCTTAAATGAATTGTTTAATGGTCATATGTTTATATTGTTGTTGAGAGTTAGATCAGAGGATCCTCCTGGCCATGAAGCAGTTACCATCATGTGCCATCTCATCTAACTTTTTTTTCTCTTAATCTTAGCACAAGCCATTATGATATTTTGTCGATCTGAGTTAGCCAATCAAGTGGATATCATCCAAAGATACACTCCTTTAGGTACAAAAGTCCCTCTTTGTGTCTTGAGTGTTTCCTATGGTTGAGGAACATTGGAGGGATACTGATGGTCACACGTGGGTTTATTGCAGGGAAAGGCAAATTTTAGATGTGACCGAATATAAAGTCAAATGAAAGGCATGACTGTAGATACAAATCTGCCCAGACTGCAGGATGTGTCTGTGCTGAATAAAAGTGTAAGCAAAAGCTCTACGCTTATCTTGGCCTTTATAAATCAAATTCATAAATGAACAGATATGAGGGGAAAAAAGGGGAACGACAGGAGTAAACAGCAGCGCAACAGTAACTGTAGTGTTTGGGAGTGTACCTGGCTTACACTGTAGTTAATGTTTGTTTAGTAGGTATATTAGCTCTTTGGGTCCAGTGATCAAATTTGCATTAGTAGTGAAAATTTGCTTGTCTTTGAACTTACCTTTAGACTGTTGGAGCATTTGCATAAAGTGAGGACTGTGAATTTTGTCCCCTATTTCTTACAGTGTAGTAGCTCTTTGAAGGTACAGTTTGTGTTCACAGCCATATAGGAATGATTACTGCAACCCATAACTCCTTCAGAGTATTGTATCAGGGCAGAAATGGTAAAGCCCAAACCTATCATTTAAACCTGTTTTTCAACCCTGTAATTTTACCTCCACTGAGGTGAATTGTTGGTAGTGTTTCAGAGCGTCGTGCATTGGGGGGGGGGGTGGGGGGGTGGGGGGTGGATGAGGGTTAGTGTGGCAGTCTGGGACAGACAGACATAATTTAGACCAGAGGTGGAACCTGAGAGCCCTGCAGTCTGACAGGAAGCACTGGCTTAACTCCTGTCCCATTTAGATGACAGGAGGCCTGGTCTGGCCTGGTATGGGCTGGCTTTGATGGGACCTGGGCCAAACAAGACACCAAGTAAACTATTCAAAAATTACATTTATGGTTAGTATTTTTATATGGACCTAGAGAGTCAGATGACTTTTGTTCGACTCATGTTTGTTTTATACCTTACCAGAAGTGTAAATAACAAAATTGTAGTTTTAGGGGGAGTTACATGTTATTTGTTGATTTCCCCACTGTGGGATGAATATGGATTTATCTTATCTTTATTTTATCTTGTGTTGTCCCTATCTTTTGGTGATTAGTGGCAGATTTTTTTGGTAAAAGCTAAGCTAACTGTTTGCTGCTCTAGCTTCATATTGCGAACATTAGAAATTTGACTGCGACATTGATCGTCTGCTCTATTACTATCACATCAGAATAAACATCTGGATTAGCGTTAACATTATCCAAGACAATGATCTCAGCATCTCAGCAGATAATAACACAATAGTAAACTGAAACATTCCAAAATAAAAACATATATTTCTAATTTATTAAATAAACCCCACCTATAATAATAGTGTTTTTTATTGATAAGTCAACATACCTGAATCCTACCCTCCAGGAATGGACAGCAGTCTTCTAGCATGTATCCAATCTGGCAAAAAAAAGAAAGAAAAAGAATTAAACCCATCCTGTTTGGAGCCAGTCACTGCCTCTTTATGAAACGCTGAGTGATTGACACCATCACCGATGTTCTTGTTAATAAGTCCATAAACACTGTGAGCTGGCTGACGAACAGACTGGTGCCATGTTAGAGCCTCTGTCTGGCACAGTGGAAAAGAACATGGAGCCCGTTTAGCTGTCTCTGCTTTTAATATGGTGTTGCAGGGAGAATCGGCTCCTATTAAAATAAAATGCTGAGTTTAAAGTCGAGCTGCGTTGAGTCGAAAGCATCTACAGTCCGGCCTGGCAGCTTGGGAGATGTAGGAATCGAATGCAGCCAGCGTTTTGCGAATGTTGCATGTTCATATATGTTTGCCATGTCTGTGTGTGAAAGGCTTTACCATCATGTGACGTTTCCATGAAGTTTGTTTGAGTTTGTGTTTCAGCAAATAAACATGAGGAAAATGAAAGGTTAAAGTCATACAAAAGCATGTGCAAAAGCATATATATGCACATGCAAAAACACACCTTGAGTCATTACAAGTTCACTCCCAACTTCCAGTCCCGTTCTTATACTTGCAGAAAGCCAGAATAGTGAGTAGTACGTGTATGTGTTTTAGCATGTTGGACACAATTTACAGAGAAGGCCTGCTGTGTACACTATGTGTGGATGAGAGAAAGACCGTGTGCCCCTTGGAGTGGATTAGTGCGTGTGTGTGTGTGTGAAAGAGAGAGAGAGAGAGAGAGACACATCCGTTGTTGGCAGGACCTTTCTGTTCTCACAGCGGCGTCCAGGAATTTTTCATCGTCCGTTTCCCTGTTTTCGTGACCAAGGCTGCGTGATGTCATCTGCATGAGTTTCAAACACTATGACAGTTATTCCTCTGATTTCCCCTCTGGCGCTGTTGGCATATAACCATCCTCTAAAAGTCTAATTAAACTAGCTGGACTTAATCTCCCTATTCACTGCTTATGTTGAAGCTGTAGCTGCTAATACTGCTAGCCTCTTTTTTCTTTCTTTAGCTTTTTGTTTATATATTATTTTATCCTGGCTGTGTCCAATTACGTGCAGCTGCAACAATCCAGCCTCACCGCAAGGATCATTAAAGTTTCATCTAATCTCATCTAAATTCAATGAAGACCCCATTGTCAAAGGAGGTCTTGTATGTGTGTTTGTTTTGGCAGCAGGATGCAGGAAACCCCACCACGGCACTGTGTCCTGTTGTAGTGTCCTTGAGCAAAACCTGAGTTACCAAGTGTGCATGTTCGTGCAGGTAAATGGTTATGCTATGATATAATATGAGTGAAGGTACTGGTGGGGAAACCGTGAACGGGCTGAGTGGGACATGGCAGCAGCCCTATAAAGCAGCAAACAGGAACCAGATGAGGTGCGATTAGTGCTGACAGGCAGACAGGCAGGCTTCCCCTCTCCCTGCGTTGCTGAGGAGAGAAGGTTTGGTCCGACCACAGACCCAAAACTGTCCTGGCAAGATGATAACTTCACATCGGATCTCCCCTGTGAGGATTGTGTTCAGTAAAATGGGTTAATTATGAGCTTAAATTGCACCAGGTCACCTTTTTAAAATGAATGATCCTGTTATTGGATTCCGTGGGGGTCAGGATGTGAGCGAGTGACAAAGGTTACCCCTGTATAAAACTGTTGGATCCCAGCTGGATTATGGGTTGTAGAAACAATTTGTCACTCATTGGTAAGCATGTGCACCATCACCGCTAGCCCAAGAGCTTTTCCTCCTGCTGCATTCATTTGAACTGAATAAGAGCATCAACCCTAGATGAAACATGAATTCATGACCACATTCTGGATAAATTTCCACATTTTCTCTCAGTTCCCATGGCCTGGCTGTGGTGAGGTTTCTGTCTTCTTGAACGGTACAGCAGTTGCACAATGAGGAGAACTGTAGTGTGGTCCAAGATGCCAGGCCCCGGGCTGTACCGACAGCTAGAGCTCCCTCACAGCTAGTCTCTAATTAATTAGATTTGAGAGGCAGACACTGACACAACCGGGATAGGACGGTTCTCATGACCTGTAGAGAACTCCTCCGCTACACGATCTGCAGATGAATAATCAAATTTAGGATGTTATTACCCCGTCAAGAGTAGATGATGTGATTGGCATCGGTGAGCTGCAGCAGTTTTTCACCCTCAAGTATAACAGGACTGAAAGTGAAGCTCAGCAAGTGCTGGAAAGCAACTCCTTTGCTTTTATTGTCAAGATATCTTGACTTGCACACAGGTCATGGAAGATCTGGGATTTAAAGATTGCACAAACATTTTCATGTAGAATAAGGCCTTTCAACCTTCAAGACAACATCTCCAAACTCAAGCACCAAAGCCATCAGTAGAAATACTTTTCCTACAGTTTTTATATTTGTCATGTATTGCATGCTGTTGATTGGACTCCCTCATATGTAGCAGCTCAGTGTTGTTCAGCTCCAGTAGCAGAGTGAAAGACAGGAGCACGCTGAGTGCTCTGCTAATGAAACTCATTCCCTGGCATGTCTGTCTCCACGGTAGCTTTACCCCCCACCCCTCAAAACCCAGCTCACCACCATGTCCGCTGGCTGCAGCACACGTCACAGCTCTGAGCGGCTTCCTACCTGCTTCTCATAAAACAGAGTAGCACTTGGAGCCCCATTCTTTTCTCTACAGCGTGCAGTAAAAAGCACCAGTAGGAGAGGAGGGTGTCGTCCATGTCGACAATTAGTAAAGTCCACCGGGTGGGTGGGCCCCGTGTGGAAAGTCATTGGAAACAACAACATTACACAGTCGCTGAAAAAATACAGATCCTGACAAGTTGTTTGATCCAATATTGTGTATGCAATTCGTACATTTCCTGAAGCAAGGTTTAAAATTCAAATTAACTTCAAGGTCAAGGTTTTATTTTATTATTACATTAAGTGTAATTTTCTAACTATGCATTGATGGAATATTTTTCCTTCTGCTGCCAAGCTAAAACTTATTCACCCATGGAAGTTACATTTTTTTATGATCTCATAAGCTGTGCTCTTTTTTTAGATCACCGAATAATCACAAGAAGCCAGTTCTGCTTATTACTCCATGACCTCAATGTAACAAGCTGTCACACCATTTTCTCAGAATTGTTAAATAAATATTCACTTAAGGCAACATGTTGGAACATTTCCTGGTGATCATTATCGAAGTTATTATGCCATAACAGTAAAACAAAGTTTGTTGTGTCAGTATCATAATGGAATCACTATGGGATTTTGCCAATGTAATTATTAACACAACCTTTTGAGAAATAATTAACCAACATGTCTTCCATAATACACTGCAGTATTTGTATGTCATTTGCTGTGGGTGAAGAAGCAACTGTAATGAAACCAGACTCTCAAATGTGTGAATCTATGCTGTCTGAGTTAATGAGAGGAAGGCTGAGCTCTGATTGTATTCACAACCACCGTCTGTGACCATGATGCTAATATGACTGCTGCTGTGGTTGTGGTCCTAACTATCGCTTGGCTGTAACATTAGCTTTGGCTGGGCCTGTGACCAACTGGCTACTCTCCAGAGCACATAAGATAAAGCCAGACACTCCCGCTAGGATTTGAACCTGGTTCTTCTAGCAGATTCGCATGACAGATGTTTTACCAGGTGTTACAGATGTACACCCCAGGAGCTCAGGAATAGCTTTACCACAACGGTCAACTATCTCAGCCCTGTTGATGCAAACCTCCACACATTAAAGATGTAAGTGTGTAGCCTTGCTAATCGTAAGCGCCATGGCCATCGTCATTATCACGACTACAGCAGGGTCCATAGCAAAAGCTGTGTTAGTTAGTTTTCATGAACCATTTGCCGGAAAGATACAGACTTGTCCTGACCAACTCACCAAAATTAGCAGCATGACATATTTTCAAACACCATGAGCATCACTCTGAATCTACAAACAGACCGGACTAGCTTACAATGTTAACTAAAGAAATGAATGCTACCACATTACTTTAGCTAATGGCACAGAGAGTAGACACAAAGGCAAAGAGCTAACATGTCTGTCTGCAATGGAGTATGCTTCTCATATCTTTAGGAACCTTTTCACTTCTATTTAACTTCCTTTAACTGTCAGGAGTAAAAACTGTTCCAGAATTGAGCAATGGTTTGCAGACTCAGTGGTAATACTGTGTGAATTTATGTAAACGAACGAAGTACAGTGGAGAGAAAATAACGAGAAGCTCCTGGCGCTACTCTGACTGATTAGCACTGGCTACATCAAGCCAGAGTTAGATTGTCAGATACAGCATTTCACTAACTAGCCGTGTGAGCTTGTAGGCTCATCATGCAGTCCTTGTTAGTATAGTGGACAGTATCTCCACCTGTCACGCGGAAGACCGGGGTTCGATTCCCCAACGGGGAGACTTGACTCTTTGTGAATGTCCCCACTGTGGGACTAATAAAGGTTTATATTAACTTATCTTATCTGTCTTTTTGTGGCATGTCTTCTGCTGAACGCTGATAAAGCAGGTTTATTTTCACACAAAAGTTTGTAATGAGATTCAAAACATGTATGTATTTAATAGTTTGCTGGTAGTTTTTGCAGAAAAGACAAAAATGCTCAGAAGAACCACTGGCAAAGATCACCTAAAACAAAAAGAAAAATAAAAGTCAAGTAAATGAGAGGAAGGCCGGCAGTGTGTTTGCTTCAGGTAGAGCGTCAGGCTGAGCAGAGACAGGAAGAAATTCCCAGCGGGAGGGCCAGCTCATTATGATATCCTGTTACAGCCTGGAGCAGCCTACCAGCTCCGGTTCAGAGGATGTTTCCCTCCCTCTGCCCATCTCTGTCCTACTCCTGACAGCTGTAGGAACACAAACACTCATGTAAATTAGAATGGGAAAGATGCAGAGATCACCTCTTCTTCAGGACACTTCTTTTTGTTCTTTTCTACCAAATGCAAAGGGCTCCTTTTCTTTCTTTCTTTTCCCCCTCTCCTTCCTGACTAGTGCTCCTTCTCAGTTTTTATTGCACATAATGATTATACATCATTCAGACTGCCCTACCTTTTCATTTCCAGGGAACCAACTCACAATTACACTCATCAAAGATGGGGAGTGGAGGAGGAGAAGGAGGAGGGGCACAGGTTTGGTTACAGTTTCCAACACCACTAGACTTCCTGTTGCTGAGAAAGAGAGCCTTAGGAAAGAGGATGTTTTCTTGTTCTTTCCCCCCTCTGAATGATAAAAGTCAATGTTTTCCAGACGTGACATGCATCTTCAAAATGGCTGTCCCAAGAATGCAGTAAAATGGTGAGTATGGCTGGGCTGTTTAGACAGAGACACATCAAGGCTTGTTAAAAACAAGCATTACGACATTGCCGCACAGACGACATCTCCTCCAGGATCTCCAGGAAAGATCGGCCTCAGATTACAGTCGGCAAAAAACACCTAACACCTTTATCCTGATATAAATTCAGACCCAAATACAATGTTGACATACCAATAGCTTTTAATTATGAAGGTTCAAGTTTCCGTCCTCGTGCGATGACTCACCGGCACTGAAGCATCGCTCCTTTCTTCATCCTTGACTCATAATCCCGTTGGCAGCTACCTCGGCCCCACCAGAAACAGTTGCAATTTTATGTTTGCCATTAGCAGAGGTGCTGAGAGGCCAGAAAACGTAAGGACTTTTTTCACTGAAGCCGCAGCTTTATAAGTTTTCGGGGAGAACACATACCACACAGTGAGGTGGTGGGGGACACAGAGGTGGTAGTTGGAAGTTTCTTTTGCTTTTTTCCCAATATGTGTGTGTGTAGCTCTGTGCATTTAGTGAATTCGTATAAATTCCATGCCCGGATTTGTTACCACAGACGCCAAACCAAAGTGTAATTGCATGCAAGTTTATGAGAGCCATTTGACATAGTGGGTGATTTGGCAAAATTAATGTGTGTGTGTCTGGGGGTGGGCATAATACGGAGAGCTCCCTGTTCACAAACATACACTCGCTCTCTCATAAGTGGACACACCCACGGCCATATAGACATGGAATGAAAGGCTTACAGTACATTCTCTGCAGTTCATCGTGGTAGTAGGTTATGTGGGAGGTGTCAGAGCAGGGCGAGATTATGTCTGCCCTGGCTGTGTTTTCCCTCATTTACTACTAAATGTGTAATAGTTCAGGGCTTTAGTGAATCAAGTCATTATCTGGGTTTTAGGAAATACCATCCAACAGTCAGCAGGGAGCGAGCAGCACCACCAGCTAGCCAGCATTGTGGAATCATAAATCTGTTCATGGAAATTAATAGTGAATCTTCGTAGGCAGTCAGTGGATGGACGGCACTGGAAGGGATCTCCCGGTTGGTGGTGCAGAGCGCTGACCACATTATGCTGTGATATCATGTGGATCAGGGTGGTGTGGGCAATCCCATCTGAAAGAGTCATACAGTACCCTTTTTCACTATTTAAGCATGTCTGAAGCCTGTTGGTGTGACTGCAGACAGGAGCTGTCAGTTTGGATCTGATGCAAGCACATCAGAATGGAAGCTGCTGGCACACATGATTAAAGGGTCAATTCGCCTAAAATACAAAAATCACAAACACTGCTCTCATGCTATCAAATCATACTGGTCGTCTTGGGGTTTTTTTTGTCCAAGTTTTGACCTACTTGTCTGTGAGGTTTCTCATTAACATCACCCACAGATGTTCTTGTGGACAATTCTTCTGGAGCCTAATATTACGGAATAATCAAATTAGGATTAAATGAAGTGGTACAAGGCAATTTGGGCAGCCAGTGGTTAGATAAAATGAAATTTGGTAAATAGATTGCTTAGAATTCAGGTATGTTTGGAGGGCAAATATCTTAGCACTTTCTGTATCTGTCACTTTCTTAGGGGGCTTTGTGCATTTTGAAGAATCAGGAAACAACTGTGTTTATGATAAAACTTTGAAAGATGTTTCATTATAAATGTTTACCATCATATCATGAAAATTTTCTTCTTGTCTGGGTAGATGTTGATTTTGTCACCTCCTTCTCTTCATTGTCGAATGCATGTCCACAGTCAGACTCCTTTTTGACCACATAGCACCAGGTGGCAATATGAGCCCCCCCCAAAAACACACAACATTTAGTGACTTATAGTTTTTTTATATTTCCACCACTTCAAAAGAACTCACTTAAAATCGTGGTCACATTTTTAACAACAATCAACATTTTAATATTAATTCTCGTTGTACTGTGATGGAAATTAAAGACAAAAGCCCCCTATGATACAGGAACTAACTTCCAGCCCAAATAACGTTAAGGAAGGAAGTTATGAGTTCTTGAGATGGTCCTTCAGATTCTCGAATTCAAGTTCCTATGGTGGAAACAGGCCTTACGTGTGGTCCAATTGCTCATTTTTACTGGCAACAATTGGGATCAATTCATTGCAGGATCATTTATGATTATTGTCCTTGGAGCTTGTAGGGTTCCACTGTCTTGCTCAATAACCTCGGCAGGGTGGATGTTTGAGACCTGATTCAGCTCACCACCCTGCCTTCTGTTTTCTTTATGTCATTACTCCAACATGTCCCTCCCTGATTTGCTCATTGACTATCTGGGAACATTACAGGGTGCTCTGCTATATTATGAGCTTGTAAAAGACCCAATCAAACATCTTATAGTTTCTCACACCTCTGCTGGACACATTTTTCTCCTTGGTGTTGTTTTCCATGGTACACCGCCAGAGGCACTTGTTGTCATGATAATGTGTACCTCGCTCTGGCCTGGGAATGGTTTAACATGCTAATTAGTGTTTGTAAGCAGCACTGAAGAAATAAGAAGAAGCACCTGGTGACAAGCCGGCATTCACACACTCGTGCACACACACACCTGGGAGGCCGAGTGAGAAACAACTGGTGCTGGAGTTCAAAGTTTCAGCTGCATTTTTCCCCTCTGTTCACAAACACACATGTGTGAGAGCCTGAACTCAGGTGACCACTGCCTTGTAAGGGATGTTCCCTCTGGATAGCAAACCCCAGAGGAGAAAGACCTTAGGAGGTATTCTCTCTGCACCTCGCCACGCCTTACAAACATGAAGGCGTTTGAACAATGACAGTTCATTTCTGCCATAATTTTCCAGGAACAGAAGCTTTCTACCAAACTGTAATTCCAGCAGCTCCAGACCTGTCATTTAACCCCCAGAACTGGTTCCAACCAGCTCTCCGGGACTTTCTGACTGCTCTGAAAGACAACAGAGAAATGCTGACTTCAAGCAGCTATGCTTTTTCAGTGCCATTGTGGTTTCGGGGTTCATTTGGATTTGTCAATAGCTATGTCAAAACACATCTATGAATATCTCAGACGTACTTACACTTTCAGGAGAGTCGACATCAAAGCCTTTTGAGTCAAACTGAAATTTGAATTCTTGAATTTTTTTTGGAAGGAAATGCAAACTAATCTTTCAGTTTTATTAGACATTCTTTAGGAAGAAATTGTGGAAACAGTATGTAAGTAATCTAACTGTGTCTAAGCATCACGGTGCACTCCTGACTGATCATTCTGTACTTCCCACAAATGTTGATAGAAGTCTTTCCCCCTTTTTAACACTCACCATTCAAAATTTGCATTTCATGAAGAAAGACTTGCAAATGACAAGACTGTCAAAACTCACAGCAATCACTTGTCCTGTAACCTCTGTCTGTGGGTTGCCCACATTGAAGTGATATAGTGAACTATTTTCAGTGCCTACACAATTGTTACCAAAAATTTACATGTGAAACACCAATCATACATATATGACATTTTATTAGCAAATACTAATTTGATTTTAAATGTAACTGTAAGACAGAGGGAGAACGACAACACTTTAAACGAACTCCCATCAAGTATCCAGCGTCACCACGTAGACAATGACATTTTAAAATCATTACACACCAACTGTGGACAAACTTCTATCCTCTGCCACTGCTCACAGACGTTTTTGAGTGTCTGGGACAGCTTTTGTAGGTCCCATCACCCTGTCATTTGAGCCGTTCCAACCTCGAGAAACCTCTCATCTTCCCTCAGTTTCTCCATTCATTTTATCCTTAGGGCTCTGTTCCAGCGCCAACTCATAATGGCTGTGCCGCTAAACATAGATTCCTGACGTTTACGTAGACAGAGCATTTGCATGTGGTGCACAGTGAATGGTAGGTAAAAGGAGGTTAAGTCTGAGAGTAGCCTACAGGCTCTTTTCAATGTTCAAGGAAAAATGTCCTGGACCATTACATTTGTTGAGGCCTTATTTAAGGTTTACGAAGTGCCATTACTTGACATTATAAATCATTATGGGATTTGGGGCTAATTTTCAGCCAAGATCCACAGAAGGGGCTCTGTTCATCTTATGCTGTAATGCACAGATAGAGTTGGCACTGTCCACTGTCTTATTTCTACAGATTCCAGTTTTTGCTATTAACCAAGCCATGATCCCAGTTTGGCACGGACTGTGTCGAAGCATTAATAGCATTTCAGAGAATGACACACTGTACGTGCCAGTTATTCAGCCCATAGGAAGCTTTAGGATGTAGGGCAGTGACGCTGGTGCTCATAAGCTCACTGTTTCCATTCCAGCAGAGCAGGATGATGTCAAAGCCTGAGGTGCCCAACATGAACATTACAGGGTTTAAATCTATTATACTCTGGAACAGCTATTGGCTCAAACACTTGAACATACATTAACACAATGTTGGGTTCCTGATGACTGAAGTAAACCAACAATTACATGACCAACAGCTTTTATGACATTCCTAATGAGTGATTAAAGGTTAAAGAGTGTAGAGAGAGAATGGCAGCTATGGCACATTTCTCTGTGTGACCAGCCGCTTTTTACCTGTCAGAAATAAAAAATTTTTGGATATTTAATATCACCTTTTAAAGTTGCAATGGCCAACATATTAGCATTAGTTGTCTGTCTACACATCTAGCAGACATGGAGAAACATTAATATAAATTTGGAGTCTTGTTCTTGGCCACCTGAAGTCCAGTATTCTGTCTGCTTTTAGAACTGTTTTGATATCCACCAACTCCTGAGGGAAACATCTGGTTCTCTTGCTTCACTATGTTCACCAACTAGGCAACTAGTCTGTCTGCCATTTGGTGCTGGTCAGGTAGTGTATGGTGGATTTACTGTATCACAACTTTTTGACTGAAAACATCTGCCTGCCGCTACTGGAAACAAGTTTCACGAGAGCCAGAAAGTGAGCAAAAACAGTGCAGTTGTAGGCCACAAAAGCAAACTTTCCTTCAGCGCAAACCGATTGTATTAGTGGTGTCGGGTGAAAACTTTGCAAATCCAGTTTTGTTAATGATTGATTGTCTTGTTTAGCTCTAGTGAAAGGATAGCATGTTTCAGTTTGTGCAATATTTTCCTAAATGTTAAAAAAAAAAAAATAATTATGTCGTGCTTGCTGGGCTTTTTAGTCCAAATATATGAAAAGCCGTCATACAACTTTTTGATTGGACGACAGCAGTCTGTTACAAGAACCATTTGCATGATGACAGAAACCTTAAAAGACCCGAGTCACAGAAAATAAATCAGCGTCGTCATGATGTAAATAAGTATAGTGCGCATTTCAGTGCAGCTGCTCAGCTCACAATGCCCCTGTGTGTGTGTGTGTGTGTGTGTGTGTGTGTGTGCGTGTCACTGATGGTTCATTAGTGTGTGTGACATGTGTTTAAGCTCTTTGACTGTTTACCCTCAGTGTTTTTGTTTGTCCTGTCGGCTCCTTGCTTTTATTCTCTGTTTGTAGGAGAAGAGAGGAAAAAGCAGCAGCAGAAGAAAGGGATGGTACTGGGAAGTGATGGGAAGGGGGGGGGGGCAACAAATACACATGTCAGCAGAGGAGGAGAGACAGATAGAGGGCAAATATTTACCATGCTGTCCGGTGTACTCCCCAGGAGGCCTGCTTAATGAAAGACGAGGGGTGTTTAGAGGAGGGCGCTGCCGTTCAATTAGCATCTCCCACCAGCAGACAGTAGTTTGTGTACAAACACTGCGCTACTGAATTACTAGGGGGTTGTGTGTGTGTGTGCTTAGGATGTGAGTGTAGGTGTGTATTTGTGTGTATTTGTGTGTGGGTTAATTAAAGCATCCTGCACATTCCTTCATTTTGAATCTGTGAGCGGTGTTTTCAGTCAGGGTAGGGCTGTGGTCGTAGGCACTGCAGGGTCGGGGGAGGTATGCGCTGAAGTGTGTGTATGTGTGTGTGGGGGGGGGTCTTTCCAGCTCTTCATTATGTAAACAGTGTTTATGTTGTCCACTGAGAACCCCCAGAGGGATGTTTAGACAGAAGCCTTCATCAACTGACGCTGAAGCCATTAGCAGCAGAAGCACACACACACACACACACACACACACACACACACACACACACACACACACACACACACTTCGATACGTACAGTACAGCACACGCACAGGCACATGCTGACAAACACACTTACATTGTTTCCTTCTTTCTCTTTTTCCTCTAAGGAGCTCTTGTTCAGCTATTAAAGGGAGTAGCATGAAGATAAAGGAAGGAGCCACACTCCCTTGACCACACACACAAACACAGTATCACACAACTTGAGATAACCTTCATATATGCATGGGTGTGTGTGTGTGTGTGCATGTGTTGCAGGGAAAGAGGGAGGTGTTAAGGCCACAAATGCTTTACCTCACATTTCTGAAAAACAACTCTGGGGGGTCCTGAAAACTAACCATACGGCCGTGAGGTTTCTTTCCAACAAACACAATACCATTCTCTTTATGTCACCGAGTACCCTGTGTCAGCCAGCTTTCTCAGCAGGCACTGTATCCAGCTCTCAATTACTTCTATTTAACCAAAATCATACTGTGCAAAACTCCACAAACAGACATCACAACTCCAAAAACATATAGCATGTATGGTCTGTAATCAAATGGGTGCACAGACAGCTAATTACAACTGGCAGCAAACAAGTGAGCATGAGCCAACATTTCAGTAAATAGGAATAAAGCAACTGGAAGGGGCATGAAATAACCCCAAGGTGCACTCAGACATCACAGGGCAGTTTTCTCTTTTTGTTCCCCTGTTTGTTTTGTAACTGCTATAAATTTAGCTGTATCTGCTTCTGTTGCAGCCGGAGCGGGCGACTCTGAGCAGCAGCCTCTGCACAAGGCAGGATTCAAGTAGTCTGATGGTGGAATACATCTGGACACCAGTGACAGGGATGTAAAAGAAAAGAACTGTCAGTGAAAATTCCAAAGCAACAAAACATCTGCTGACATTAGAAAGTGTGAACACAGTAATGACAATAGGGTCAATGTTAACAGTCCATGCAAACTGTCAAAAATGAAAGTACAAGTTGTTGGGGGCTGTGTTGATTATAGCATGTTGAGTCAATTTTAACCCGTTGCATCACTTTTTGGAAACCTGTATCTCCGAAATGGGAAGAAAAGACAAACACAGATGATATAAATTGGGTGTGAATTTTCAGTCAGAGCTACTCTAATTAACACTCTATTAAGCTTTTTAGCCTTTTTTAGTCTGTTGTTTTCTTTGGATTCTCAGCAGTCTCATCAAATGTGTTCTCAGCTGCAGCAACTAAATGAAACTGGATACTTTTGTCAGGAGGTGGTGGAGGCCAAAACAGAATTAAAAGAGAGGGCGTGGATATTGGACTTAAATTTGGGTAAGGATATGAGTACTGAATACTGCTGCCCTGTATCTCCTGGCTATGTAAAGCAACTGTTTGCTAACAAGTTAATGATGCCATCTTCATAAGTCCATGTTAAGTTAATGGAGCTTTAAAAAAAAACAAACCTGAATTTTTCATTGTTTAATTGTAAAACTGTAAAAATTGGATTTATAGTAAACAACAGAAAATGTGTCACGTACATCTACAATGCTCTCTGTTTGCTTTTTCTTTTGAGAGGGACTGATGCATAACTTATCTTATTTGCATTCCTTTCTTCTTCTTTTGACTTTCTATTACTGGAAGCATTTTCTGACCTTGTTTACTGTAAATTGTGGTGATCCTCAGGAAATTACCACTTTTGAATGTGTGGTTTATGTATAGTTGCGGTGAAAATTGATTTAAAGCGAATACAAATAGGGTTGAAGTCAATATAAGTGATTTTGACCATTATAAAACACCCTCATTAATAGTTTAGTATCATATTGTATAACATGCTACACCCTGGATTCACTCCTCAGCAGTATGGATGGGCTTTGCAGACGCACAGGGCTGGATGTTCTGGATGTAGCAACAGGGTGCATGTCCACGATGACGCATTAGATCTCAACAGCAACTGCGCTGTGTGACCCCGCCCCTGCTTTTGCATGCATTGACAACAGCTGTACACGACGCTGTCTGACTCACACGCTGCACCTGTAGAAGAGACGCGAAGTGGACGTTACAGGAGTGGAAAGTGTTTGAAGTGATGAGATGTGATAGGAGGAAGGAGCCTAATCAAGCACTTTGGTAAAATCTCCTTTTGTTGTGGTTTCTGTTGTCTCTGGGATTGTGAAAAGCCTTAAAGACTTTGAGAGTCTCTGTCATTGGCTCAGCCTGGAAGTGTTTATCTCATTCTTATCAGGAACTCTTCTTCTTTCCTTCCTCTAGTCTACCACTTGACATAGGATGCCCGCAACACTATGTTTAGAAAGGGGGTCTTAGAAGTGAGGCGACTGACTCATCTGACCACAGACTGATTTACTCACACAGCACACACACACATACGATGTCCAAGCGTGCAATCTACAGCCCTCAGGTACTCTAAACACACACGCCATATTGCGTGCTCTCCCTGTGTTTAGTCTTAAAAAGTCCAGGAAACGCCCCTCCTTTGAAGCTCCTAAGAAGCCTGAGCATGCCTTCCAGCGTCTCCCCCGCTCTGGGTTTAGAGCTGCTGTGGCCTATATGGATCCAGTTAGAGCCTCACTATAGGAACGTTCATATTTGGTCTTTATGGGCATGTAAAACATTCTGTTTATATTATAATGCACCGCAGAACGGTCTATTAGCCGTAATAGGCTCCTTGGCAAACCTCCAAATAATGAATAAAATAAATAATGTGTGTATTCATAGAGCCGCCCCTTCTAAATGGAGCACCAGAGAAACACTGAGGCACGGGCGATAAAAGTGGTTTAAGAATAATTCAGTGTCTTGAATTGAATTAGCCGTTTAGCCCCGGGCAGTGCAGAGAGAACACATAAAACATGAGATTTGTTGAATCCATTTACTTTGCTGCCGGGACTGCTTGGGTTCCCTCGGCCACCTCTCTCTTGGATTTTAGGAGAATACAAAAGTAGCAGTCTCTCTTTAACAAGACATTTTAAATGCGTTACGGTGCTTTTTATTGGTGTGTTCAGAGATTCTGAGGATGAGAGATTCAATCTGCTCTTTTGCTGGCTATTAAACAGCCCAGACATCAAAATGACACCGACATGGTATGTTGATCAAAGACTTTTTAGTATTGATTTTTATCAAGGATGAGACACAGTGTGTTGATTTTGAGCTCTTTGTTGCTTTTAATATTCAGAATGATTAGTCATGCCATGATTGTGACAATAAATTATAGAAAATCAACTACAGAGAAAGACAGGTAATGTGAAGAGAGAAAGAAGGGAATGACATGTAACAAAGGTCCACAGCTGTAATCGAATGGTTACAGCTGTGTGGTGTGTGCCTTAGACGTGACAGTCTGGATTTGTTCCTGTACGTAGTCCCTGGCCCCAAAAAGTCCCTATCACACATCAGTTATCTATAAAGAACAGTAGTGGCTGCATTGTTCAAGGGCAAGAAATGACAAAGCCGTTGTTGTTCATTTATCAGCCAATCTTCATGGCTCTTCAGATTCTGTGGAAAAGCAAACAGGGATACATGCCTTTAGGTTCCTGGGGGCCCCTAGTTTCTGGGACTATGTGATGTGTAGAAAAATAGAAAAAATATGAGAGTTATGTGTGCAAAAACGAAAGAAATATGTTAACAACTATCAGATATGTATAGTATTTTTCAGTGCAGATATGTTCAACAGAAACCTTCCACATTATGTTCAACAGAATTCAGGAGGCATTTTTTTTAAGAGACTGGGTTAAACCGGGACACAGAATTATAGACTATTAACTCTCCTCAATTTTAACCGTATCTCTCACCATTCACTGAACTTTGAAGGTTCACAAACTATACTCTAGGAACCAGCTCTTATTGTAGTTGAGTGTTTTTTTGGACATTCTGTCAAGAACTAAACATCAGCAGCAACCAGCTGTGGGACCAGGGCCACCTCTATACAACTCTATCCACACTGTCACTATGAAGCTGGACTCTGCATTACAGAAGCTCTCGAGTCAACCTAAACAGGTGGTTGTGGTGACCCTGGCTCTTCGTGACCTATTGTAAAACACATTTCAACAAAGCCGATGCTTGCCAACATTCATGCATGAGGTAAAGGACGAAATCTTAAACAAGTCACCCAGCTGCTTTATTTTCAAAGCAGACTCACACTGAGGCAAACATTGCACACTATTATCCCATAATTAGAGCTGGTATAAAGCGTAGCCACACCCATTGATTCAGTGTTTTCACCACACCCATCAAACCTTCAGGTGTGTTGTGCTGGGTCTTTATTATACACAGTATAATTAAGTCTTTGTCTCTATGTGTGGCTCCTCTTCTGAAACTGAAACAAACTGCAGCCAATCTTTCTCAGTGCATCAGTCTCGCATATGGTCTTTTTCCCGCCGGCATTAAGGCAAACAAAGACAACCTCAGTGGTATGCTACGTCTGTGCAACTGAGCGTTGATTATGATATGCTGAGTGCATACAGAGCCACCAGTGTAACCTCTCTGATGGCAGATAAGACTTCCTGCAGCGAGACAGAGATATAAGAAGACGACAGACCCTGGAGGATGACACAGAAATAAACACTTTGCACCATCAGATAAGCACAAAACACATAAACAACAAAACCAAAAATTCCCCATTTTCTCTCTTCAAAGTGCATGGATGCATGTGAATATACTTAGGCGCGCAATCATGTGAGTGCACACACACTCAATCCCAGACACACACACACACACACACAAGTGCTGCGATAGTTTAGTTCAGTGTGCATGAGGCGGGCAGATAGGAGTGGTTGAGGATGGTCCCTGGGGGAGCCAGCAGTTCCTCTGGCCTGTCTGGAGATAAGACCTTGAATGCTCCTCTGAAAAATCCCCTGTTCCTCCTCCTCCTCTCAGGCCTGCACTCATCTTTTCCTATCTTACTCTCTGTCCTTGCTCTCTCCTCTCCTCACTCAGTATCTCCTTTACCTTCTGTCCTCTGTATTGCCAGCAGTCCAGGGCTCATGATTAACAAGTGTCTCAGAATCAATCTTAAGAAATGCACTGAAAGAAACCTCAGACCGAAAACACTCCTATCTCAGAGGGCCATTTTTATGTGTAGGCAAACAGTATAGATGAAAATATAAAGAAAGAGCTTAAATCTCATACTGATATCTATCAATAATCTTTTTTGCAAAAGGCTGTAAGGAAACACTGACAGAAGTATTCACAATCTCACAAACTGGATATTTTGACTCATTTACACAGTCAGCTCTATCCAATAACATTATGTCTCAGCCTATAATGCTGTTTCATCTTGCATGTATTTTACAATATTGCACATGCAACAGTAATCTTGCAAACCTTCTGTGAGTCTAAATGAAAATAAACTTGTGGAGAAAATGTATTTATGTTAGTAATTTCACCATCATAACAACATGAACATATCTCAAAAATTCTTACATTTTTGCAGAAAGTGTATCTTTTAATATGTAACTGCTTTAACACCAAACTGCATCAAGCTTTCCAGCAGTTTGAAAATATTTTTTAGTCCTCTTTTTGCATAAAATAACAACAAGAAGTACAGAGTTCAAACATCACCAGTGAAAAAGCTTATTGTGAACAGTCTAACCCCAAATGTTTTTTTAGCTGAAATAAGAAATATATTTTTCCCTTTATTATGAATGAAGCGGTCCTGTTTGACAGTGTCTGAGTTGATGCACCGTGACATTCCTCCATGCTTTGTCAGTTAGCGTGGGGCCTTCAGAACGGTGACCCCAGACTCACCTCTGTGCACAACGCTGGGCCCAGGGAACCCACTCGGCCCCAATAATGAGATCATTACCAACAGTTAATTAAAAGCGATGCGTCCTCTAAAGCTTTGCCCCATATCGCAGTGTCCAAACAATTGCGTCCCTTGTGGACGCCCGAGGATGAAAGGGTGAGCCAAATGGAGGAGAACGCCCATTGTCCTTCTCCTGAGAAACTGTCTTCCCTCGCTTTTTGCCTTTCAACGAATTCTTTGTGTGCATGCTGGGGTCCTGGGCAGTCCTCTCGGATTCAGAGAGACAGAGCTGTGCCGAGTTGAGCTGTGCCCGGCCCCAGTGACAGCAGGCTGGAGCCAGCGGATGAACAGAGGCCCAGTGAGTGTGGGGATGATGAGAAAGAGCAGAGGGGCTGGCACAAACTCTGTCCTTAGACAGTGAAAGATTACTAGAGAGCAGATTCACTGGAAAGAAAAATTTCAACTTGAAGATATTATATAAAATCACTGAAACATGGTAGGGTGAAGACAAGTAATAGCATACAACTCTGGAATAAATGACATTGAACTGTCTACAATAAACAGAACTGAAGTAGATAGAAGGCAAAAACTGCACTTTTCATTTACTGTCGGGATGGAAAGTCTATCAAAACAACTATGACAAGTGACATTCTCCACTGAGAATTTTCCAAAAAGGTAACAATGGAGGGCAAATCTCTCGAGAAGTGTACATGGAGAATTCAAAGGAAATAAGAAACAATTTGATTTATTTACAGTACAATTAATCCATTCTTCATCATCATAACCAATGCCATTTTGTGGTTATAACATTCTTGCAATGTGTGCAGGTGTGGCATTGACATAATTCTTCAACATCAGGCCTTTTGTACAGCAGACATTTTGACCTGTCACAGTAGGAAAAGCACAGGTGTTACTAATAACATTAACAATGACTCTGCTTCATTCCCACTAAGCCACGACTAGAAGTGTTTCCATCCACCAATTACATGCATTTTCAATGGAGTGGAAATGCCCGAAATTTAAGACCTATTGTCTTTCTTGAAGGCCTATTGTACAATTGCAAACAAATTCGGATGAATTTGGTATAGGTGGTAAAATTTACAAATCATAAACAGAAGATAACCAGAGAAGAATCCCCACTGTTAAAAATGAACAAATCGCCAGGTGCCTTTTACTGAACTGAATGAACTCTGTGTCTCTGCAAATCCAACACTTGATATTGCCCTGCAAAATGCATACTTGCTGTGTGATAATGTTTCATCTCCAGACACCCTTACGGGAAAAAACCCCACCAATCATTTCCCCTTCCCTCTATCTGTCTGCGTGATAACAGTGGGGGGGACACATGTTCCATATTTGGAGGCTCTCATTCGTTATCTGCTGTGTGCCTGCTGTTCTTCAGCAGGAGAACCTTGGAAGAGGAACGAAGTCTGACAAGTCTGTCAAGGATTTCTCCTGGTCCGGTTCTATTGCTGTGACCACATCTGGGTGACCTTGCGAGGACACCATCTGCCCTTCAGAGATAATCACTAAAAATGATAGTTGCTGTGATGAAACAGTGTTTTATTAATGGACAAATAGTGTAGTGAGTCTTGATAAAAGACCATACTGTCAAAGTCAGTTTGAAGTGGTCCAGGCTTTGAGGCTTTATTTCCACAAGCCTCAGATTAGACGTTGAGGTATGTTTCAACTCATATCACACAAACATAAGCTCTTTCTGTTTTTTCAGTCGCTGAACATAAGGTCAGTGTCAAGATATCGGCGCTGTGGGAGGAAGTGATATGATAAATGCACCAGACTCTGCAGAGACTTTTAAATTTTACTTAAAGAAAACTGATGTAATCTTCAAAGTGACATGCTCGGCAGGGGAATGCGGAGCAGTGGACCTGAAGGAGGGCCCACTGTTTGAGCAGTGGCTGTGTGACAGGCACAAACAACACCACACGAGTGTTTTAGTGCCTGACAAACTTTGTGTCTGTCATTTCACACGACTTGTTCCTGTGGCCCGATGGAGAGCAATGCGAAGAATGGCGTGGATTCCTCCCACCTGCCTCTTAACCTCTATGAAAAGCTTCTGTCTGCCCGTTCCTCTCGCAGGTCTTTTGTCATTCCTCACATTCTCCCCTGTTACATAAACAGGGTTGAAGCTCACCTTGGCGCCTCCTCACCTCGAGCTGCCCCGCAGGTGTGTAATTAGGCCTAACCTCTCCTGTTCAAGCAGTGTAATGACATGATTTACACGCATTGATGAGGCCCTGCAATTTCTGCGGCATCACAATAATGCGGATGGCGTATTTCTGGGAAGTATGTGAGATTGAAGATTTGCCGCTTGGCATATATGGAAGCCATATTTATTTATGCCCAATTACATTAATATTCTATTGAAAAACAAATAGGTTGTGAAAAATATAAAGTTTAACTGAAATAAAAATTTGAGAAATAGTTTAGGACATTACTAAAATTCAACTCCGGCTATAAGGCTAGACTCGGTTGGATTATTACTCGGCCTAAAAATGAAGACCTTGTGTTAATGGCAGTAAGTAAGTTAGTAAGTTGCCTCGGCAGTGTTTGGTTTCTGAAGATGTTCCTCATAAAAAAGCAGCTGTGAAGAGCAACAAGAAAGTCAGTCTTTCTCTATCTCAGGCTTTAAGCGTTCAGTCTTAGTCAACAGAAAATAGCTAACACGGCTAACACCTTACCACGAAGAGATAATACAAACTCAAAAGCCAGCTTAGCTACTTAGCAGACTAGGTAAGCAGCATGTGTTGCCATCTAAAGCTAAACAAAAGAGAGGCTAGTTATTGTGTCTGAGTACAATTTAAACAGCAAAATCCTTTAGTTGGTTCATTAAGAATTATTTTCACATCGTTGTTACTCTGGCTAACTAGCTGTTAGCAGGTGTGCCTCATGGATCATGGAAACATTTGATAGGCTAAAAGAAAATTTATCACCAGCTAACACCAGCTAGTTGGTTGGCTTGTAATTGTTTTAGCATTGTTGTTTGGATAGCTAATGAGTGATTATATCTACATATGGTAGCTTTTGGTTGTTGGCATGAAAATACAATGATGACATAAAACTTTTTAAGAAGAGCTTTTTCGAAATTATACAATGACATGAAAGATGAAATAATGAAGAGAATAATTAAAAGCGTTTTAATGAGTTCTTCAATAATTTCAAATTCAATTGATATGTTTTAATTATTCTATCAGTCTAATATTGATCACTTTGGGACTCCACAGCCATGTAGCCTACAAGTAGACATTTTCTTTTCAACTGCATCTCAGTGGCTCCAGTTAGAGTCCACTCCCTGAGCCTTTACCTTCAAGTCTTCACCTCTCTATCAACGGGGAAAAGGATGACGTAAGTGGTTGTGCATGTTATTTGGAGGTGTATTTCAAGGTGGGGAGGGGCAGAGAGAAAATGGTCTTTCAACGTGCCTCCAGCTAGTTGTTGAAAGCTGAGAAACTCCCAAACCTATATTTAGAGAAGAAAGAAAGAAAAGCAAAAGACGCTATTTGTGGTGGTTAGAACACAGTAACCATAGTGTTGAGTTTTTAAGGGATTTAAATCAAACGTGAGGTGTTTTATCACAGTCGCAGCACCAAAGTAACACAAGGACTTTGAGCATCTTATCACAAATCCATTGTGTGCAAGAGAGAGTCACACTAAAATACTGCATCGAAACCAAAATGGAAGAAAAATGTTTTCTTGCCTTCATAACTTCGCCATGTTGTTTAGCATTTCAAAGGCATGTCACTTCCTTCTCGTTCAATGAAAACGAAAAGAGGCTTTGAAAAGCTCCCAGTGAATCCTATTAAAAGTAATATAATTCAATTCTTTTTTCTTTTTTTTTGCCAGAGGGACCCATCTGAACAAAAGTGCTGCAAACATCTTCGTGCAACTGTGTGTCATGCCTTCCAACTCTGGGCAACCGAGAGGAGGAAAAGCAAGACAGGGCTTTTTGTCATTGGATTCAATTTGATTTGCACACAACAAAGCGAGGGGACATAAATCCTCATCTCTTGTGGGATTTTTCAAAATATATATGGCATTCCCATCAAGATGACATCAGTGATGTACTTAGGGTATAGCTTTCTTCATACAATGACTTTGTTAGAAAGCTGGAAAGCTTCCCTTTTGGTTTTTGTATCCTTTTGTTTCATTCATGGCGTTTCTGGTCTCGATTGAAACCTCCCTTTTCAAAGAGGCCACAGAGACTTACTGAACTATTTTGTTTAACTTTCCAATTAAGCCATTCTTTCTTGTAGTTGTTTTTTTTTTTCAGTTTTAAAGGACACATCCGTTTTCCATTACCTTACTCCACATCATCCCTAATTGGACAAAGGACAGTGTGCCCTGGAGTCAGGAATATGATGTCACATGGCTCTATAACATCCTAAACATGACAAGGTGGCCTTCTTTACTGGCGAACATATGTCTGCGACGGCCTCCTTCATTTGTTATGTCTTCGGCCCGTTTTCTCGGCTCTAATCATTAGAAGACATTAGAGATCAGCCATGTAAACAGACAGTGTAGTGTTGTGTAAATGTTATGTTCTCTGTGAGTCACCTCGCACCATGTCCTGTGTTATTAGATCTGAATTAATTACAGTAAGAGGCTGCACAGCATAAACGGCCTTTGTTGTAATGACAGAGCAGTTTGTTTTCATTTGGACAGCGACTTGTCCCCCAGTCAGAAACGTACAATATAAGTTATACTGCAGGCTGCTTTGAAGTTAAACTATAACCCTGTTCTCAGTATCTGGGAGTCCGCCAGTCTGTCTGCCGCTGGGAAAAATGATAAATACAGACAGACGGCAGGACTGCTGACTGTACACTGCAGTTGAGGAAAACAGGTATGAGTAGAGGGGGACATGCTGGGCTGCGTGCAGCAGGAGTGGGGTTAATAGGTGAACACACAACACACTTTACCTCTTGCCCAGTAGACCTACAAGTTGCACCTTCAGTGTGCAGTTTAAGCAAGATGGCACACATGGTACAACATGACGATACCGATGGCTAAGCTATTCTCGTGTCGGCGTGATTGATCTGCAGAGGCACGGTAGACTGCTCCAGCTGGAGATCAAAGGAAAGCCTCTCCTGTGCAGAAGAAGAAGAGGGAGGGAGGGAGGTTGGAGGTGCGTCCCGCCCCCGTCCAACAGTGCCAGATGTTCTCTCTCTCCATGTCCCATCATGCTTGATAATTGCACGGCACACCGTAGACTCCGCCCATGCTCCCTTGACATTAAAGTGCAGCGCCTGGTGGGGCGCTGGGATCTGCAGAGCTTTGAATTAGGCCTGGATCCAACAGATATACTGGCTCACACACACACCTCTCCACCTACCTCCATAACCCCACAGAGGCCCTGCGTGGCCTGCAGGTCCCCAGGCTAAGGGGCACGACATTCAGCCAATTATGGATCTGCAGGCTGGCAGCTGGTGGGATTAGAGGTGGAGGCAGTGGTTTGTGTGTTTACATGCATGTTTACACCACGTGCAACCTCTCATGTCCTAGTGTGTCTTGCGTCTGAAAGTCCGGCCCGGTTGCGTGATCATGCCTCCTTGTTGCAGTGTGAGTCACCACCGCTGTTAGCCCCGAGGCCACTGGCACCAGACCTCCTCTCTCTCTGCATTGCCATCATTATAGGTGTCCCAGGGAGCCATGGGGGCTGAAATTAGGGCATGCAGGGACAGATAATGACAAGGCAGAGATGCTGCAGACATGACACTAGCTCTTAGCGAGGCAAACTGGCTCCATGTGTCCAGAGCCAGTCCCGCTGTCTCCTCCCTCCAGGCTCCATCCCCCTGACCCCCCACCTCCCTGATCATCGTGGTCCAGTGAGAGGCTCCCCTCGCTGTGCTGGCTGGGTGAGTCAGGTGCCTCCTTCGTCTGTCCTCCAGGGGCCAGATGGGAGATGATAAGTGGCTGTCAGCTGCAGGTGGTGCAACGGCTGCGCACACACTCAGCTGTTACTATCTCTGTCCACACACACACACACACACACACACACACACACACACACAGACACACACACAGACACACACACACACACTCACTGGCTGTTCTATCATCACTAGTCTAGGCCAGATCCAGACAGTATCTCCTGCCCCTCAGCCTGAACCCTGGTGCACCTGTACTGCTGAGGATACACAGACTGATAGACACAGCCTTGCTTTTATTTGTTCATCCATTAAAGCCCTGGTTTGTCTCACACAGTCAGGGTGCAGTGTGCTCTGTGAACAGTAAGACCATTGAAAATGCTTTGGTGAATGGATCCAGATGTGATTGGATAGCGAGGCAGCTCAGGGCCCACGGCTTTTAATGTTTTTTGTCGTTTTGGATACAAAATATAGTGGTTTTAACTGTTTTTATTCAGCATAGCAATAAAAAGTATTTCATTTTTAACACTGTTCTGAGCCCTCTAATGCTAAAATTTCACGCAATAGTGAATTTACAAGTTATGGAATGAGACTCACACTATGCAGCGTACCTCCTGCAGTTCTACCATGTGCTCACCTACAATACATAACCATTAGCTTACCGTCGATAAATTACACCAACAGTGTGAGCAGGATGTGTTTACATAACCTACACTGCTGCTCTACTGGAGTTTTGTTTTGATTTTTCCCATATTGCCCCACATTGTTTCCCCCCAAGGTCATGTGCCCTGTTAAATCACTAACAGAGGCCACAGCCTGCCTCCCATTCAGAGAGAGAGAGAGAGAAGGGAGTGAATGAAAGCTAGTCCAACAGTTTTCTGCCAACTTCTTGGCACATCCCTCCCTTCCAACTCATGAATGAACACTAATATAATATAAAGACCATGTAACGCCCCTCCCATCTCTCCCACCCACCTCCATCTTTTCCTCATGTTGTGCTGCAGCGTTCTGCCCTGGAGCCCATTTGACACGCAGGGGTGTGAGGGAGCTGAGTGAGAGCCGGCGGCTGGAGTCTGACCGTAAAGCTCCCGTCTCCTTAGAGATCCCTCTGAAGCTTTGATGGCGCTTTGACATTAATGCCCCTCTGCTCAGAGCAACACGAGCAGGCAGGCACTGTAAATGGGGGTCATTGTGCAGGGCACACTGTGGTCGTGTGTGTCGTGTAATCCAGGAAGGAGGTGTATGATCAGCTGCGTGGCTTTGTGGTTAACATGCGAGATTAAATCATATACTATCATAAAACACCGGTGGGGAAATTCTAAACATATTACATTTATGAATGGCAAATATGAGAAACATGAGGAAAGAATATGACTGGATATACTATATATACTATATACTGTATGAACAGCAGGGATGATTACAGTAACAATAACTCTTTCAGCATGTGTATTTTATGGCATATGAATATCAGTCTTTCTCCTGAAACCAACCTTGAATTCATGCCAACTGCTTAATTGTTGCATCAACATCAGCATGAACTGTAAATTACATTTGTTACCTACACTTTTTTACTGTTACAACTGCAGCTGTGGGTGAATGTGTAACTTTGGCCTCAAATGTGTGCATCAGTCTCCATCAGTTGAAAACTTTTCATATTCCATCAGAATTCAGCACAAACTTTTCCTTTGGTGTCTTGTTGGGTAAACTAAAGAGACCTGTGGCAGGTCAAAAAATAAAAGGTCGTCTGGCTAAAACGGACAGATTGTTGTGAGATTGTAATCATTGCTGCGATCTTCTAGACTTGTATCTATTATCATTTCCACACTACATCACACATACAAGAAGAAGTGTCATTCTAAATCAAGTTTCCTGTTCCTCATGTGATTCGGTCAATTTTATGATTGCGATGCTTTTACAGAATATACAGCAACATTCTACTTAACTCTGATTAAATGGATGAGAAAATGCATTAGTGAATCCACTATTGAGAAACAGGGGGCAAAGGTCATTTGTGCTCATCTGGTCATTCATTAACTTTCAACTGCAGAAGTAGATTTTAAAATCCATCACTAATGCAGTCTGTGAAAGCTCTCTTCTTGTTTGAAGACGGTCATAATGAAACATACACGCAGTGGAGACATTTGCTTGTCTTCGTCCTAAAGTTTGATAAAGCTAGCAATGTTGTAGAAAAGGGCTTAACAATAGAAGGTGAGAAATATTCCAGCCTATATCCATATTTTTCTTTCGTATATTCATCTTTTTGATCCAATCAGACACACACTGGCTGCCTTGTTCTTTGCTTTAAGGATTCCATGTGCCGCAGTGTCGACCACTCCGCTGTCAAATGTGAAAGGTGGCTTGTGGAGTCTATGGTGCAAGTCTGTATTTTTGAATCGAGGGGAGTGATAGGATCTGCGCTCTGATCTCGCCATAATCACATTAGTGCCGTTTGAACTTTGTTTTTCTGCTCCTCGTAGGGATTCGCTCTGGACAAATAAACTTATATGAAATGTATTTACAGAAGATCAAGAACTGAAAGACGGCAGATGGAAAACAGGGACCATTTGTTTCATGTCACCCACCCACCACCGCCACCTTTGTCTTTCCTTCCTCTCTTTCATGTTAGTTTTTATTCTTCTCGTCCCTCCTGCACTACCACCACACTCCTGTCTTCCTCTGTCTGTCCTCCCTACGCTGCTGCTCCTCCCCCCCTCCCTCCTCCGCTCTGTTCTCTCTGCAGGTTATCAGGTCAAAGTGAAGTGCATGCCACTGAGTGCACTGCCCTTTCCCTGGGAGACAGGACAGATAGTTTCTCTAATGAAAAATAGAGGGAAGAAGAAACAGGCCTTACTCTTTCACAGGCACAACTGTGACTAACAGCTTTTTGAAAATGGCCTGCAAAATGGATATATTTCATTATACTTACGCTTGAATACACCACACCCAAAACATGATGGGAAACCTGGTAAAATCCAGAAACAGTAAGAGAAAGACTGTGACAAAATCCAAAGAAATAATTCATTTACTGTAAACTATTAGTGCATTATTGACAGTAATATGACTCATCATGTCCCATCAATATTTTTTTTTATATTTTATGTTTTATATTCTTGAAACATTGACGATCTGGTCTGTCCAATCATATACAGATCTGCCATGCTCACAGGCAAAAAACCTAAATCTATCTCTATCTGAAAACAAATTTCTTAAATACAAAGTATGGTATGTCCAGCTAAAGACATGCATCAACCAGGCCTCAAGGCTGTGAGGGGAATGAACATGAAGCAGAAACAGCTCTGCACTGAAAGGGTTAAGAATTTCAACTGGAACAATTTGTGGTGAGGAGTCATTCATTTGTCAAGGAACATTGGAGGATTCATTGTCAAAAAGTGAGGTCTTAAAAGTCACTGTTTAGAAGTTGAAGCTGAATGATAGATTGACCCAGAGCTCGGAAAAGTCAGCTTGAGAACTGAAACCCGCATTCCCCCCCTTATAATGTCAACCCATCTTTTTTTATAAGGCTCTCGAAATAGTGCAAGATAAAATATCAAAAGACGACTCAGCAAAAGAGGAACGTCTGCACAGTTATAATTTAGCCTTCAGAACAAGCCCAAATGGAGCTTCTCTCCCACTTTATTTAAGAAGGAGAGGAGGGAAAAAAAATAAAGGAGTTAGGAAGCCAAACCATCTCTGAATGATTTAGAAGCCTCTGTGCTTGGTGTGGCCATAATTATGGCTGTGCGAGATTGAAGGGTAGGAGGAGATGCTGGAGCCGAGGCCAAGATCATAGTCTGTTCTGTAAAGAGAAACTGAATGAGCAGGAATGGGTTCAGAGATAGATAGACAGAAAGGATTCAAATAAGAATAGGTGTAAAAGAATGGGAGGATTAGAGGAAGAGGGAAAGAGCAAAACAGAAGAGAAATTAACAAAAAGAGTGAGCAAGAAATGCAAAAAAGATAAGAATAGAAGAAGGATTTAAATATAGCCACACTCTGAACTCTGCCATACTTGTCCATGTGACGGCATGCTGTGGCCTATCGCACCAATTCAGATCTCTGCCCTCCTCCTATAGCGAGTCTGGTACAGATTCCACCACACATCTAGATCCATCAGCGGGGGAGGCACAGACGCAGGGAGGGAGCTTTTTCCTCCATCCATGAATACAGTCCTCAAATAGCTCAAACCGGGCAGCACATCAGGCTGCGGCAGGAGAGCGACTCCCCCCGTAAATGATTTCTCCATATTGGATTGAAATGAAATGGTATAATGTGCCAAGCCAAAAGCTGTCAGGGAATGTTGGAGGGACGGTAGCTTTCTGAGGGCACTTTGTCTCTCTATCTGCACATTCCTGTTCTAAAATTATGTTCAGTTACTTACAACTATGTTACATCAATTAGAGAGAAATATGTTCAATGAATGAATGTAAGAGAAAGAGAGCACGACAGCCACACGAGGACACACTATAAATACTCAAGTAGGACCTACACACACACACACACATGCTCACACACACACACACCCATGCTGATTAAAACCAGTTCTGTCCAGGGTCATGTTGTGATTGGTTGGGTGGAGAGCAGGCTTTTTGGTCAAGGGGGGAAACTATACTCTGATATGGCCTCCTAATGAGTCCAAGTACACACAGGGAATGGATACAGGCACACACACACACACACACACCCCACCCTCCCTTTTAAGGAGGGCAAACATAATTTATGAAACCCTAGAACTTTCCCTGACTTACCAGAGTTTTCTGCGATGGGGAGGAAAAAGGGAGATTCTCAGTGACTTTGATGAAAGCCAGGGAGGCCACTTGACTCTGAGAAGTCCGGCGTTGTTTAGGCTTGGTTTTTCCGGAAGACAGTGACTAATTGAACTTATGGAGTGGTCAAACGATGGGGAAAGGATCCAGGGAGGGCATGCACCAGCAAGCTGAGGGGGAGACTTTGACAAATGTGAGCGACGCTTTGAGAAAATCAGCCTCAGATAACACACTTCCTTCCAGAATCCATGCAAATTGCATCTATGAATTCATGCATAACTTGGTCACATTTATTTAATTGACATGCACCAACCAAGAATGCTGATAAACAGATACTCTTTTTGAGGGATGAATCCATCACAACAATATAAATGTGCTGCAAACACCAAATATATAATTCAATAGGTCTATAGTATAGTTCAAATGCAACTGAGTTTGAATGTGTTTGAATGAGGTTTTAAAAATACAGTGCACTAAAAGTACAAATTTAAATTAGATAAAGTTAAGATGTAACTCAACATTGACGCCTCCCCAGAAGAGACATTGTTCCTTAAAGCAAGACTGTGAAACTTCTCAAGAATGAAATAAGCTTTTTAAGTTTGTTTAAAAAGCAAGAAATTTCTACTGTTCAGTTCAATGCATTTTTTTGCTCAGTTTTGCTGCTACATCCACACCGGAGATAAGTGGAACTATGTGAATAACTATTCAGAGGCAATTTGAATGTTTATATACAGATTCAATTAAACATTTATATATCCATTGTAATACAAAAAGACAGAAATGTGATTTTTGTCAATCAGTAGTCAATAAATGCATTGATTTAATATTCATATAGCACATCATCCTGTGTAGGTATTGACATCAATGTAATAATTGTTCACTTTTTGCGTGCAAAAGGCAGAAATTTCTGTTTGACAAACATATATTTATGTATGTTTATACACATGGGAGCATGTATCCTTTATCTGTTGTTTGTTCTTTTACTAAGCACTTATTTACTTCAATGAATTCATTAAATGAATCTCTAATAAATATAGAAACAAAATGAACAGCATGTCGAGCAGTCCATGTCCTGGTCCATGGTCAGCATACCTGATATGCTGAAAAATGTGCACCAAACCACTAAGATTTTGGCCCATTTCAGTGTGACCTTTGAACCTTTGACCTGTGTTGCCAAAGTGCATTAAGGTGAGCGTAAACCAATCAAACTGTGTGCACAACGCAAACGCAGACACCTGCTCACAGACACACACACTGCATCACCCAATAGCACAGACTGGTAGGCGTTGGTAGGCGACACCACATCTGAGTGACAGCTTGACGCCTGTTTGTCTATGGAAGCAGCAGCCACATTGTTTTGTCCAAACTGACGTCTCCATGAACACAATGGCGGTTAATGTTTCCCCCTGCCGTTCTAGCTCCCATGCCGCCAAGCTACAGGAGCCTATCATTTGGTGGGTGGCCGTTTGTGGTGGCTTTTGTGGTTAGATGACTAAGTCAGCATGTCCATGATAATATTACACTGAAACAAGAGGACGGAAGAGGGAGTAAATTACTGAGAAATGATAAAGGATGTGTCATCCTGTGCAACTGTGTCACACATAAGTAGGCACAGTTAACTACAGCCTAGCTGGTGATCAAAAGGAATTCAAATTAAAATGTAGTGTTTGGTCATGACTTTACAGCTTACAGGACCATTCCATTGTTTATAGTGGATTTTGCAGGTATATTTTAATTCAGGTAATAGTCAGACACATAAACCCCCTTACAACCACTATGTGTCATTTTCACACTGAGAGGCATGAGAGTGGTTTCAATCTCCTCATCTGACATTTGACAGGAAGGTGAATAAGCAAATTTCCCAAAATGTTGAACTATTCCTTTCATACCTAAAATCAGTCAGGTGGATTTAACTTTCTGTGTAGATATTTTACCTTGTGCTGCTGCTGTGGTCTTTAAGCTTTTCTGACAGCTTTGATTCATTAACCTTTGATCTCAAGACTAATAAAAATCTAAAAATAGCTGACATCATGCACACAGTGCTTAGCTCCTTTTTAATTAGCCAAATCATTTGCAGTGGTGATAATATTGGATTTTATTTTGATGCAGCTGCCAGTCATGGTGGCTTTTGGGGTAGTAGTATTATGTGTGTGAGCTTAAAAACTGGGTCATTAATTCAACTTGTGTCATATAATTGAATTGGGCCTGCATGACAGTTGTGAGATTAGAAATCACCTAAACACACACACACACACAAATCCTGTTGACCATGAAAACAAACCTTATTCTGGGTGACTGCTACTGGAGCGTGACATTTTTCGCGGGAGGTCAAGCTGCTTTAACGTCGACAACAAACAAGCACACCTCGCAAAGCCTCATCTGCCTCCCTTGCTACTTGTGCAGCCCTCGCCACACCCGCATTGTGCCCCTGAATGGCTCCTGAGGATAATAAACTGTTCAGGTTACTGAAGGAGAAAAGCTCTTAAGTCAAGAGAAAGGCCTACAAAGGGAGTTGTTGTCAAAAGGCCCTCAGCTGTGGAGCTGCTGCCACACTGCTCAGTGTTTTACATCAGAATGACAGTTCACTGTGGGCATACACACACACACACACACACACACACACACACACACACACACACACACACACACACACACACACACACACACACACCTATGAAACATCCACATGTGGACACATTCACAGCCTCCTTATGTTTCCAGGTAAATTAACACACACTCCCAAAGATGCTCTGACACACACACACACATTAGAGGAATCTGTTAAGTGGAGGGGTCAGCAGGTCCCAAAACAAAGCTTCAGTCAGACAGTATGCAGCCAACCATGGAATCAACTACTGCTGACAGACCTGCCCACGTCGGCAGAGACAGAGAGAACAAGATCAGAGGAATGAGAGAGGATGAGAATATTACTTAGCACAAGGACGAGGGGGGGAAAGGGAAGGAAGGATGACAGAGAGAGATAAAGAGAGACAGAAGGTGAATGGGTCCAGGCCGAGCGGGACTGAGACAGTGGAATTAGCAGATTGTGAAAAGCCAGAGAACCCCTGCAGGTTGTTCTGTGTGTTTTTGTCAGCCATTATGGCCCATTAGTGCTGTGTGTGGCTCTAGTTTCTGGCTGAGATTAAAGTCTTAGCTGAGGGATACCTGAGAGACATTTCTAAGCTCTCCCAAGACAGAGAGCCGTCACAGCACAGAGGGGAAAGGGCCTGGGGGGGTGAGGGGTCCTGCCAAGATACAGTAACTCTCTTCTTTATGTTGTTTGTCATTATTTTAAAGTCCATTTTTTTTCTTTTAAGCAGCTGCCATTTGAGTAAATGTGATTTCATTGGTGTTTATTGTAGTTTCACAATGTAATATGAGTGTCCAGGAAAAGGTCCCATCCCATCATGTAATCTTTTAGTACATACAGCAGTGAATGAATCAAATTAATGAACATTTTCAACAAAAACCCACTGAGCAGTGGTTAACATTATGTTGTCCTGCGTAAATATGATTGATGGTCCTTTTTTCTTACATTGCTATGAACTTTATTTTTCATTTATTTTATATGAAACAGCCACATTTATCATTATTATTATTATTATTATTATTATCATCATCATCATCATCATCATTATTATTATCATTATCATTATTATTATTATTATTATTATTATTATTATTATTATTATTATTATTGGTGTTGTTAGGGTTAGGGTTAGGGGTTGTGTTTAGTATGTAAATGCATGTAAACAGAGATTAACAGATAGGTCAGGAAGATGCAATTTTGGGACAGAAGGAAAGTGTGTGTGTATGTGTGTGAGAGAATGTGAGTGTGTTGACAGTGAGGCTGGTGAAATGGGAGAAAAGGTCTGTATGTTGAGGTAGTCCAGATGGCTGTTAGTGGTCATTAGATATGGCTGAGCGGACGGCATAGATAAATGTCATCCTCTCAGACCTGGCCGAGTGATTGAATGAGTGAGAGAGAGGAGGAGAGAGAGAGTGTAGAGATGGAAATAGCTGATAGACTGCTGACTGACATATAAACATGCATGTAGACCCTCCACACACACAAATGCACACACAATGCCTTCAGTTCACGCCTGGAAAGAGGGAGATGGAATTTGAGGAGTGCCACACACACACACACACACACACACACACACACACACACACACACACACACAGTCAGTACATAACAAGAGCACATAAAAACACACACAGAAACACTATAAAAACAGTGGTTCATCTGAACAAAATATCTGATCTAACTGACTTCATCTTCACCTTTCTACACCGGGTTGTCCTCCCTCACACCTAAACACACACACACGCACACACACAAAGAGGCCCTTCATCTGTGCTAACCCTACAGTAAGACAGTAGCGTGGTGTGGTGCAGAGGTGTAATTAGACTGTCTGCCTGCACTCCGCCACGAGAAAGAGAGGCTTCTGTTAGACTACAAACATTCATCTGGAGACCTCCCCTCTAACTCCATCATTATGTCTATGTGTGTGAGCAGACAACACTGACATTTTGTGTTTATACATGTCATTCAGCCAGAAATGACAGAAATATCCTTTTGCTCTGATTAATAACATGACAACAAAACATTTAAGAATCTCAAACTACTGGCCAAAATATTTATATATTTCTTGGTATAAGTCTGGCCTTCTTTTTTTAGGTTGTGTCCCTTTCAGTCTGTTACTTTTTCCCAACCACACGCTGTTGTTCCATAACACCCCATCCACCATCGAGCATGGCTGTAGGGGGACCCGGGCTCGTCACTGGCAGCTCCTTTGTCTTGTGCGACCAGATGAAAGCTAACTCTCTCTGGCTCCCCCACCCCGTGCTCCTGCTCCTGCACGGTAATCTTCCATAATCCCACTCCTGCAATTTTCACCCGCCAGCTCTCCAACCCTTCTTTCCTTTTACTGCTTCCATAGTGATCCTCCTATTTTCTCAGCGGCTCTCTGTCTATCACTGTCTGTCTCTAAATGGCACGGGGCCCTTACTACAGATTGATAAGATAAGATAACTATTATTGATCCCCCTTAGGGGACATTTACTATTGAAGGAAAATGATCAGAAAGTATCATAAAAAACTTAAGAAAAACATGTCTCTGACTTAATGTTACATCTCAATTATAATTAGAAGCCAAAGATGTATAATTGCATTGTTAAGAATTGTAAGTACTGTATTTTTTTTCTCTTACTATTCAAACATTCAAAAATATTCCAGAGGAAAACTGATAGTGTGAGTCCAGTAAACCTGCATTTTGCATACTATAATATATATAATCTGCTTTTTAAAATAAAATATTCTGATGATTAAAAAATGGTGTGGTTGTTAAATTTGCTAACGTCTCTAAAAAATGTGTTTAGATGGTTGTATGCTTTTCAGCCTTTCCAAAACCAAAAGCAGCAAAGAGCAAAAAGTGTAAGAAATAAATAAATGGGATGTTTAGCAATTATCTATTTTTTTGGACATTTCTGATTTTTTCTGTTCTACAGAAAACGAATGCTCTCTCTCTACCCCCTCTCTCTTTCTGCAGTAGAGCAAGTTCATCTAATCCCTTAGTCTTATTTGGGGCCCCATGAAATCCGTGCACCATTACCAATTGGACAGGTATGAAAATTACCCCCACCACCCCGTGATACCGCCCTTCTTCTCCCCTGGGCTTCCAAACGGGGCTCATCCCCTTTCTTTCATACACACAGACAGACAGACAGACAGACAGACAGACAGACAGACACAGGGTGGGGCACAGTACTTGAGAAATAATTCATAGTTGGCACAGAGAAATTAAGTTGTATTCTTAGCTTTTGACATAAGCTATTGTAGTGGTTAACACACACACACACACAAGAAAGAAAGATTCATCATTGTAGAACACATGTGACACACATGTTCAAACACTGCAGACAATGTTGTACAAAAGCACACATGTAACTTTACACTGACTTTTTTCATATTTTCCATTCGTGTACAGTCTATACGCACAAATGCTGTACATGCATACTCATGTATGCACTGGTATTGAAACATGAAACATTGCTTCCCACTGTCTCTCTCTCTCTCTCTCTCTCACTCACACACACACACACAAACAGAGGCCCATTGGTTCATTTAATGTCTGCCAGTGAGCGTTTCCTCCTAATTCCTCCATTAATGGAAAACATCCCTGCGTTAAGCAGGAGGACAGAAATTGTTTTTCCACCAAATATCTTTAGCAGTGGATGCAGTTCCATCAGTGGTTAGCATGCGACTTTAATTGGATTCCCACTTTGACGGTGGGTTTTATAAGAAGAGCTGCAAAGAACTCATGTTGACATTTTCAGGGAAGACTTCAAGTGGTGAAACATCTCCTTGGGAAAACTACGGCAATGAGAGGATGATCTTACTGCACTGACTAGAAGAATTTGGGAAGTTGTCAAAATTGGTCCAACAAAGGCCAAGATATCCTTCCTTTTTTTCTTTAGCATGGGCTAACATCTAAAACTGTTATATCCTACATCTCCCATAATGCAAAGCAATAACGTCTCTTTATTTAGACCTCTCCTACCATGTAAATTCCTACACTTCTTAAACTAATGGTCCTTCTGTTAAAACTGTGTAGTCCCATAGTCCAAGCTGATTACATTGTATGACATCTTTCGGGTTGAGTCTAGAAGGTTCAAAAAATGATAGAGAGTCTACAGCCATGCTAGAAGTTCCTTGAGGCTGCACTTTTGGTGGCACATAGCTGTTTTGAGCTAAATGTTAACACCTGCATAGGTTAAACGCTCACAATGATGATGTGAACATGCATGTGATTAGCAGGTAATATTCACTATCTTCACCGTCTTCACCTGAATATCATTAGTTTTGCAGGTATTTCATCGTAAACCAAAACACTGGACAAATTGGTATTTTGACCTGATGATGTCACTCAATGAAAAGTCAGGGCCCCATAGTGCTGTGCATAGTAACGCTGTGGTCAAAACATTAACTAAGCAAAAGGAAAAACTAAAGCAAACAAACTTTTTTTCCCCCAAGATTTCATTTGCACAGTGGAAGAACATCAGTCTGATTTCAAATGTTTTCGTCTTACAGTGTGTGTGATTTATTTGCCCCAGTGACCGTGGTGAGGCCCTGTATGCGTATTGTCCACACACAATAGAACTTTATGGGGGACTGTATGGGGTTGGACTGACCACTGTGACCTGAAGCTGTGGCACATCGGACCATGAGCCAAGAATCTGCTGCCACCGTTGGCTGAAGGCCACAGCGCATCGACTCTGCTCCAGCGCTGAGACAGTGAACCAGACAGATCCCTCAGCATTATCATGGCTGTCAGTTCAGAGGACTTTGCTCCCTTGTAATTAGCCTAAACAAATAGTGCAGATATCATTAGCAGTTTCCTTGTTGTGTTAATAAATCAGCAACATCTGCTCCTTCCTTGGAAGGGCACAGAGCTTTATAGCGACGTCTAATAGATCCAGTCTGCTCCATATTAATCTCTGGCATTAATAAAACACTGCAGCTCCATGCATATATCTATTTTAGCTCTGACTTGGTTTCAGGAGATGGGGATTTATGTTTTAAGAATTTCAAACCCTCAATGAGGTTATGGTTGCCTAATGATCCTGAGGAATTTAATGGTATGGGGAGACAGGATTTGCCAATACGTAACTCCATGCTTAACTAGATGTGGGTTTGGGGATGGTGTTGGTGTTGCACTGGGAGAGTTTTTTGGCTGGTGGTGGGCACATGACTGTCGGTTGGTGTCAGACTAAGTCAGTAGCTGCGAAGTAGATCACATTCAGATGTTGCGTGAGTACATGGCTTTTTTTCCTCCTTTTTTGTGGTCTACTACCACTCAAGGTTGTCAGACTTTAAGACGTCATCCTGCTGCTTAATCTCTGTGCAGATTGTTTGAAATTACCTCCTACTTTTATTATCTGTTGTATCCTGTCCTAATCAGCTAATGCTGGAGGAGTTGGACATTAGCCACATTTTATATTGTCCTATTTGCCGTGATGTGTGTAAACACATCACACTGAGTCAGACAGTCTGTCTGTTCATTTACATTCAACAAATCCAAGTATTTTTGGCCACATCAGCCATGGTTAGCATTGGTCTGCCAGTTGGTCCACCACTTTGGTTCTGACTGAAACATCTGAAATATAGATTACTGTGAATCCTAATGGTTTTATTAATCTGTTGTTTTCCCTGTGTGGCACCATGGGGTTGACAGTTTGGTTTGAAGTGAAATATTTCAAATACTAATAAATGGATTGCCCTGAAATTTGGTTGAAACATTCAAGGCCATCAGAGGACAGGTCCTAATAGTCCTTATTTTGTAGAGACATGGATCCTACACAATGTACCCTGTTGGCTTTAGTAATCTGCTGACTTTTCACAAGCAGGCTAAGTTTTTGATCCTGATTGATGCATGGATTTGTGTTTTTCAAGTCCTGAACAAATCATAATTTGTCTGTCTGCTAATCCATAATACCAAATGCCCCCAACTCAAGTAACACGATTGGCTGGAAATTTAGGGTTGCTGCGCTGCACACTTAAAATAATATTTTAAATCTCTGGGTTAGGGGAGAATATCAAATCACTACAAGACAAAGGAGTCATCAGTCATTTGTGCATGAATTCAAAGTCAAGTTCTTGATTTTGCTTGTCAAATTTGAAATTGTCAGATTTGTGACTCGACTCAAGTTCATCCAACCATTCATCTTGGTAGAGACATTCATGTTTGTAACAACTCCGCTGATTTTTAATAAGATAAGATAAACATTTATTTGTCCGACAGTGGGGAAATTTGCAAAAGTGAAACCTCCCCGTCGGGGAATCGAACCCTGGTCTTCCGCGTGACAGGCAGAGACACTGTCCACTATACTAACGAGGACTGCAAAGAATGTAGCTTGAAGCATCACTGTACCTAAATACAGCCTCACATGGCTGTTAGCATGGCTGTAGACTCAATATTTCCCCTATAGAACACTATGTTTACCCTCCAAAATCTATTTTTAGTGTCTGAACTGAACTGAGTATTAAGTCTATCCACTATGTAGTGCCCTCAGAAACTCCCACATAGCATGTTAACTACTTCATGCTAACAATCCCACAATGCAGTCTGTCACTTTTTATACATGAGAATACATGAGTGTGAGTCCACACCATCCCCATGAGTGATTTTGGCTTTAGTGTTGTAATTGTAAAGGATCTTTTTATTTGAAAAGAATATCACAAATCTGAAACAAATATTAGATCATTTCATCATTAGATCAAGCTTTTATATCTACCAGCCTAAACATTTTCCGTCTGGAAGGACTTTCCTGGAGAAAATCTCTTCCTGCACAGGAAGTGATGCTTTTTACATTTTTGGAAGCAGCAACAGCAGATTGTTTCAGAATAACAACAGAAGAACTGGGTCATTAACATGAGCAGCACAACAGAGTGTGAGATGGAGACCGCAGCACTCTGACAGTGCCAATGATTAATCATCACATCATACAGTACATCTTATCAGTAATTGTTACGCCCCCTCCACACCTGTCTAATGGAGGTGGACATGGATCAGCAGGTCTCATTGTCTTCATGATTCGATCAAACCTGCATATCTATCTCTCTAAATGATTCTGTTTTCTAGCTTATCTCACCACACATGAATCAGACTACACTGTTACCTTTGGCCATAAATAATAATCTCAGTTGGCAACAGTGGCCTCTGTTTTCTCTACACACACATACCTAGAGTTTCCTATCCATACCTTCTTGTCAATGCAGCATTCCTTTCTCAGACTTTCGGCCTTGCCAGGTATTCCAGCCTGCATGTCCCACATTCCCAGCTGTACATCTGCCCACAATGAAGCCATAACACTGCTGTCTCCGCAGCCAGTTAGCGGTGGGAATACTGCCTGTGTGTGGCTGGGTGAAACTCTGTGTGTGTGTGTGTGTGTGTGTGTGTGTGTGTGTGTGTGTGTGTGTGTGTGTGAATGTGTGTGCATCCGTATCCAAACTCTTGCGTGCGTGTTGATGACTTCATCCTCACCCCCGTCCCAGGCATCAGGGCATATTTTTAACAGCGTGCGCATGTGTGTGTGAGAGACTTGTGAATGAGAATTGCTGTTATGGAGCCTGATGCTGTTTCACATTACAGAGAAGCTGGGGTTAATTTCCTGTTGATGGACACGGCCGGCTTGCAGATAGAAACAGGTTTAACAGGGGGGGATTAGGCAGCCGCTGCAGCACTCAGCTGTTTAGGAGGTGAGACCGGTAGGTGAAGTGTAACATTAAATCTGAGGTATTAGGCCAACACATACAGGTAGTGCAAGGAGAGTGTGGAAGTGTTGAGAGGAATTTTATGTTGTAACATTGTGGTCTAGATTGTGGTTGCCTGGGGCCAGGTTTTCGTAAAGCAAAGCTTCTCACCTTTTCTCAGGTTAAGAGGCAAAAGAGAAACTGGCTGAAAAAATATAAACAATACACAATGTTTGCTGGCTGCAGGCAACAAAGCCAAGATGCATATATTAAGAATTTCTCAAACTTTTAATTAGTAAATTTTGCTCTGCTGTTTATATATCAGTTTAACAGAGGACGTCTGATTACTGTAGTGAAAACCAGTCGTCATGTATCTCTTCTAGCTTGACCTTAAACCTACTTTATTTTTTGGCCTCGAGGGGCCAGTACAAAAAACTATAAACACAAACATGACATATTATCAACATATGAAACTAACATGGCCAATGGTTTGCAAACAGTTTCCTATTTCTACATCCAGCAAACACAGAGCAACATTAGCATTTAGCTGGAGTTGAGTTTCTGGCCACCAGACGAATATAAGCCCAATATTAGTTCTTTTTCGGTCTCTTCGAACTCTGAAAATATTTGGCTTATTAGCAGCTAAATGCTCCATTATTTGTACACGGGTGAGCTGCTAATTTTGTGTCTTTGCACTAGCCACCTGCTGCATCTGTTAAGTTAATGAGAGTCAATGTATCAGTAAAGTTGTGGGCACCAAACCAAAACAATGAGCTAAAAGATGCCACATTTTTTGTAGAGCTGAGAGGAACTTCAGAGTTGGTAATTATATATATAAAGTTCCAATATTTATCAGAGCAGCTTTAAGTACAAGCTATTGCACTGAGTGAACTGGCAGCCAGTGCTGAAACAATCACATGATCAATCAATTAGTCAACTGAGAGAAAATCAATAACCAGTTTTGATTATTGATAGTTTGTTGATGTCAGCTTTCACTTTTAAATTTCAATTTGTTTTAACATTTCATAGATTAAACTGATTAGTTGATTAATCTGAAAAATAAGGAACAGTTTGATGATGAGTTACAAATGTTGGTTGTAGCCATAGTGAAATTTTCTGCTTTGCACTCCAGTGCTTAAATATTAGACTGCAAAAGTGATGTATAGCTTTGGTTTTAGCCTAATTACACTGTGGTCTGTGACTGTCTCAGTCCAAAATGGAGGTTTGCAGCTAATCTCAGCTCACTTGTGCAAGCCTAGAATAACTCTGTCTCGTGTAATGAATGTGGGCCTGCTCAGAGGCTGCTTCAGTGGAGGCTGATTCAAAAGCAAACACGACCAAATCGGCAAACAAACACAGAGACGACACACATGTGCCTGTGGTTTGTCTCTGCACATCATTCATGGTAGATTTCAAGTCTGCCCCAAGAGAAAGGACCAATGGACAGATTGATAGATACATGGAGTCGAAGTTATGTATATAATAGCAGTCCCCCTCCACACCCCTACATCCCTCTACATCATGCTCCACAGAGCCCCTCAAGGGACCCTATAGCAAACCCTCCCCTCTTAATAAGGGGCAGCGTTTTATATGGCTGGGACAGAAGGTTTGTCTTAGCATCGTTAGCGATAGCCACAGTCCCAACTGCCACCGCCACAACCACCCTACCCCTCCTCTGAGGGACACCTGGGACTCATTGTGACCCAGCAGGCCACGCCTTCACTGGGCTTGTACCTGGCCAGAGAGCCACTGTGGTGCTGTGAAAGCTCCTCCATGAAGCTGTAGATTACCCCCTCCATAAATTCAGAGTGTCTGGGACTACAGGCAGTCACCACAGATCTGAATGCTGACTCATGTGTTTACATGTTGGAGGCAGTATGGACAAAAGCCTGATTGGATTTAGATGGATGCTTTTGTCCACTGGGACACAGAAGAAAAAAGCTAGAAAGAGGAAGTGGGATGGCAACAGAAGTCTGAGGGAAAGTTCAAATACCATGAGGGAAATGAATGTGTAATGTGATGCACATGTGCTGTATAGTGATAATACAAAAGCATACATACACAAACATGCATGTACACACAGAAAGAGAAACTTTCACAGTGGCTGAGTGATGCTCTGTTTTCTTTACAGTGTTTTCCTGTAAGCATTAATCTTCTTCTGTCTCAGTTAATTAACATCCAACTTTTGGAGGCTTTTTACTCCGGTATGGCATCTGTACTGTGTGTGTGGGTGTGTGTGTATGTGTTTTCCCATTGAAATTGCTGCTTATGCATGAACAATACAAGTTTTATACTCTGTATTTGAATTCCTATTCTCTTCCACAATCGTTATGAGGCTCCCTGTGGTCCACATAAAATAATTATAATAGAAGACAGCAGGTAAATCAAAAACAATAATACATGAAAATAAAATTAATGATACCACTTTCTAATAAGGCAACCATTATAAAGAGTTTATAAGTTGTAACTATTGGCTTGGTTAATTGTAAATAAGTCATTAAGTAAAACTTTGTAGATTGGTTATAAGTCATTAAAAAGAACAACTTTAGGGTTGCCAGGTTGTGAAAAACCCAACTTATTGGACCATATGAACTCTTACCTACAAGAAAATGAATGTACAGGATTTAGAGCAAATCATTAATATACAACCTATTAAGCATTTATGAATGCATTACCAACATTTATAACAACATTAGTACTATTATTTGTTGGCTGGATTAAGCATTCAGAGCCTAATCACTTTTATTAAGGGCGCCTTGATAGAATACCGAAACAATAACTATAAAACAATTATTGAAGTAAATATGCATCTACAACAGAGGTGCATTCAGTTTGCTGGTCAGTTACCTGTTAGTTGGTACGGGGGTTGAAGGTGATGGCAGGTGGCTTAGCTTCTGATAAATAAGGACAAATATGTCCTCTCTGTATGTGATGTCTTCTAAGCCGGCTCGCTGGCTTGCTTGAAGAATAGCAAAATGGAGTGAATTTGAACTGAGTTGACATTGAATTAGAGCACTGAATCAAATCACACAAACTAGGTTTTAAATCAGTATTTCATATCGTTACACATTTGCCTGCGTTGTTTTAGTGACAGATGGTGGCTCACATATATCTCGACTCTTAAATGTCTGAGAGGGACAGACATACACCCAGACTCTCCAGTATGTAACGGCCTTTCTGTCTGGATCTTTGTAGCCTATTCATGACTTTGATGGTGCACAAAGGATGTGAATGCATTCATGTGGCTGTGTGTAAGTGTGAATGTGTCTTTACATGACAGAGTACGTGTGAAGCCCCTGTCTCCATCCCCCTTGTAATGTCAACCCCCAGTCTCCACCGAAGTTGGCCCGAAGTCTGGCAGACCCCTCCTCATATTTATCCCATGATCACAGCCCCCCCTCCCTTCTCAAAAGTCCCCTACTTCCCTATCCATCAGCCTGCTCCCCTTCCTCCACTTCCCCCCACATTCCTGTATTTCACTGCCATAAACAACTCTTAACTTAATGGTTACAAAAATCATTAAAGAAGAAACATCTGTGTGCCCGCCGCAGCCAATCAGGGCAGGCAAAGAGCAGCCGGGCCCGGGATGGAAGACTGTGGTTGGCTGCTTGAAGTGCTCGCACCTTGTTGAGTCCCTCCCACTACCATGCATGCTCTTTATAGTCTGTTTAGTGAGGGGAAGAAGCAGCGGGACCCGGCCGGAAAAAAAAGGAGAAGGCGGGGTGGGGGATTTAGCAAAGACACACAGACACATGGAAATGGTTAGCATCTCGGTGGTGGCAGGCAGCAGCCCGCTCTCTTTCTCCCTCTGTTCTTTTTCTTTTTCATTTTCGATCTTTTACGTCCCAAAATAGGAACCAGATTGCCACTGCGGCCGCTTAATTTGAGCTACTTCACTGTTTAAGGATGTAACTGGAAATTGAGGTGGAAAAATTTTTAAGAAAATAAAAAAAAGGAATAGGTAGCGGTGGGAGTATAAATCTCATAATTACAGGCGTAAAAGCAGCTTGAGCTTTTTGAATTAAGTCTTGGCCTGTGCAGCTACCACTTTAATAATGCCATTTTGCCAAGGGTAGAGTGTTGTGTGGCATACTATCAAAATCTTATTAATCAAGCAGATGCAAGTGTTATTAGATCTAAGTGAGTTAAAATTGAAATGAGCAAACACAATCTAATGAACACGGAAAGTTCCATGTGTATGGTAAGCAAATGCTGCTTTAACGTAATGCCCATCATTGAACTCTGTGAGAATAAATGGGGAAATAAATGAACGGAAAGCTCGAGCAGGACTGGGAACGAGCTCGCCCGTGTAGAGCGCCTGCGGCCACCGCTGCTTTCCCTCAGCCCAGATTGAGTGTGACTTGTGTCAGGCGCAGACCCTCGTCTCCAATGTGCGTCTCCGCGGCCAAGAGGGCAGCCCCGCTGCGAAACCCGGCCCTGAGATGAAAGCATTTTCCACCGTGCATAATGCGCATGAAAATAATACGTGCATTGTGTAATCAAAGCACCATAAGGCCAGAAATACATGCGGCATGCACAAAGGAGCTGTTATGCTGTTTAGTTTACTGTGCGGGCCTCAGAGCCAAGTGTAAGAGACATGGTGAAAGCTGGAGTCGTCTTGTGAATGGAGACTGAATAAAACACTGACGAGGTGTGTCCTCAGGCCAAGGTGGACGTGGAAATGGTGTTCATTTTAGCAACTGTTTTTTTATGACGTGACAAAGTTATTGCCGCAGGTGAGGACAGCGCAGGGGGACACAGGGCGGAAGAGTGCTGGTGTGAGTATTTGTGTCTGACTGCTTGGGCACGGGTCCACCCATGTATGTGTGTAAAGCCAGGCGGTCGATTTCGCCGGCACCCCTGGCTGATTTCTGTGTTCCCACGCTGCTGGATCCAGAGTTTCCTGATGCGTCCGTTGGGAGGGGGTACGGAGGTCCAAACCGAAGGGGGGCTGGAAAATGGCCGCTGCTCTGACTTACATAAACAGATCATAAAAAGGCTCTTCAGTCTGACTGTGGGAGCCGAGTGGAGCTTGAGACTCCCATTTAATAGATTTGGGTTGGAGCAGGCATCGCTTCAGCTGCGTCCTCTCTGATTTGGGTGGCATCCAAGAGTCGGAGAGCCGTGTTTCAGTCTGTTTAGACACTACAGATCTGCATTCACTTTATAAAACCTACACTCACTCACATTTGATATACCGTGCAGAAACCGCAGCGCGAGTTAATTGAATGCGAGGAAATTCACCGGGTCACTGCAGCGAGAAGGCCTTCCAGGACATATTACATCAGCCTCAGACTCACAGCTCTCTGTGTTTAGGCCTTACATGTAGAGTTAGAAATGTTGGCTGTTCTCAGAAAGTTACCACAGTCTCCACCCAGCACGGCAGAGGTGCTGGCACAGCTTCCACAAGCTCGGCGACAGGTCTCCAGCTGACCTTGGTCTTGCCTCGCATAAATATTATGAAGGTCTGTCCTCTTAATAAACTAATTCTTCAAAAATGTTGTTGTGAGTTCACAGTGTGCGTCCTGGAAGTGAGTGCAGTGTGGTTTGGAGGCCTGGGCTATTGACGCTGGCACAGCGAGGTGTAAAAGTTATTCAGTCACACCACAAAATCGTATTCACTTGCGACTTTCATAGAACTTCCTTGTTCAGCATGCCATCGTCCTCTGAGCTTGTGTGTGAAATACGGTAATTTGGCAATGTGTCCGTACTTATGGGGATTACAGGGGGTAGACAAAATAGCGTGAACACTGAAAAAGCTGTTTGAAACGGGACTATGTGGAAGAAGAAATAACAGTCTTTTTCTTGCAAAGGAAAAGTTGAATTTATGAGCAATAAAACACTGCCTTCCTCCATTCAATACTCTCAGAGATTTTACTGTTAACAGCCTCACTCGGCCTGGTATGACCAGTAGCTTATAGTGGCTGTTAACGAATTCTAGCTAACTTTGGATAAATATTGCTGTATAACTGGCGTGACTGGTTTACTTTGCTGACTTGATGACAACTTGTGCTTCTGTTACATTTTATTTTTAGTTTTAGCAAATGTTACCTACTCTCACTTTAATTCAAATAAAACACAACATGTTTTTAAGTCATTTTAAATCACAAGTCATCAACATTGTCAAACCACCACCTTAAATCTATCCTTTTTAATATGTCCTTTATGTCTGTGTTGGTGAGTTTCAAGTTGTGACTGCTGTTCCTCTTTGTTGATGCTGCATCTGTGTTTGGCACATTTTCACATGATATTTGACCTTTGACATTTAAAGTAATTCTGCAGTGTTTCTGACAGATCCACCTTCAGCTTCTGCACAAATAACTCAAATTTGCTCACATCTCTAAGTGCTGACCCATCGTTAGTTATTGAAGAGTTAGTTTTTTTATTACTGTGTCTACTCCCCATGTATTCTATATGGCCCACTGCCACTGTTCCAGCTTTGTGTATTATCTAAGGAAGTGGCTGTCTGGTAAACAGACAGAGCAGGCTGGTTTATAATTATTAGTTTAAGGCCCCGGCCCGCCATGTTCTGCCATCTCTTCTCGGCAGCAAGGGTCAGAGGAGCAATAAAACATGATTAAGTGAAGGAGCTGTGGCTGTAAAGTTCGTTCCAGCCGCTCATGGATGAAAAATGACAGTGAAATCAGTCGCAGCATGGGAACATGTCTGGGCTCTCTGTAATGATTAAACCCCTGGTTTGGATAACCAGTAGCAGACAGACACGTACATGGAGCCATGATAACTAGGAGAGAGTAGAAACATCTGCTGTATGCTCTGTGTCACATAATAGGCTGCACAGTGGATGATTTAGGGGATGCAGCGTGGAGCACAATGTGAGTTATATGCCAATTATCAACACTGCTACACTACACTAACACAACACTGCAGGACACAGAGCTGGGAAATAAGATCACAAATCCATGTCGTGACATGTTGTCACATTTACCTTAGTAATCAGTGTCATGAAATAAGAAAAGCCTGAACAGGAAGTGAAAGGAATATCTGATCTCTTAGTTTCATAATAAATCCCTTTTGAATAAGGCCCCATTTATAAAGCATTTATAAACTGGTATTGAGTTGAGTTATTATTATTGGTATTATTGAGCCCTTGAAAACTTCAAATCAAATCAAATCTTAAGTGTTTCTCTACATTATTAAATATTCATGATTAGAATGCAACAACCAAAGAAGCTCGGGAAACAGCCTAAGGTTATTTGTTAAAAGGTTAACACTCAAAAAATCAGTTGATCTGCTTCATCACAACACTGTGTGTGTTTTGATCACATTATTATTATTATTATTATTATCTCATTATTCATAGTTCTTTGATTTAGAACACTTTTAAGGTGTTCCAAGGCTCAATAAATAATTTGTTTTTGCTTTATAGGTCTCATAATCCATTAATAAGAATAACTTTTGTGTTGGCAGGTTGTAGAAAATTCTCCTCTTAGCTGCCACTAAAATTTATTTCCATTATCGATTAATCTGCTGATAATTTTCTCCAGAAAACAGTGAAAAATGTTTCCTATTCTCTAATGCCAAAGGTCTTCAAATTGCCTGTTCTGTTCAACCAACAGTCAGCAATCCATTCCTTCTGACTTAACTATCACTCAGAACTAAGAATTGCAATACTTACCAATTTTTGCTAGAAATAGAAAACCTGTGATGCTTCATCAATGACCTTGTCAGAATTTATGATTGCACAATTGATCATTTGTTCCATGGTTCATCATAAACGATTATTGGAAAGTGATATCATGCTTGACAGCTTCATTCTTTTCTTGTGCCATTCCTTGTGACCTGATTAGATTTCATAACGAAGTAAAGTTCTTGTATTCGCACGCCATCTTGTTTTATTCAGTTTTCATGTCAGCTGCAGTTAAAAGTTGCTCCTGCAGGTTTGCCTCATGATTTATTGTCCTTTATAAGTCAGATTTGGCATCTGCTTTCATGTTGACATTGTTATCTTTAGTAATGCCAGATAGCAAAGGTCCTGAATGAAACTTATTGGTTGGTCAAATAGACGGAGCCCTATATGGACTGGACATGCTACTGTGCTGTATGTTAACGTTTTTTCTCAAAGTGATTGCAGTAAAGAAGGCTTCGCGAAGCTGTGACCTTTAAAGCAGATGAATGCTCTCTATGACTTTCCAGACAAGACTATAACATCCTTAGCCTTCCTGATCAAACAGGCAGGAAGGTAACGTCTTTTGTTAGTGTCTCTGAATGGCGCTCTTGCTGCCAGGGGTAATTATGGGTAATTGGTGGGACAATAAGGCGATGACAGCTGTGGAACCATTGCAACATAAGGGCAAGGCTCAGCCCAACATGCAATCGAGGCAGCACCCTTACCTCACTCCCCACCACCGTCACAATCCACTGGGCACAATTAAACGGCACAATAAGCTTTTTGTGGAACCCTGTCCGGCACATATCAATATCACATCCAGAGCAGGGTGTTGAAATTTTTTTTCCACCATTTTTCCTCCACGTCTCGGCCTAGAGAAGCATTTATTTTAATCAAAGCAAATAAAGACAGAAATAAATGCGTGAGAGGAAAGGCTGATAGGTGCATGAACCGAAATCTAAATAAACCTTGAGAGATGTAAGAAAACACTGGAGGATAGAGTTCTGGCTCTAATGATGATAGCCAGAATGAGGAAGTATTGCATGGCACTTAAGCACTTGTAAGACTTATCCCTTTCATTTTGTGTGACAGCTTATTTCTGTGGCAACACAGGTAAAAAAGAAAAAAAAATGAAACCATCAGTTAGTTCACTTGTCGGTTTTGGCACCGGAGCAGTTTCCTTCCTCTCCTCCCTCAAGTCAAATGAGGGATTTGGTGGTTAAGGAAAAAGACGGAATTGATCGTTGTTAGGAATTTCCTGTCAAATTCGCTGAGAGAGCTGCTTTCGCTCAACAACACATTAACCTCTGTTTGCTTGTGTGGACCCCTGCACAATAATGTAGGGTGAAGAAACACAAGGCCCGAAGCCCTTTTAAACTAGAGTACCACTCACAAGGCTCTATTCAATTAGCCATACATGAATCATGGCGATCTCATGCCTGCTATTCTTCAACCACAAAACAATGCATTATCTGTTCACAGTTTGTCTTATAGGAAATTATGTGATCCTCCAGATGATATAGAGCTGGTGCTTGGGAAAGTTCAGTTAAAGCAATAGGTCATTTCAGAACAATGTTTCATCATTATTTAGTTATTAATTAGTATTCAGTATTACATTTTATTTACGTCCAACGCCAACATTCAGTTTCATTGCAGGCTACACTTTGTCCTTTACGTAGTGAGGTTAACTGTGGTTAACTATTGTGTTTTTATAAAACATAACTTTGATCCTTCCTCAACACTAACCATACCAGAGTTGCCATATATATGCAAGAAAGTGAGAATTTTAAGCACATCAGCATTTAATGAGAAAATCACTGTCACTGAATGTAACTTTTGCAGAATCCAATCCAATCCAATACTGAGGTTCATATGTGGCCATAGGGTTGAAATTCCAGTTGGGGTGATGAATAGTTTGTCTTTATTATGTTTGAATTTGTTCGCCATAAGACCAAACCAGTTTACATTGTGAATAAAATTGTACTATTACCAATAAGAATTGGGATTTGTGAAAGCAGAATTATCCTTTCAGTTGCAAAATTGTTCATAATTATAAGGCAGTCCCATTTGAACACATGCTATGGGAATGTTGTGATTGCTTCCATTTGTGTTCTGTCTCGTTTCTGGTGATGGATTTTTTTTTTTTTTATCAAGCAGTGCCATTCAAATGTATTATGTTGTATTCTATTACAGAGAACAGAAAACAAACATTCTAGTTCGCATTAAAAAGAGAATGACCAGTTTGACCTGTTTGCTATGGAGAACAAAGGGAGAGACACTGACAGAGAGAACATTGAGAGAGAGAGAGATTAAGAGTCATGAGACATTAAACAGACTGATAGGATCTGACCCACACAAAGGCTGGATTCATGAGTACAAAATGGTAATATCACTGTTCTTATCATTCTTGTTTAGAACTATGTATTTAATAGGTTATTTAGGTTCTGCCTATTTGCCAATAGCATGGTAATGAACTTTGGTCAGAGAAATGCTCAAAGCTCAGATTGAAAAAAAATTGTCTTAATATCACGACAGATAGTGAGAAGGACTGCTGCTTTTTCTCTGCTCTCAGAGAAGAACAAAGTTTGAAAGCTGTTGTTTTCCAGAGTGAAACCCCCGCTGTGATATCAAATGATCACAAACGTTCAGTTAAATGAAAACTTGTCACACACTGGGAATGAAAGGACTTGACACACGGAGGGAAAGGAAGATGAGTCAGAGCCAGAAATCCTCCTGAATATCACCATTACATTGCTGACACCTACGTACTAAAGCAGGCTCCACATAGCACCTGGGTGCTAAAGAGCTGACAGGACATCACAGAGCCTCTTTAGAGCCCTGTCTGTAACAACCTGCCTCAGGTGAAGTGACAGTCAGCTTTCTATATAAGGTTGTTGAATCTTAAATCAGCAGCAGATACCTGATTAATTATAATGAGCTTTGCCTTATAATCAACCATACTTTCATACTTCAAGGTCTTACCAAGAAAAAGGATGAAGAAACATGTTTTTCTTTGCATTTCATATTTCTTTTTATAGTGAAAGTGCACTTTCAACCAACTGAAACTGTGTTTCCCCACTGAAGTAAACAAAACAGTGTGCAAAACCGACAAAATTACGTATTTTACATATAACATAAACATGAAACATTTTTTTTTTAATCAAAACATACACACATACATACAAACAAAGCCATATCAGATGCAGTTCAGTGGAACAGTACTACTAGATCAGACTTGCGTATCTCTGTTTTGACTCAGCAGTTTTTGGGCGATTGATCCTCTTTTGTGGTTTTCCACAAACTATCAATAAACACAAGAAAAGTGAGTATTTGACTCTAGACACACCCTTTGAGCAGGAGTTGCACCTCCCTCAGTAATCAGTTTGTCAAAGTCTACAACTGTTTTTTGTTTTTTGTTTTTTTTTTTTGCAAAAAGTTGGCTTTGTTAAACCATTATTACCAGTGTTAACAGTATCACCCTGATTAGCAAATAAATAATAAAATAAAAGCATTAACATTAACATTAGATCTATCATATAGACAAGAATTTCTTACATTAGAACATTATATTTTTTAAAAATGGACATTTTAACTGATTGGTTGAGAATGTTTTGTGCAGTATTTATTTACATCAGTTTTCATAATGAGCTCTTTGAAACCTATCAAAAAAATAAGATAACCTTTGATAAAATCATAAACCAGACACATATCAAAAGAGGTGGTAGAGATGGTTCAATCACGTTGAGTAAACTAAACGAATTTTTTTTGTTTTTCCGAAGCTATCACAACTCAATAAGTGCTCTACTAAAATGTTTAGAAATACTACTACAACTACTATTACTATTACTACTAATAATAGATCAGATAATAGATAATGTACAGTTGCTCCAAACTCCACTTATCACCCATTGAATTTAATGTAAAGCTTCAGCATTAGCTAAAAAAGCATCCAAACAGCGCCGCCAACCCTGATGACACTGGCTATGGATCACTGCAGCCATGGAGACAGACAGGGAGGGAGACATCACGGCCATCAGTGTTTGCTCTTTAGTGTCCTACATAAACACACACACAGACAGAGTCCTATCTCTTCTATCAGTATCTGTAGCGTGCGTCCACTCAGCGCAGGACACAGAGCTGAAAGGTCACAGTGTGTTGCTGCTGTCGCCAGTGAAATGTCACCAGGCCACTCCTGCTCTGTCCGGCCCGTCTGTCTCTCACGTTCAGTCTCTCTGAACAATAAGCTACAGTGTTGCTGCTGAGGTGCATGAAAACATGAGCATCCTACAGACAGAGGTGAACACATCTTGGACAATGCTCCTGTTTATGTAAAGTCACACATTGTGCCATGTGAGCGAATAAAAAGCACTGTAACTGAGCTCTTTTATTATCATGCTTTGTTTACTGAAGCCGGCGCCTGAATATGACACAAAAAGCTCTCTTGTTTGAGTCCTCTTTTTTTCCGTCTTTGCAGCAAACAATAAGCATTTTTGGGGTGAAGGAGAATGAAAACAGGGAATGAATGGGGGGCCTGTGGAGAGATGTGTCAGAATGTGCTGATGATAAGCTTGGCATGGCTCATATTGAACACATGGAGACAGAGTGCAGCTATCTACTCTGCGCGGTCGTCTGTGGGAAAGAGACAGGCCTCAGTGTGGGAAATGGCCTTCTTTTGATACAGAGCTGAAGATCAGCAGTCTGCTATCATCTGTGATGGAAAAGTTCAGCCTGGTTTACAGAGGACGAATGCAGAAAGAGGGGTTTTTGTTCATTGCCATGACCTTATGTTTCCCCCATGGACTCAGCTAATGAGCGGAGCCTTTGAGGATGCTTGATGAATTGTGCAGATAAGTGGTTTGATACAAATCTCCAGCCACCAAATATGACCTATTAGAGTGAAAATGAAATTGATAAATGTGAGTAATGTTGCAGCTCGTGAAATCAAGCCTCTGTCTGTCTCTCTCTCTCTCCCCTCCCGTTTAGTCCTCTTTGCTCCAGGCCTGAGTCACATGGTTGACTGATCAAGTCGGGGTGTTGAGGTGAGCTCAGTGGGTGAAGCGCAGGAGTTCCGATGGGTTGCTGCTGGGGCTGAAATCAGTCTAAGTAGGTTAGGCCGAAAACACAAACACACCTCGCCACCCCTCCCTGCCTCCCGCCTCTCTGTCCTTCCACCATCCTCCCCCGGCTCACCTCGGCCATAGGGTTCACCGTGTCCACTGGCTCACCTCCCCGGTCTCACACTAGCATGGATGGATGGATGGATGGATGGATGGATGGATGGAGGGAGGGAGGGAGGGAGGGAGAAGGGGATGGATAAGCAGAAATCACATGCAGGACTGGTTCCATTCTCAGAAGTAATTATAGTGAATAAAAATATGATGTTTTAAATTTAAAAGCTTTAAAATCAGAATTATTTTGTGGCACAAAAATAAGAATAAATACAATTGGTTTTGTTTGCCTAATTATTTGAACAAAATAGTCGTTACCAAAATTAAAACATTTAAGTTCTCTTAATTTTTCTCTCTTAATCCACCCTCTACATTACACCGTACCTTATTATAGTATACTGCAGTTTTATCACATTATGGTGCTGAAGATACAGGACTACCTGTTGCTGTGAGTTTACACAGTCTGGTTATTTACCATCAACACAACTGCACCAATGAAAGAGGGACAGCAACTTTTTGCTAGACCTGTGTTTTTGTAACGCGGGACAAACACGTTACTGAGCGTACAAGAGCTGCTGCCGACTCAGCAGGTGTTGATATGAAGAGTTGAAGCCAACGTCTAGTGGAAATAAATGCTAACATTATGAAGCTGGAATGTGTTCAGTAACATTATTCATTCAGTTTTCCTTTCATATTCACATTAATCTATTAATTCATTCTATTAATTCTCTATTCACTTGTCCGCGTCTGAGAGAGGTCAGAGGTCAGGAACAGTTCCAGTAAACAGCCACAAAGCTGTTGGGGACCTGAGAGAAACGTCAAGTCCATCACTATACAATCACGTCTGGACAATCTGACACTTCCTACATTTAACAACAGGAATCTATCACTGGGAATCAGCACACTGTGAAAACAGCTGCTGGAGACTTTTTTTGATTCACCAGGGAAGGAAACAGAAAATAGAGGGGGGGAAAGGTTGCCCCTGACCCGTCCACCCCCTCCTCAATCCAGGCTCATTAACTCAATTCATAATCGTCCCTTTTCGACCCCCCTCCCTCCCCCGGGGGTGGGGGAGGTGGCTAAGCTCATTAGGCCAAGGACCGTCGCTCACTTCACTCTTACAATAACCGCTGCTACGAAGTAAAAAACCTCATGGCTGCGAACGCATTCAAGTTTCCACAATTTCATGTTGACGAAATGGTTCGCTGGCTGGCGGACGGTTTTCTCTCTCTTTCTCGTCTGACATTTGACGTCTGTCGTTTTCCTTCGCTTCCTCCTTTTCCCCCTTCTTCCCCATCCAGGCAGCTTGAAGCAGAACCACTAAATGGGGATAATTGGTGGGAGGAAAGTGGCTGGCCCTTGTCTGACCAATCTTCTCACACAACAATCAGCATATTGTTCCTGGGACCTGGTGACACAACAACCTCCTGGTGTAGATTTGGGCCGTAATTAGCAAGCAGCTACCAACATGCATGTCAGATGCGGTTATATGCAGCGAATCGATTGAGAACTCCCTCCCCTGCTTGTTTTCTCAGCAGCCCAGCCCTTTCATTCCTCTGACCCGTCTTTCTGGATTGTTTTGAGCTGCAGCGGGTGTCCTCTCAGAGCGCTGGATCGATGCTGTGGGGAGGTTTGTTTGCTGTCTCTGGAGATGAGACGGGTGGTCAGTTGGAGGGCCGCCTTTTTTGTGTGCCTGACTGGACACTGGTTAACCATCTAATGAGGGCAGAGGGAACATGTCCACAGAGCCGTAGCAGCAGGACCTTGCTCTGTCTTCTGCATACTGTCTTCTCACACACACACACGCGCGCACCACGGTGAACTTTTTTTGACACTTGCTTGGTGTATACTCAAACATACACAGCGTCAGGGAATATTTGTCTTCCTTTTAATTCTTAATCCTCTGCTTCTTTTGTTTACATATGTGTGCAAAATCTGCTGCATGATCTCTGATTACACACACACACACACACACACACACACACACACACACACGGCCGGAGGAGTTCACAGAGTACTCACAGTTGCTGGTTGCTGTGTTTGTTTGCTTTACAGGCAACATCCAGCATGGTGGACCAGATAAGACCTTTCTATATTTACTATCTGCATGAAGTTTTTACACAACAATTGATGGTGAGCGACTGACTCATGCCAACAACGAGCTGCATACATACAAAACAAGAACGTACCAGACCAGCACAGGGTCAATATTCAAAGACACTAATTCTGACTGGAATCCGTTAAGGGGAGTCTGTCTCCAGGTATTGGGGACCACTGCTGCAGATGTGAAACAGGTTGTATAAAGCCTTGTTGTGTTTGCAGAGGGAGCTGCACGAAGTCAGACTAATGTCCTCAAGTGATTGACGAGTCACTTGAGTAGATTGTAAGCTTACCAGACCTCTGTAGCTCTCCTCATCTCTGCTTACAAGCTTTTAAGTGGGAGGAATGGGAAGAGAAAAAACAAAGTCCATCATGTGTTCAACATCATATCGAACAAAAGGCTTGTTTAATGCTGTTGACATAGCGAGTTTGTGCAGTTTACGTCACATTTATCCACAGCATCAAATAAAATGAAAGGCTCTGTTGATTTTATTAAACCAGAGAGACACATGCTTCTTTTAGTGGATGGTGTCATAAACTGACTGTGACAAAAACAAGAGACAGTCTATCTTTTTATTAGGTTAAATACATTTTTTCCAATTATATTTTATAAAGGATTTATTATAATAAAGAAAAAAGAGGAATTGTGATGTATGTGCATCAGGGCTTCCTCCATGACTGTACATCATTAATGGTGACCCGCTATTATGCCATAATATTCATCAAGCATTTAATGTTCACGGTCCATTACCAAAAACCTTTACTCTGTGTGCTGTCGTTATGTTGCTCGTGCCTCTATTTATGCTACTCATTTTAGCCATTTTAGAAGAACCTGGCCATTCTAACAGAGCAAAGACATAAATAGTGGTAGCTTTGTGCAAATGAGTGACACAGAGACATTCATATCCTTTACAAAAAACATCTAAACAGACTGGATCCATCCGAAAGGTCAGACGGGGCCATAACCTGGAGTCAGCTCTTTATGAGAATTAGAAGACGTCTTTTTTCATCATATGTCTCAGAGATAGAGAGCAGACATGGACGGCTGCTAGATAGCCATCGCTGGGTGTAAGTGATACTTCTGAGTGGAAAGTAGGTCATCTTCATGGCCTGTAAGTGATGAAAAACACAGTGAATGATGGCCTTGGAGTGAGACGCTTTCCCACTCAGAAGTATTTTACTACACACTTTAAGGGGAAGCTATGGAAATGATTGGCCAAGTAAGAGCCGAGAACCACTGTGTGTGTTTTGGCTTGCCCCTCTGTGCTTATGCTGAAGGTAAATGAAATTAGTAATGTGCGTTGCAGGTGATATGAGGTCAACGCTGTGTTTGTGTATTTATATATCTGCGAATATGCGTGTGTTTGTTTTGAGTTTTTGAGTAGTGAGTAGAGGAAGTCAAAATATCAAAGGGCTAAATGTCGAGCATTGGCGGTGCAGGAAGTCTGACGTGAAAATCAAACATCCCATTAAGTTGTCGGAGGCAGCCAAGTGCAATAACCCGCCAGCTGGGCCTCGTCTGTCCACAGACGGGTGGACAGACAGGCAGACAGACAGGAGGACACAAGGCGCACAAATACAGACTTGCTTATGGGGCCGGCTGTGCAGAAGCCCAGAGCCTTTAAACTCACTGTCAAGATTATTGATTAAAGCAGAGTTAGTTGTAGGAGATTCTTTCATAAATGAGCTTTAAATAAGTCTGGCCTAAGCTATCATGAACACGGTATCGCTGTAGACTAACCTGAGAGGTGTTTTATAAGACAAGATTACTAGTTAAACCAGATTTCAGTGAATCACATTTAGTACACTTGCTGCTAAAAATTGTTGCTTTGTGAATGTTTCCTTTAATGTTCTACTTTCAATATGAAACTGTATATTTAACATGTGCTGCTCTGTGGCTTTACATGTCAGTTTTCTTCATGGATGTGATCTGTACTTGATGTTTAGGGTCTGAGTTTATGAAACAGATGAATTCTGATTCAGTTTGTTAGATTCATTCAAGACAGGCTTTTCACAATAGACCCCACAGTCTGGACCAAGTTACCCCTGTGTTTCAGAGCAGGCTGTGGAAATTTTCCATGAGCACCTTTACTTGGTGTAATGGATCAATTCACATGTAATTCATTTTATAAATTATATTCTAGTGGAAATTATCTTGACAGATGGATAAAATCAGTCCATTATTGACTAGAGTTCATGCAGGCGAACACAAATCTGGCTTTTCTGAAGTTTGGTAAAGATGTTATTTTGGAAGAAAGCCTCGAGCTTGATTGCAGTAAACTGGCCACATTTTATAATCCATTAAATCCACTGATTAAAAATCTGCTCCAGCCTCCTCCCCTCTCCATACCTGACACCTCTGGGGCTTTGGTCGCTTCCCTCTAGGGGGGCTTATGGGAGTCAAGCCCGGTGGATGGACAGGGTGAGCCAGAACACTTGCGGGGTCAATTCTGCATGTGACCGGTGTTTCGTATTTAATGAGAGCTGCTGTCACTTCGACTCAGGTCAGTCAGTGGAGAGAGAGAGAGAGAGAGAGAGAGGAGGAAAAGGAAAGAGAATAAAGAGGGGAAGAAATGTCTGAATGGAAATACAGACACAGTTTGAGAGAAGAATCCAGTCAGCTTAGTTTGTGACATTAACTGTGTAGTTGTTCTTTTAGGACAACACACAATTCAAAGATGTCCTCACAAGTTAAAGCAAACACCAATGTGACATAACGCCTATAATCCCACCCCTTCCACTGTGCACCTCTCTCCGCCACCTCCCACCCACATTCCCCTGATCAACCCCCCCGTCCCGTCCCGGAGGCCTGGCCCATGCTGGACCCTCATTAGGTCATGTGTACTCAATCCTGTTGTTCCTGCGTCCCTTAATTTCCACTGTTATGGGGACAAAGGGAAGGCACAAAGCGCATCGCAGCCCCGGGTCCTTGCACTCGACCTCATTCGCTCATTACTGTCGCCATAGAAACTCGCTCCCCTCATCACCTCCAGGCGACCCCTCCCACAGTGTGTAGATGAATGGAATGTTTATAGCAGTTTAGAAGTGATGGGAGTGATAGGTAGGTGTGTGTGTGTGTGTGTGTGTGTGTGGGGGCTGAATCTTCTGATAACAGGAACTACTGTGTGACTTGATGAGTACTCCAGCTTTTGTGACTGGCATACACCCCTGCGTGTGTGTGTGTGAGCAGGAGCGTGTGATATTAAGTGTGACGTTCCAAGACCTTTTCCTCTCTGAACTCTTGGGAACAGGTCATTTCTGGCGGACGCAGAAATGCGAGGGTGTGGATCAGGTTTCTTGACTCTGGAACAGCTCCAGACGGCAATACTGGAGCAGAAAAGATCTTTATGATCTTTACGAAGGCGGAAAAAAGTCCAGAAAACACAGCAAGTCCATTATCTTTGATTAATCTGGCCACTGGTATTTGCCATGTCAAAGACTTGTGATGAGTGTGTATGTTTTACATATTAAGTGCGGGGTTGGCCAAAGGTTCCTTCTTTGTAGCGTCTGGGAGAGAGTTTTTTTTTCCTAAGGCATCACTGTGGTCGAGTTTTTTAAACAGGGGACTATGCGACGATGAAGCTGTGTCTCCTGAAAACTGTAATTTTCCCTTCTCATCCCTGATCCCTGCAGGAGGCCTTTATAGCTTCATTTTATAATAGTGTAATAGAGAAAAAATGACAGAGGATAGTGAATCTGCTGTTCAGAGTTCCCAAGAAACGTATGACCTGCACACATGCAACACATGCAGGTGCTGCTTTCCCTAAACACACTTTCAACTGTAGACTTTCTATAGTCACACGTATTGTATGCACATACACACACACATCCACATCCACAGAAGAAAGGGCTCCCTCTGCTGAGCTCGAAGTCCATAGCTTCCTCTAGGCCCCTCTCCTCCCCTCTGGCTGACCATCTCGTCAACACTCACCTGAACTAACAGCCTGTGTTAAGCTCTTTTTCTTGCAGTGTCACCTCTATTCATCATCAAAGATTAGGTCACTTCCAGTACTTTGCTCTTCTGGAGGCATTCACAAGCCGCTGAGTGAGCCCATAGATCAAATATGTGTCCCTTTAAACTCTTAACATAAATGGAAAACACTGATACTTTTAGTTTTGTTTCACACCAGTTTTATTTCAATGTTAATATCGTTGGCAGTACATCATGAAAAATGGATCACTTAATCCTCGGTCATGACCCATCTAAAAATCAAATTTTACTGGAATCTGTCTTGTTAACAGACAGAAAATATAAAAACTAACCCTGTTCAGGGCCATAGCCAAAGCTGAAGATGTATTGAGGTCATGAGGCCAGACCTGGTAAATAGCCCGTCCCTTGTCTCAGCCCAATCCTAAAGTGCATTATATTGTCTAAATAATTTGTGCTTTGTTGTTGCCATAGCCCACAAATCAGCAACATTTTCAAGAAAGCATTTGGATTCTTGAATGTTGATTAAAAAGAAAATGTCCCGGCTTTCCACAAGCTTAAATCATCAGTGCTGCTTAATGCTGGAAAAACAAAAGAGGAATCCTCACATTTTAGTCAGAGTGATAACCCTGGGTCAGGCCGGAGTGCAAGGGATAAAGGTGGGATTAGGGCAGGGCTCAGGTTAAGATGATGTGTTGTTTTCTTCTTCCTTCTTTCAAACATCTTATGCGATGAGATCACAGTTCCCTCAGGCTAACTGTATTCCTCCAGGCTATTGTACCTTTTCCACGTTAATGGCTCACTCATACAAACAGTTAAATTACAGACCATGCATGAAAATAATAAAAACTTTCATCACATTTGCTTCTTAGTTGGCAAACAATAGAAATAACATCTGCTTTTAAGATTCCGTTTGGAGGCAAAAGAAAATATCTACTCTATGTGGAAACCTTAAAATGCTTTTATGAGAAAGTGAAAAACCAGGAGGAGCAGATGACGTTCCTTTTTTGAGAGACAAGGTGAGACAACAGTTTTACAAAGTCTTCCTGAGCCCATTCAATATACTCTGTACAATCATGTGTTTGACAAAGTATTGAACCTCTCTCCACCCTATCTTGTGAGTCTTTCCAGGAAAAACCTTTCATACCCAATCATGATACTATCACCTGTTACCAATGAACCTGTTTACCTGTGCAATGATCCAAACAGGTGTTTCTGGATCAGTCCACAACTTTCAGTCTTTTGTTGTTTTGCTTATTCCAAGCTGTTGAGGGGAAACATTAAATTTATAGTTGTCGTATATGTCAGAGGGGAAATAGCAAATCATCACATTCTGTTTTACTTATGTTTTACACAGCCTCTTAACCTTTTTGAAATCAGGTTTGTATGAAAACCTTGAAGTTATATTGCAAGACTGATTTAAAATTTTCTGTGTTTGAACTTGTCAACGGACATGGCACGAAAATCTGTTTTGGTAGAGGAACATGATCTAACAAGTTGCTCTGTGATTTGGGTTTTTGGACAATATTTCTCTTCTACATATTCAACTGTGTATCTGTGCTTCCAGAAAGGAGCACAGCAAAATTCACCCATGCATTTTTTGCAAAAAAAAAAAGTTTTTCCCTATACTCACTGACTGTATGTTAGAAAGGTCAGTTGCCTACATGTTAGTTTGCAGGCTCAGTAACTGTTCATAGCAAGCCATTCTTCATTTGGGCAAACTCTGACTCTGCTATGCTACGAGTCAGAGCTATGACTGAGGCAACTCCATTGGAATTCATTGATTTTGTCATGAAATTGTGCCATATTAAATGCTGGTGTGTCCAGGGTGGGCGGCTGGAGAATAAGTGAGGCAGACCGTATGCGTGCAGCAGGGAGAGCAGGCCAGGCAAGCTGGGTATCAGCACATCACACAGTGAGGCCGGTCCGCCTGCCGTCAAGAGAGGAGCAACCTGTACAGACTCGCCCTGCTGTCCCCAGGTGAGCCCTGAGCTATACTCGTTATTATCTCTCAGAGGAATGCCACCCAAGTCAGATGGAGAAACTGCTATTTGAACAAGAATGCAGAAAAAAAGACCCAGTGAGCTACGTGTATTGCATCCTTTCTGACACATCAGGAGGGGAAAAAAATCGTAATAAAGACACCTTTGCCAGTGATGCAAAAAAATAAAATTCTGCTCATGCACAAGTCAGTAAGAGATCTAATCTTCTTTTCCTCATCATGACACAGCAGAATAGGAGAAGAAAGGAGGAGGGGGCAGAGATTCTGTGGAAGTAAATGAAAAGAGTAAAAGAGATCAATGTAATTTGGATGTGATGTATTTTTAATGAGGCTCCAGTCATGGAGGGGTTAGAGAGCAGGCTGATCTGAAGAGCAGCGAGTGGGGGGGGGTGGAGGGGGAGAGCGGAGACAAGTCAGTCGGGCCGCTATTGATCAAATGGCTGCTGGAGGTAGACTGGCACCACGACTGGGCCAGGGTGACCTGCACTGCTGTTCAGTACAGAGCTTTAGACAGGGAAGCAAGAAGTACGAGCTGGACCCAGGCTTCACCTCGTGCCCCCATCATGAGAGCCAGGAACATGAGGCTGGAGCTTTGGAAAGTAGCTTTAGCAATAGTCTTTATTCAAAGCAGCCACTTTGACTTGCCGTTACAGGAAGAGCACAGATGTTCATAATAACATCAGCAACGGCTCTGTTCTGTTCAAGTGTCCCAAACGTGTGACAGTGAGCCAGCATGCACAATACCAGGACCCAGAAATCATTTTGAATCATCATTCATTTTATTATTTACACCTGTGATTTTCCTACTGTGACATGTCAAGATGTCTGCTGTGAGAAAGGCCTCTATGCACATGAGTATGACTCTGATGTATTGATAATTCAGTAATTCAAGTTACGGTGATATAATGTATATCAAATAATGAATAAAATAAATAAATAGTTTACTAAAATGCATGAATACAAACGAAAAACTGGGATGGCAAGTTTGGTCAGTGTCAGATAAGCACTATCAAAATAAAAGCAAGACACAGCCAGAACTTTCTGATTCTGGTCCAGAAGCCCAACCTTGATTCCAAAACAGATGGGAGATGATGTAAAAATGACAGAATGCAATCACTTGCCTTCAAACCCTTTAAAGATAATTTTCGATGTAATAATATCCGACACAACTTTTATGAATCTGGGTTGTAAGAAAAACACATTTGGAATGGAATGATATGTGGAATGTGTTCATGTGACATGTGCTCTTTTTGAAGACTTCAACAAGTGCAATTACCCACAAGCCCCAAAACATCCAATAAGGCCCACATGATGAGGACAAGTGCCTTCCAGCATTAGTACAGTACAAGTCACTGTTACCAAAATAAGTCTTGAGACTGTTTGCTCAGCTCCTACCACTACAGTTATAGTTTTATTCAGTTTAGGCATTAAAAAAGAAAAGAAGATTGTCAATCCCATCTAACCACCCTAATTTGTGGCTCTATATCAGTGCCTCCACCTTGGCTGTTGACAGATAAGAGTCATAAATCATACAGCCACTTTAGGTCACCTGTCAGTTAAATGTAAATATACGTCATATTAGGCCTTTGAACAAATCATTGACTAAGACAATACCAAATATATAGAAAGAAGCAGATGACAATGGAAGAAATATTCAGATAACATAAGGGAGAAGTACTTATGATGATGATACTAGCATTGCTGGTTTTTGAAAGCCAAGCAATTATTATTAAAACACAGAGAGCCAGGTGTAAAAGCTGTCTCAGATCATTAGAATCTGGATAATTAACGCCCCAGGATTCTTTTAAGAAAGCCAGATGAAAGAGATCCTCAGCTGCTCATGCAGGTCTCTGCAGCCTCCGTCGAAAGCCAAAAGCTGTGATGACTGAGATAATGCAAGCTAGACAAGTGTCTCTCCAGGTGTGATCGAGACTTTTATCAAGGCTCCAGTGGAGAAGTCTAACAGCATATCAGCACGGTGACAACGGCTGGTGTAACGAGGACAGTCGCAGTAAAGCGCCTTGGGGTGGATTCTTGGCTTGTGTGACTCCAGGGAGGGTGTCACATCCTCCTTTAATCATTAAAGAAGCAGGAAGACCCCCACCTATCAACCACCATTACCATTTAACCCCCCCAACCCGGCCCGTCTCCTTCTGTAGCCCCCAGCCATAGAAGCTGCTCAGCAAACCAGCCCAGCCATCCTCCCACTAGTGGAGACAGACCAGTGGCTCCACAGCGCCTGATAATCAATGTCTGCCCCTCAGCACCCCGAGGCCCACGCCTGCATCTTCAGCTCCTATAAAGATGCCAGATACACACACAAGCACAATCGCAAACATAAAGCATGCATCCATGTGTATGCGCGCTTGAGTATGCATGGAATTAGTACATTCAGACGGACACAATGGTCCCCTGACCCCAGTAAGATGGGGGCGTTAATGCTGCCCGCTCCCTGTGTGTCTCCAGCCTTCCCTCCGCTGTGTAGACACAGACATTGACTGCTGGATCACAACCCCTTTACCTGAGTCAATAAAGTCCCTGCACCGAATTGATTTGGCAGGGGAAGAGAGTGGAAGCGGGGACAGCTGGGGGTGGGGGGTGGGG